>OX596344.1:1734066-2266122 GCA_951394405.1 Coprinellus micaceus
AGCAGGCAGATTCAGAAGGGGGACTGGAACTGGTGAAGCACCTCGAGGTGCTGGGGGTGGCTCGATGTAAGCAGTGTTGGAACTTGGTGACTTGGTGACTCCACCCTTATCCATCCTTATCCATTCACAGATCACCCTTATCCATCATGATCTTCCCCTTCATCAGTTATCTTGATCTAATCGGACTTAGTTATCATATCTTGATCATCTAGCATCATGTGACCTGATTCCTGTGTATCAACACTACATGTATTGCCCTGAGGCCCCTTAGTTCAGTACTCTGAACTAGAGGCTTCAGGTGAGTAGCAGTATGCCCCAATATCAACAGTTCAGTACTCTGACCTAGAGGCTTCAGTGTCCCTGCCCCCAGTTACACTTTCAACAAGTTATGAGCCCCGCGCTCTGAAGACCTCCTTCGTCGTTGTTTCTGCGTTCACCCCACTGCGTACACGTCCCTCACTCGTTCCCCAACGTTTCACGCGTCTACGCCCGCCGGTTCTCTCGCAATCGGCCTCCCAATTCTCGACGACTTCGACCCTCGTTTCCCGGCCTCCCTTTGCTGCTGGCCCCTTGCTATCTCGCCCAGTCGACTCGACGCCAGCGTTTCTAGCATCCCTCTCGTTCCCTGCCACGTAGCTTGCCAGCTCATCGCAGGATCGGCCCATCTTTCCGCAGCCCCAACTCATTCCCTTTGGGGTTCCCTTTGTCTTCGCTCTTTCGGACCGACTACTCGGTTCCCTCGGTTGCTCGCTTCCGCACAGGCTCACCGGCACGGTCCCCTACTCGCTCCCGCGATTTGGACACGTCAGCCGCAGCCTGACACGTCGTACGACTTGTTCTATTCTGGGTGCTCAACTCGGTCCGATCTCCCTTCGCATTCTTTTGCTGATTGCGAGTCCGCTGTCACCCGCACACCCTTCCTTCAACGTTCAACGTATCCCTCGCACCGTCCTCGACACGTCACCGCAACGACCGAACCGCCAACTGCAGCCCCTTCGACGCTGCGACGCATTCTTTCCCCCCAGCCTCAACTCTCTCTCATCTCCCTCCCAGGCAGATCGATATTCGATTGTCTGTAGCAGCTCTCCCAATGGCCTCATCAGGACCAAACTTTCCCAAACTCGGTGGGACGAACTACCCTTGCTGGTCTGGCGATATGGAGGCCTGGCTCAAGGCCTGTGGCCTCTGGCGCATCGTTAAAGGTCTCAGTGCTCGCCCTACCTTTGCCTCTATTGCCCCTCCCACTCTGGACACCGAGTCTTCGACCCCTGGCTCTACTGCGAAAGCAAAGAAGGTCGCAGCAGCTGCTGCTGAGCTCAAGGATGCTTGGGAAGCGAAGGCTATGGAGATGCAGGATGCCTGGGATCAGAAGAGTGATAAGGCAGCTGGGTGGATCTGGCTGTCTCTGGAGGAGGACGTCAGGACGTTGGTTAGAGGGTGCAAGGACGATCCCCAGGTGATGTGGACGACGTTAGAGGAGACCTACCACCAGAAGAAGGCTGGTAACCGCTTCAACGCCTACGATGCCCTCCTCTCGATTCGCAAGCAGGACGATGAGTCCCTCCAGACGCTCATCAACCGTGTGGACGACGCCCTGACGCTCTGTCAGGCCCTTAGGCCTCTGGAGTTCAATATCACCGCTCTCGACAAGGAGCTCTCATCCATGGTCCTTCTCCGTGCCCTCCCAGAAGACTACTCGCATTTCGTCACCTCCCTCCTCCTCCTCGATAAGCTCGACAAGGCCACGGTCACCCAGGCCTTCCTCACTGAGGAGACTCAACGTCGACGCCATGCTGCAGACGCCCTCTCTGCCGCTGCCCTCTCCGTCTCGTCTTCTGCGTCTTCGACTTGCGCATTCTGCACCCGTTCTGGCCATACCCAGGCTGACTGCCGTGCGTTTGCTCGTGCCCAGAAGAACGCACGCGAGTACGTGGCATCTGGACCCTCCCAGAAGCGTGGACAGCAGTCCAAGAAGGCCCAGGAGAAGACTCAGGAGTCGGCCGCCACGTCTGGTGTGACCGAGTTTGCTGGAAATGCAAGTGCTGTTCCGGATCTCGCAGATCCTTCCTCCCCCATCCAACCCCATGCTGACTTTCGTTGGAATGCAGACTCAGGCTGCACTTCAACAATGACGCCGCACCGTCACTGGATTCGAAATTATCGTCCTCTCCGTGTTGGTGTCGAGTTAGCAGATGGCAGTATCATCTACTCTGCTGGGGTTGGGACTGTGGTCATTGACCCAGTGGTGGACGGGAAGAGGATTCGATCCGTAGAGCTTACACGTGTTCTCCATGTACCCCAACTTCGTTCCAATCTCCTATCATGCTTGTTCCTCACTTGGTGCTGTGGTTTCTCCATCCTCATCGACTCGGCCTTCATGCACTTCATGCGTAGCGGTATGACGCTGTTTCGAGCTCGAATCACGTCCAACAATGCTGCCTTCATCGATGGAGCCACTCGAACGGCTGTAGAGTCTGCGAACGCCCTTACGACACGTCCCCTTGACCTCCAGCTCTGGCATGAACGTCTCTGCCACCACAACACCGCCGACATTTCAAAACTCATCTCTGGCGGTCTGGCTACTGGCATCTCCCTCTCCTCTTCTGCGAAGCGAGACCTCATCTGCGAGCCCTGTCTGGCTGGCAAGATGCACTCTGGGTCGTTTCCCTCGACTGGGAACCGTGCCTCGCATCCCCTTGACCTCGTCCACTCCGATCTGTGTGGTCCCATGTCTGTCTCGACCCCAGAAGGCTTTCGTTACTGGTGTGTCTTCATTGACGACCATACGCGCTATCGGGTCACAGTCATGCTCAAGCGGAAGAGTGACACGTTCGCCGCCTTCAAGCTGTTCAAGGCTCTTGCTGAGACGCAGCTGGGTCGAAAGATGAAGGCTCTGCATGACGACAAGGGTGGCGAGTACATGTCCACCGAGTTCAACACATTCTGTGACAACTCTGGCATTCTCAGGCTCCATACCACTCGAAATCGTCCTCAACAGAACGGCGATGCAGAGCGAGCCAACCGGGTCATGCTAGAGGATGTGACTGCAATGCTCCACCAGGCCAAGCTGCCTCCTAGCTTCTGGGGTCGCTGCCTTGCCACCCAGGTGAAGGTCTGGAACTGCCTGCCTACCTCTGCGCTTCCGGGTAAGACACCCTATGAAGCCTGGTACAGCAAGAAGCCAGATCTGAGCCGCTTCAGGGTGTTTGGATGCACTGCCTACGTCTTTGTGCAGAAGGACAAGCGCAAGAAGCTGGAGTCCCACATGCGCAAGTGTCTCTTTGTGGGCTATCCGTCGGATTACAAGGGCTGGGACTTCTATGATCCCACCACCAAGCAATTCTTCATCTCCGAACGTGCTGAGTTCGACGAACGCTACTTTTCTGGTCTCAGGATGAACAACTCCATGGACCACAACCTCCTCCATCTTCTTGGACAACCACCCACCGCTCCCATCCCCTCTGGCGCCCCTGCTGCGTCCCCAGAGGTTCCTGATGACGTTGAGCTTCCCCAGATGCCTGTGCATCTACCTGCTCACATCGAGCCACCCCCAGCACCTCGAGGTGCTTCACCGGTTCCAGTCCCCCTTCTGAATCTGCCTGCTCCTCCTCCGCCTGCCCCTGCTCCTGCCCAGCTTCGTGGTGCGAGTCCTGCCCCTCAGCCCGTCAGACGCACAGGACGGCAGTCAAAGCAGCCAGGGGAGTGGTGGAAGGTGGCTAAACCGGTTCGACGTGGTGCTAGCCTCAGTGATTCTGACTCTGAATCTGAACACTCGCCTTCTCCTCCTCCTGCACCTGCCCTTCCTGTGCCTGCACCTCCCATCCCAGCTCCTGCACCTGCACCTGCACCGCCTCTTGCTGCCCCCACACCTCGTCCTCTCACTGCCCCTGCCCTTGGCCGGGCCCTTGCACCGCAACTCGCCCCTGCTCCCCCAGCTCTCTGGGAAGCCAGGGAACCGAGTCCTGCCGTTGAGGATGAGAGTGATGACGACATGGGTGGATATGGTGAAGTCAACGACTTTGCAGGTGTCTCTGCCACTGGTGACCCTCGTACCTACAGGGAAGCCCTTGCTCGGCCTGACAGTCAGCACTGGGAAGCTGCCGCATGCGAGGAGATCCTCACCCTCACAGGCAATGGGACTTGGGAGCTAGTCGAACTGCCTCCTGGAGCCAAGGCCATCCCCTCTGGCTGGGTCTTCAAGACCAAACGCACTCCTGACGGCAAGGTCGAACACTTCAAGGGTCGTATTGTGGCCAAGGGCTGCAGCCAACGTCCTGGGATCGACTATTCTGAGACCTATGCCCCCACCTTCCGTCCTGCCGCCTTTCGTAACGCCCTTGCAGCTGCTGGGATTGAGGACATGCACCTTCGTTCCTGCGACTTCTCCTCTGCCTTCACCAACGGCGACTTGGACGAAGTCATCTACATGCGCCAGCCTGAGGGCTTCCACCAAGGTGGTCCCAACATGGTGTGCCTGCTCAAGAAGTCGCTCTACGGCCTCAAGCAAGGTGCCAGGCAGTGGAACAAGAAGCTGCATGCAACGCTTCTGGACATGGGATTCACTCGACTCCAGTCTGACCGGTCTGTCTACATCTACGCACATGGAGACGTCCACATCATCCTCCCCATCTACATTGATGACGTGACTCTGGCCTCCAAGAGCAAGGAGGCACTGGATCGAACTGTGGAGGAGCTCTCCAAGCGGTTCAAGCTGCGTGACTTGGGTGAAACCAAGTTCATCCTTGGTGTTGAAGTCATCAGGGATCGCCCCAACCGGTCCATCTCCCTCTCCCAGCGCCAGTACATCATTGACATCCTTGCTCGTTACGGTTTCGAGTCCTGCAGCCCTGTAGGCACCCCTCTCCCTCCTGGGATCAAGCTCTCCAAGTCCATGGGTCCTATCACCCAGGAAGAGATTGAGTTCATGCGCAGCATCCCCTACCTCAGCATCCTTGGTGCCATCCTCTACCTCGCCACCATGACTCGTCCTGACATCTCCTATGCCGTTGGCTTCCTTGGCCGTTTCAGTGCCAATCCAGGACCTCGTCACTGGGCTGCTCTCAAGCACCCCCTTCGCTATCTCAAGGGCTCCATGGATTACAAGCTCACCTACAGTGGAAAAGGCGTCAACTCGGTCACATTTGAGACCTACTGTGACGCCTCCCATGGTGACTGCCTTGATTCTGGACGCTCTACTGGTGGTTATGTCACCACTGTGGCTGGAGGTGCTGTGAGCTGGTCCAGCAAGCTGCAGACTATCGTTGCTCTCTCTAGCTTTTTTTTTTTTTTTTTTTTTTTTTTTTGAAATCAGCTTTTATATACCGGGGCACGATGGCAGTCCGGTCGCTATCAACATACAAAGAGAGCGCGAGCGTCACTAACTAAGTACTACTGCAGTTATGAAACACGAAAGATTGACGATTTGGAGACGCCCGGCGCTTGAGGTTTTACCCCCAACCAGCAGACAGACGATGAAAGGCCTTGCGGCTCTAACAGATCGGTATGTTAAGTCGGCATTCCCACCCAGTCCAGTCCAATCCCCACCAGTACCAGTCCACCACAAGGTGTTATGGGCCCCGGGGGCACGCCTTGCCTGCCCCCGAACGGTGTCCCTCACGGTAGCCGCGCTTCGGGTACCCCTCATCCGCATCAGTTGCAAGGACTGACACGTCGGGGTACCTACCCACTTCCCTTCCCATGAGAGTTGCTCTCTCTAGCACAGAGGCTGAGTACATGATTGCAGTTGAGGCTGGAAAGGAGATCCTATGGATGCGCAACATCCTTGGCGAGTTTGGCTTCCCCCAGCATGGTCCATCCACCCTCCACATCGACAACCAGTCCGCTATCAGTGTCAGCAAGAACCCCGAGCACTTTGGACGCATGAAGCACCTGGATCTGCGGTTCTTCTGGTTGCGAGACATTGTGGAAGCTGGTACCATTGCCCCTGTTCACATCAAGGGCACTGAGCAGCCTGCAGACTGCCTCACCAAGGCCCTTCCTCTTCCAGCCATCCGACTTGCACGAGAACGACTTGGACTCCGTGCAGATTAAGGGAGTGTGTTGACTGAAGGGAGTGAGTCTCAGTCAAGGGAGTGTGTTGGAACTTGGTGACTTGGTGACTCCACCCTTATCCATCCTTATCCATTCACAGATCACCCTTATCCATCATGATCTTCCCCTTCATCAGTTATCTTGATCTAATTGGACTTAGTTATCATATCTGGATCATCTAGCATCATGTGACCTGATTCCTGTGTATCAACACTCCATGTATTGCCCTGAGGCCCCTTAGTTCAGTACTCTGACCTAGAGGCTTCAGGTGAGTAGCAGTATGCCCCAATATCAATAGTTCAGTACTCTGACCTAGAGGCTTCAGTGTCCCTGCCCCAGTTACACTTTCAACACCTACGTCTGCCCGGAACGGTTCCGAGGTAGAGCCATTCCACACATAGGATGTGTGTCGCTCCACCAGGTATGATTCAAAGAAGGTCACCACCATAGGATGGAATCCTTGCTTGCGGAGTACCTCGAGTAAGAACTCGTGGTTGATGGACGGAAAGAACTGGGCGATGTCGAAAGCCACCACACTTGTCTTGAGCCCTGCTGCCCACCCCGTCCGCACCAGGTGCGTAAGGAATAGGCCTGCGTCTTTGGTGGAGCGCTGACGCACTCCTCCCATTTGATTTGGATCGACGAGATCGTACTTGATCATGTCGAACTGAAAGCGGTTGGAAATCATCTTTTCAACCAATTTTCCAAGGGTGTTCAGAAGCACAATGGGTCTGAACGCCTTTGGGGCAGAGTAGGACGGCTTATTCGGTTTCGGTATGATAATCGAGAGCGAGTCCTTGAAATGCTTTGGCCAGTGCCCGGTTTTTAGGCAGGCATTGGCCAAGTCCATCACGACCTTTTCGCATTCAGGTACAGTGAAGATGTACTTCAGGTGCTGCCATGTAACATGGTCAGGGCCCGGAGCGGAGCGAGATGAGCACGCCTCTAGGGCTTGTCTCATTTCCAAGAGAGAGAACACTGGCCATTCCCTAACAGGTTCGTCGGGGAGTTGGTCCAGTAAACTCAGATCGACCGGTCGGTCGTTGGCCGCATTGTAGGTGCCGTGTACGGCTCCCCAAAGCTGGTCGAGGTTATGACAAGGCTGTCCGTTGTGTTGGATAGCCTCGCACGGCGGGTTCTTGCGCTCCTTGACCCGGTCCATTAGGTCCCAGGGGCGCTTGTCTGTTTCTGAGATATCCTTGATGCGTTCATCAAAGAATTCTCGCCTCGTCTTCTTTACAAGACGTCGAAATGCACCACGAGTTTCAGCAGAGTCATCCGCTTTCCACTTGTCATACGCCTTCTGACATTCGTCAGTCCACCACTTCTTAGAGCGGGGGGTAATGATGTACTCTTCTGAGTGGGTGAACCACGCATCAGAGAACACCTTTTCAATCGCCACAGAGAGTTCCTCCACTCCTTCTGCGGTGTTGAGATTGTACAAGTCGGAGAGACCGGGCATCTCCTTTTTGACCTGCATAAAGAAAGGGGCCACCGCATCCTCCTTGAGGGTGCGGCCCTTGATACGCTCAGCATGGTTGCTGAGTTGGATGACTGAGGACAGCGGGTAATGATCCGAGGTCCCCTTGAGGTCATGATCTCTCAGCAGCCCCGCTGAGAGAACGTAGGCAGGTTGAACGAACACCATGTCTATGACAGACTTGATGTTCGTATCGGCGTGGGACACATAGGTGGGTCCTGGATTGGCAGGTGGGGAGTACTCCACACCAAGGCGGGCTGCTGTTTCCAGCAGTAGAATAGCTGTGTCTCCATGATTTGGAACGGCATCGTCCCACTCCCTAGAGTGACAGTTGAAGTCTCCTGCCATGTAGTCCATGGCTGGGAGTGATTTTTTTTTTTTTTTTTTTTTTTTTTTTTTTTTTTTTTGAATTCAGCTTTTGTATTCCGGGGCACACAGGCAGTCCGGTCGCTAGCTACTACACAAAGTATTTCTACGATACATACAGCTAACATTTACAAACAGACGCATAAACGCAGCGATAGGGCGAAAGATAGGACTCCCCCAAAGCGAAGTCCAAGACTCGTGTGCGAAGCCTTGGTAGGCGACGCCAGAAGGATAAGTTTTATCGCGGTACCCCTCCCCAGACTTAGCCGACCGGCTACTAAGTAAACGCGTTTCGATCCAGGCTCCCGGGGGGTTCCCCACACCCCCCGGTAGGCACCTCCGTGGAAGCACCTAACTTAGTCCAGCGTTCATCCGCAATCAGTTGTGGGGACTGACACGTCACACCGGCTACCGAGTTCTACGCGCGTAAACCGTTGGCCTTTACAGCCTGGTCCAAGAAGGGCCGCAAGCCACTCATCCAATACCCACTGGCGGTGGGTGACGATATTGGAACCCGAAACTAAAGGCGGGCGGGTTCTCCATCAAGAATCCGACGAACTCTCGCACAAAGCGAGGAATCCGGTCGAGAGTTTCAAGCACTCCGCAGTGCGTGAAGATGTGACGCCGGGTCTGCGTCGGGTGACCACACTCACATTCATGAGTGTCGTGGCCTGGAATATTAAACCGTCGATAGTACTCGCCTATCGGGGCATGATTGAGAACGGCTCTGGCAAAGCGAGCGCAGAGTATATTGTCCTCATTGACATTACGTAGCCACGTACCGCCATTGACGTACGTGGGACGAAGAGGCTTCCCCTTGGGGTCGCTGAACACCAGGAACTGGTGTCCGAGATAATCAGGGTCGCGGGCTAGAGTAGTCCACGCATCCAACGCTGAGTCGGCAACTTGCTTGCGCACGCTATCCAACGAAGTTTCCGGCCTCTCTCCCAAAACAATGGGAGGGAGGCTGCGAGCACAAAGGTGTGCCTGGTGCTGGATCCCCCATTCCAACTTGGAGGGGACCTCAACGAACATAACCTTGCGGTCAGGGAATCCTGACAGCCAGGCGGCTAGCTTCCGACAGACGGTAAGCGAATGAGCCTGCCCAGAATGAACAGACGGATCTACCACTCGTTTTGCCATGGCAATAGAGTCGGTGAAGATGACTATCCGGTTGCAGTCCTCGAGGGACGAACCCTTAAGGACTGCATTCCGGATCGCAAAGAGCTCGGCGTCAGACGCCAGCACCTTGCCCGCTGCCCAAGCAGACGAGCCAGAGAGGTCGACCGGGCCTTCGAAGACGAAGGCCGCAGTCGCATGATGCCTGGTCGATGTCTTGGGAACAGACGCATCCGTCCCAAAACACACCGTACGCGGTTGCCCACGTGCGACGTTGAACAGGGTATTGAGTTCGGTACGCCTCCGGTTGAGGGGTTCCTCACCATAGGTATCGTACTCATTGAATTTGACCTGAGCCTCAAAGAGGTCCATAAGTCGAAGACCTGGCGAGGCCTCCTCCGCAACCGGGGAGAAGACCTCCGTGAGCGAACCCAGATTCTTGGCTGTCTGAGTAATCGCATCACGCACCTTGCCCTGCTTCTCGAGTGGAAGCCAGACAGATGAACCGTAGTGTGGATCAGCTCCCTTCCGGAACTCCTCGGGCAAGAGGGAGCGGAGGGGGTGCGTTTCCGAGAGTGTCGCCATCCTGAAGACTGCCCGCTGGGACAGCTTACGAAGATGAAGACGAATGGGAGGGAGGCCTGCAAGGCACTCGACTCCTCCAGTAGGGGACGTGCGGAACGCCCCCACAATCCAGCATGCGGCTTTACGCTGCATGGTGGTCAGAGCTTTGAGGGCGCCAATATTCTTGGCTCCTTCATAGTACCAGAGTCTATGTCCGTACGTTGCGACCGGAAGGACGCACGCACGGAATAAGATCCGTTTGTTCTTGGGGGTTAACCCTCGAGTAGAATTGCCCAGCATTCTCATCGCCATTACAGTGGTGAGAGCTTTGCAGGTATAATATCGTACGTGCTCCTGGAAAGTGAGCTTCCGATCAAAATAGAAACCCAAGTATCTCCAAAACTTCTTGGGTTTGAGTGGGGTGTCCCCAGTGAAGGGGGCGAACCCAAGGTCGATAGGGCGATCCCAGCCGGAATGCGCTCTACTGAAGTGGAACAGCTCGTTCTTGGTATGTTCCATAACCAAGCCCGCTGCTGTAAAGAGGTCGAACATAACCGCGTATGCATGGCGAAGCATCACGCAGTTCGTTGCGATGTCTGGAGACTGAGCCGCGAAGGATCCGTCATCCACATAAGATATGAGAGTGGTGCCAAGGCCCCGCTCCCGTATGCGATATAGCTTCATGATAGGAGCTACGATGAGTGCAGACAGGACTGGGGACAGGGCAGAGCCCTGGCCCACTCCAACATCTGCACGGAATGGTTCCGAGGTGTAGTTGTTCCACACATAGGATGTGTGTCTCTCCACCAGGTAAGATTTAAAGAAGGCCACCACCCGGGGGTGGAAGCCCATCTTGCGAAGTACCTCGAGTAGGAACTCGTGGTTGATCGAGGGGAAGAACTGAGCAATGTCGAAGGCCAACACGCTCGTATGATACCCCTTGGCCCAACCTGTGCGCACTAGGTGTGTCAGGTATAAGCCGGCGTCTTCGGTGGAGCGCTGACGCACCCCTCCCATTTGATTTGGATCAACAAGATCGTACTTGATCATATCGAACTGAAAGCGGTTGGAAACCATTTTCTCAACCAGTTTACCAAGGGTGTTCAGGAGCACGATGGGCCTGAACGCCTTTGGCGTGTCGTAGGACGGTTTATTCGGTTTAGGGATAATGACCGATACCGAGTCCTTAAAATGCTTCGGCCAATGCCCCACCTCCATGCATGCGTTGGCCAAGTCGATAATGAGACGCTCGCACTCGGGTGCGGCGAGAATATACTTCAGGTGAGCCCACGTTACATGGTCAGGGCCTGGAGCAGAGTGTGACGAACACGCCTGGAGTGCCTCTCGCAACTCCAAGGATGAGAATATGGGCCACTCTCGGACATCGAGGTCCTCCAGCGGTTCCAGTACGCTCGTATCGATCGGTCGATCGTTGACCGCATTGTAGGTGCCGTGTAGGGCACCCCAAAGCTGGCCGAGTTCGTGACAAGGTTCTCCGTTGAATTGGATGGCCTCGCTCGGAGGGTTCTTGCGCTCCTTGATCCAGGACATAAGATCCCAAGGACGCGCATGAGTTTCTGAGATATCTTTGATGCGCTCATCAAAGAACTCGCGTTTGGTCTTTCTTACAACAGACCGGAATGCACGACGAGTCTCGGGGGAGTTATCCCCCTGATATTCGTCGTACGCCTTTTGACACTCTTCATCCCACCACTTTTTGGAATGAGGAGTGACGATGTATTCTTCAGAGTGGGCAAGCCAAGCTCTGTTGAATACGTCCACGATAGCAGAGGAGAGGGAGTCAATCCCCTCTCTGGTACCGAGGTCATGTACACCGTTAAGCGCCGGCAAATCTTGCATGACTTGCACTAAGAATTCTGTCTCTGAATCCGACTTGGGTTTCAGGGTACGGCCTTGGATCCTCTCGACCGCATGGTCAAGGTGGATGACGGAGGTGAGCGGAACATGGTCCGACTCTCCTTGAAGAGGGAGGTTTCGGAGCGGAGCACTCGCGATAACCTCAGGAGGATGGCTGGGAGTGATTCTGCGCGGCGGTCGAGCAACCAAATTGCTTGATGGTCGGCATCTGAGTATACATTCATGAGATGCATGGGCTCACCCTCTGCGAACAGGGAGATCACCATTACATCTTGATCGTCGATAAGGTCTCGACGGTAGGTTGGGCGAAGGACGTCCAACTTCTACTATAGGCCAGACCCTTAGGGGCCTGCCCAAACTCACGGAGAAGTTCGAGCCCTGTGCGGTCGGAAACATTCCAGGATCTAGGATAATGGACCTCTACAGGGCCCAAGTCCACTTCAACAGCTTCCAGCGGTACGGCGAAGATATCTTCGAAAGGCGCCGACAGGAGCTGAATACTCTATGGAACTCGCTGAGTACCAATATCCGCACGGTGTGCATGGGGGCGGACCTGTCCGTCCCCAAGACCACCAGGCATAATGCGACTGCGGCCTACGTATATGAAGGCCTAGGCAACCAACGGAGCAAGGGAGTTATGGTGGCAGGACGAGTCCTGTCGTCGGACGCTGAGCTCTTAGCGATTCGTATGGCAGTTGGAAGGGCTACGGCCCTAGAAGATTGTGATTGGATTGCGATATTCACTGACTCTCTGGCCATGGCTAAGAGAGCAGTAGATCCGGGCATCCATTCGGGCCAGGCATTTTCGCTTGCAACCTGTAAGGCCCTCCGCACCTGGTTTGCCGCCAAGGCGGACAGACGGGTGGACTTCATCAAGACCCCTTCCAAGCTGAAATGGGGTCTCCAACATCGTGCTCATTTGCACGCGTGGAGCCTCCCCCCCACGCCTGCGGGGGTGAGACCCGCTACCTCCCTCGATAGCGTGCGCAAGCATGTTGCCGACTCTGCACTGGACGCGTGGGCTACTCAGGCACGCAACCCAGATTATCTAGGGCACCAGTTCATGGTGCTGCACGACCCCAAGGGGAAGCCAACTCGTCCGACATACTCCAATGGGGGAGTGTGGCTCCGACATGTCAATGAGAGCAATGCGCTCTGTGCACGTATGTGCAGAGCCATCCTCAACCACACGCCTACCGGAGAGTATTACTCCCGGTTCCGCATACCTGGCCATGACAATCACGAATGTGAATGCGGCTGTCCGGTGCAAACTCGTCACCATATTTTCACGCAGTGCGGTGTACTGCAAACATACGATCGGGATCCCCGCTTTGTGCGAGAACTCGTTTGGTTTCTAGAGGACAATCCAAAGGCATTTGTGTTTGGGTTCCAATACGCCCCACAGGGGGATGGTTGAGAGAAGGCGGCCTCACTTGGTGTGGGCTGGTTTTGGCTGGTTAAAGGTCTCACGTGAAGGGAATTGGGTAGGTACCCTGACGTGTCAGTCCTTGCAACTGATGTGGATGAGGGGTACCCGAAGCGCGGCTACCGAGAGGGACACCGTTCGGGGGCAGGCAAGGCGTGCCCCCGGGGCCCATAACACCTTGTGGTGGACTGGTACTGGCTGGGACTGGACTGGGCTGAGTGGGAATGCCGACTCAATATACCGATCTGTTAGCGCCGCAAGGCCTTTCATTGTCTGTCTGCTGGTTGGGGGTAAAACTTCAAGCGCCGGACGTCTCCAAATCGTCAAATCCTTAGTGTTTCATAATTGCAGTAGTACTTAGTTAGTGACGCTCGCGCTCTCTTTGTATGTTGATAGCGACCGGACTGCCATCGTGCCCCGGTATATAAAAGCTGATTACAAAAAAAAAAAAAAAAAAAAAAAAAAGGACATCCAACTTCTTATTTATGTAGGCCATGACACGCGGACGTGTCTCAGGCTCGGTGGGAGGGACCATGCATGTCCACTTAGGATGGCGGGGAGAACCCCACACTTCCATACCTTCCTTATTATGCGCAGAAGGGGCGTGACGAACGAGCCTCCACGGAGGCTCTTGCAAGAGAACGATATCCAACGATTTACATTGAGTTTCGAGTAATACAACGAGAGAGTCCCAAGACTTCGCAACATTGAAAGAAACAACCCTAATCTTCCGTAATGTTGTACTAGACATTAGGAAGGACTGGGTTAGATTGAAGCCGTCCACGATCTTGACGATCATGTACCTGCTTGTTGAGAGTGTTGATCTGGGTGCGGTTGAACCTCGCATACCAGAACGGACATTTCGACGACTGGGCATCGTGGCCTTCCTTCCTGCAGTTGAGACAACGTACACGATGGGGGGGATCGGCTTAGGGAGTTGCTTGGGCTTGCCCTTGCAACAGCTCGCATGGTGGCGATGCTCGTCCCGAGTATGAGACTCGCCGCAGATGGGACACCTGCGACGGGTCCGGCACATGAAGTCAGGATGTCCCCACTTGCAGCAATTCTTGCAGAAGGGGACGCCGGGTTGACGAGGAGTGGACCTAATAAGGCACTTCCTGCCAAGGATGTTGATGGTCTTGTTGTTCAAGGCCTTCGCGTGGGTCCCTGCTTGGGAATCCCAGATGTTGAAGTAAACGGTCACCGATGTGGAGGCCTTCGACTCGGAGTTGATCACCCGGGGACAGGCGGTCGGAATGTAGTGTTCGCTCAAGGGCGAAGCCTCGAACGCACTGTTGATGTCAGAGTAGACCGTTAGGTTACCCCCGACTTTGTATTTTGGAACACCATGTATCGCGAGATAACTGGTGGACTGAGGAAGCCCGACCCACAAGTTGCGGGACCAGGCTGGAAGGACTTGGGTGATCCAACCTCGTGCGGCATTCAAGTCGCGCTCGTTTGGGACATCCGTCGTTCTGAGACTCCAACCCCCATAGGCCTGACTGCCTGAGAGGACTCGGAGCTCCGATCCAGCACGCTGAAGGATGTCGTTCATCCCCCTCATGACGAATGAGCCATCAATCTTGGGAATCTGCCGATCCTTCTCGTTGAAGAGGACCATGATCTGCCTGCGAGGCGGACCCTTGGTTGTAGATGCAGGGATCACCGTCTTCTTCTTCTTCTGCTTCTTCCCGCTCGAGACGGGGCCGGCAGAGATGGGAGGAGGGTGAACCTGGGGTAGGGGAGGTACAGGGCCGCCATTGATAACCTTGGCGATCTGCATTGGAGTTAAATCAGGTTGAGCCCGCCCCCAAGTGGCAGCAGCCTCGACGTAATTCATTTTTGTCTTGCCCCCCTTGGCAACAACGTTCCACGGCCTAAGGGCCGAGGGTTTAGGAATGTTGCGACACAAGTGACATTCCCATCTCCGGGTGGATGCTCTAACCACTGAGCTATCCGGTCTTGGTTGCATGAACTGCTAACTGAATGGGGTACCAAACAGCCAAGCTAGACGTGCCCAGGCTCGGTTAGACTGTTGCACACTGTGGTTGCTCTGGGAACCTATGTGTGGCTGACGGTAGTCTGTGAGCCTACGAGGGCAGAGGTCTATGCCATTGGATTGCAACTGAGCACAACACAACACAGCCCCTTGATCCGATGCAATCCAATCTGTCAGGGCGTGGTAGCGTCCGGGGCTCATAACTTGTTGAAAGTGTAACTGGGGCAGGGACACTGAAGCCTCTAGGTCAGAGTACTGAACTATTGATATTGGGGCATACTGCTACTCACCTGAAGCCTCTAGGTCAGAGTACTGAACTAAGGGGCCTCAGGGCAATACATGGAGTGTTGATACACAGGAATCAGGTCACATGATGCTAGATGATCCAGATATGATAACTAAGTCCAATTAGATCAAGATAACTGATGAAGGGGAAGATCATGATGGATAAGGGTGATCTGTGAATGGATAAGGATGGATAAGGGTGGAGTCACCAAGTCACCAAGTTCCAACAAGGAATAGGGTTCTTAGGGCCGACTGGGAGGCCGACTCTCTGGAAGGGGATGGCGGGGGCTTTAGGCTGCGGCCTTGGGCCTCCGTCGTGCACACGCTTCTGTGTAGCCGCAGAGAACGGGAGGCTCGGGTTCGGGCCGGGTACGGCCGGTTCCTGAGCGTCCCGAGAATCTTCGGGGCGTTCCTCCACGGGGGCGGGATGTTCCGGGATAGGGTCCTGGTCCACTCGGATGGGCGAGCCAGTGGGTTTACGCTTGCCGCCCCCAGGGGGAACGACACGCGAGCACTGCTTGTTTGTCTTAGATCGGGCAAACGAAGGAGGAGGGTTCTGGGCGGGGTACTCCGGAGGTGGTGTGTCTGCAAGGCCCTCTCGGATCTTGCGGGCAGACGCCTTGGTGTACTCTCGCCAGTAGCGGAAGCCCTTGGGAGGAGCTGTAGATAAGGGGGAAGGGGCTGCCCCAAAGGGTCGGCCTTCCCCCAGCCTTGAGGTACGAGCGCCACCTGAAGAGATGACAGCTCTTGAACCGCTGGGCTAATGAGCACATCCTCCATGGGACGTGGTGTAGTGGAGTCTCGGAAATGCTCACCGGGAGGTACAACCTCGCCGCTGAGCATTTCCTCGAGGTTGGCAGCCCAGGACCCGATTGCGGGGTCTGAGGCGTAGATGTCGTCGCCCTCCTCCTGCACCTGCATAGGATGTAGGGGGGGGGCGTGTGCGGTGTTGCCGACAGGTCGGCTGGAGAAGGTCCTTTTTTTTTTTTTTTTTTTTTTTTTTTTGAAATCAGCTTTTATATACCGGGGCACGATGGCAGTCCGGTCGCTATCAGACATACAAAGAGAGCGCGAGCGTCACTACAGTCGTTTGCATATTAAATTTCGCGAACGAGTTTGTCTGTTTTGCTTTCGAGATGACAGGTGTGACCATCATTGTCGATGTCATGCCCCTGTTGAGCCGCCGTGGCATCTCGTCGTGCAGCTGCAATAGGAGATCTTGTTCGGCATCTCAGAGAGCAGTGCAGTATCATGGCCTGCGAAGTACGTGCGCAAAGTAAGAGGTACGGAGAGCGGGTGACTCTCGCGCAGAACTTGACCTTAGGTGAGCATTGATCTTCCCATCACCCAAACGCTGAGCGTCTTGGGCGTTTCGATGGCTGAAGTTCAACTTTACGACCCAGAATCGGGGCTTGTATTCACGCTATAGACGCTGATGTGACCATGTCACAGAAATTTTGAAAATCTTGTCGCGAAATTTAATATGCAAACGACTGTAACTAAGTACTACAGCATTTATGAGAAGTGAAATTTGACGATTTGGAGACGCCCGGCGCTTGAGGTTTTACCCCCAACCAGCGGACAGACGATGAAAGGCCTTGCAGCACTAACAGATCAGTATATTGATTCGGCATTCCCACCCAGCCCAGTCCGATCCCCACCAGTACCAGTCCGCCACAAGGTGTTATGGGGCCCGGGGGCACACCTTGCCTGCCCCCGAACGGTGTTCCTCTCGGTAGCCGCGCTTCGGGTACCCCTCATCCACATCAGTTGCAAGGACTGACACGTCAGGGTACCTACCCAACTCCCTTCACGTGAGACCTTTAACCAGCAGAGGCCAGTCCAAACCAAACGAGGCCGCGTCCTCTCAACCATCCCCCTGTGGGGCGTATTGGAACCCAAAAGCAAAGGCCTTTGGATTATCCTCTAAAAACCAAACGAGTTCTCGCACAAAGCGGGGATCCCGATCGTATGTTTGCAGCACACCGCACTGCGTAAAGATATGGTGCCGAGTTTGCACCGGACAGCCGCATTCACATTCGTGATTGTCATGGCCAGGTATGAATGGCCCTGCACATACGTGCACACAGTGCATTGCTCTCATTTACATGTCGGAGCCATACTCCCCCGTTGGAGTATGTCGGACGAGTTGGCTTCCCCTTGGGGTCGCGCAGCACCATGAACTGGTGTCCTAGATAATCTGGATTGCGTGCCTGAGTAGCCCACGCGTCCAGGGCGGAGTCGGCAACATGCTTGCACACGCTGTCGAGAGAAGTAGCGGGTCTCACTCCTGCAGGAGTGGGAGGGAGGCTCCGCGCGTGCAAATGAGCACGATGTTGAAGACCCCATTTCAGCTTGGAAGGGGTCTCAATGAAATCCACCCGTCTGTCCGCCTTGGCGGCAAACCAGGTGCGGAGGGCCTTACAGGTTGCAAGCGAAAATGCCTGGCCCGAATGGATCCCCGGATCTACTGCTCTCTTAGCCATGGCCAGAGAGTCAGTGAATATCGCAATCCGATCACAGTCTTCTAGGGCCGTAGCCCTTCCAACTGCCATACGAATCGCTAGGAGCTCAGCGTCCGACGACAGGACACGTCCTGCCACTGTCACTCCCTTGCTCCGTTGATTGCCTAGGCCTTCGTAGACGTAGGCCGCAGTGGCATTATGCCTGGTGGTCTTGGGGACGGACGCATCCACCCCCATGCACACCGTGCGGATGTTGGTACTCAACGAGTTCCATAGAGTGTTCAGTTCCTGCCGGCGTCGTTCGAAGATATCTTCGCCATACCGCTGGAAACTGTTGAAGTGGACCTGGGCCCCATAGAGGTCCATCATCCTAGATCCTGGAGTGTTTTCGACCGCGCATGGCTCGAATTTCTCCGTCAATTTGGGCAGACCCCTGAGGGTTTGGCCTATAGCGTCCTTTACACGGCCGCAGTTCACCGGGGAGAGGTGACAGGCGGCCCCGTAATCGGGAGAGGCACTCCCTCTGTGTTCCTCAGGTAGGAGGGGACGCAGAGGGTGTGTGCCAGATAGTGTCGCCGTTCGGAACACAGCACGCTGTGACAGTTTCCAAAGGTGAAGGCGAATGGGAGGGAGGCCTGCAAGGCATTCCACTCCCCCAGTAGGGGACGTGCGAAACGCTCCTATTATCCAACATGCTGCTTTACGCTGCATGGAGGTTAGAATTTTGAGTGCGCCTTGGATCTTGGCGCCCTCATAATACCACAATCTGTGTCCGTATGTGCAGATCGGAATCACGCACGTGCAGAATAAGATGCGTTTGTTCTTGGGCGAGAGCCCTCGAGTACAATTTCCAAGCATTCTCATTGCCATTACGGTGGTGAGAGCCTTGGCTGAATAGTACCGGATGTGTTCCTTAAATGACAGAAGCCGGTCGAAGAAGAAGCCCAAGTAGCGCCAATACTGCTTGGGTTTCAGAGGGGTGTCCCCTGTGAAGGGGGCATATCCGAGATCAAGGGGCATGCGGAAGTCCGTATGGCCCTTGGAGAAGTGGAAGAGTTCTGTCTTGTCATGTTCCAAGACGAGCCCTGCCTTTGTAAACATGTCAAAGAGGCACTGGTATGCATGGTAGAGATGCACACAGTTCTCTTCGACATCACGAGATTGGACAATGATGGTTCCATCATCCACATATGAGATTAAGGTGGCGAGTTTCCCCTCTGGCCTCAATCGGAATAGCTTCATGATTGGAGCTATGACAAGGGCAGACAGCACAGGTGAGAGGGCAGAGCCCTGTCCCACCCCTACGTCTGCCTGGAAAGGTTCCAAAGTAGAGCCATTCCACACATAAGATGTGTGGCGCTCCACCAGGTAGGATTGAAAGAAGGTCACCACCATAGGGTGGAATCCTTGCTTGCGAAGAACCTCGAGTAAGAACTCGTGGTTGATGGACGGGAAGAACTGGGCGATGTCAAAGGCCACCACACTCGTCTTAAGTCCTGCTGCCCACCCAGTCCGCACCAAGTGCGTCAGGAATAGGCCTGCGTCTTCAGTGGAGCTCTGACGCACCCCTCCCATTTGATTTGGGTCGACAAGATCATATTTGATCATGTCGAACTGAAAACGGTTGGAAATCATCTTTTCAACCAATTTACCAAGGGTGTTCAGAAGCACAATGGGTCTGAACGCCTTCGGGGCAGAGTAGGACGGCTTATTCGGTTTCGGTATGATAATCGACAGCGAGTCCTTGAAGTGTTTTGGCCAGTGCCCGGTTTTTATGCAGGCATTGGCCAAAACCATGTGCCTACTGGAGAGTACTACTCCCGGTTCCGCATACCTGGCCATGACAATCATGAATGTGAATGCAGCTCTCCGGTGCAAACTTGTCACCATATTTTCATGCAGTGTGGTGTACTGCAAACATACGACCGGGATCCCCGCTTTGTGTGAGAACTCGTTTGGTTTCTAGAGGATAATCCAAAGGCATTCGCCTTTGGTTTCCAATACGCCCCACAGGGGGATGGTTGAGAGAACGCGGCCTTGTCTGGTCTGGACTGGCCTCTGCTGGTTAAAGGTCTCGCATGAAGGGAGTTGGGTAGGTGCCCTGACGTGTCAGTCCTTGCAACTGATGTGGATGAGGGGTACCTGAAGCGTGGTTACCGTGAGGGACACCGTTCGGGGGCAGGCAAGGTGTGCCCCCGGGGCCCATAACACCTTGTGGCGGACTGGTACTGGTGGGGATTGGACTGGATTGAGTGGGAATGCCGACTTGATATACCAATCTGTTAGTGCCGCAAGGCCTTTCATTGTCTGTCTGCTGGTTGGGGGTAAAGCCTCAAGCGCCGGGCGTCTCCAAATCGTCAAATTTCACTTCTCATAAATGCTGTAGTACTTAGTTAGTGACGCTCGCGCTCTCTTTGTATGCCTGATAGCGACCAGACTGCCATCGTGCCCCGGAATACAAAAGCTGATTTCAAAAAAAAAAAAAAAAAAAAAAAAAACCGGATGTGTTCTTTGAAGGACAAGAACCGGTCGAAGAAGAATGCCAAGTAGCGCCAATACTGCTTGGGTTTCAGAGGGGTGTCTCCTGTGAAGGGGGCATATCCGAGGTCAAGGGGCATATGGAAGTCCGTATGGCCCTTGGAGAAGTGGAAGAGTTCTGTCTTGTCGTGTTCCAAGACGAGCCCTGCCTTTGTAAACATATCAAAGAGGCACTGGTATGCATGGTAGAGATGCACACAGTCCTCCTCAATATCGCGAGATTGGACAATGATGGTACCATCGTCCACGTATGAGATTAAGGTGGCGAGTTTCCCCTCTGGCCTCAATCGGAATAGCTTCATGATTGGAGCTATGACAAGGGCAGACAGCACAGGTGAGAGGGCAGAGCCCTGTCCCACCCCTACATCCGCCCGGAAAGGTTCCAAAGTAGAGCCATTCCACACATAAGATGTGTGGCGCTCCACCAGGTAGGATTGAAAGAAGGTCACCACCATAGGGTGGAATCCTTGCTTGCGAAGAACCTCGAGTAAGAACTCGTGGTTGATGGATGGAAAGAACTGGGCGATGTCAAAAGCCACCACACTCATCTTAAGTCCTGCTGCCCATCCCGTCCGCTCCAGGTGCGTCAGGAACAGGCCTGCGTCTTTGGTGGAGCGCTGACGCACTCCCCCCATTTGGTTTGGGTCAACAAGATCATACTTGATCATGTCAAACTGGAAGCGGTTGGAAATCATCTTTTCAACCAATTTACCAAGGGTGTTCAGAAGCACAATGGGTCTGAACGCCTTTGTGGCAGAGTAGGACGGCTTGTTCAGTTTCAGTACAATAATTGAAAGCGAGTCCTTGAAGTGCTTTGGCCAGGGCCACGACGCCGAGTCGTCGAAATGTCCGTTCTGGTACGCGAGGTTCGACCGCGCCCAGATCGACTCTCTCAATAAGCAGGTGCGTGATCGTCAAGATCATGGACAGCTTCAATCTAACCCAGTCCTTCCGAATGTTTAGTACAACATTACAGAAGATTAGGGTTTTGTCTTTCAATATTGCTAAGTCTCCCAATGACCTTGTAGTACTTCTCGAATCTCAATGTAAATCGTTGGATATCGTCTTCTTGCAAGAGCCTCCCTGGAGGCTCATTCGCCACGCCCCCTCTGCTCATGACAAAGAAGGTATGGCAGTATGGGGTTCTCCCCGTCATCCTAAGTGGACCTGTATGGTCCCTCCCACCGAGCCTGAGACACGTCCGCGCGTCATGGCCTACGTAAATAAGAGATTGGACGTACTCCGTCCGACTTACCGTCGAGACCTTATTGACGATCGAGACGTAATGGTCATCTCCCTGTTCACATAGGACGAGCCCATGCATCTCATGAATGTATACTCAGACGCTGACCACCGAGCAATTCGCTTGCTCGATCGTCGTGCAGAATCATTACCGGCCATGGATTACATGGCTGGAGACTTCAACTGTCACTCCAGGGAGTGGGATGATGCCGTTCCAAATCATGGAGATACAGCCATTCTACTGCTGGAAACAGCTGCCCGTCTTGGTGTGGAATACTCCCCACCTGCCAATCCAGGACCCACCTACGTGTCCTACACCGATGAGAACATCAAGTCCGTGATAGACATGGTGTTCGTTCAACCTGCCTACGTTCTCTCAGCAGCCCCGCTGAGAGATCATGACCTCAAGGGGACCTTGGATCACTATCCGCTATCCTCTGTTATCAAACTCAGCAACCATGCTGAGCGCATCAAGGGCCGCACCCTCAAGGAGGATGCAGTGGCCCCATTCTTTATGCAGGTCGAAAAGGAGATGCCTGGTCTCTCTGACCTGTACGATCTCAAAACCGCAGAAGGAGTGGAGGAGCTCTCTGTGGTGATTGAAAAGGTGTTCTCAGATGCGTGGTTCACCCACTCAGAAGAGTACATCATCACCCCCCGCTCAAAAAAAGACAAGGCGAGAATTCTTTGATGAACGTATCAAAGATATCTCAGAAACAGACAAGCGCCCCTGGGACCTAATGGACTGGGTCAAAGAGCGCAAGAACCCGCCGTGCGAGGCTATCCAACATAACGGACAGCCTTGTCACAATCTCGACCAGCTCTGGGGTGCCTGCCCTACACGGAACCTACAATGTGGCCAACGACCGACCGGTCGATCTGAGTTTACTGGACCAACTCCCCGACGAGCCCGTCAGGGAGTGGCCAGTTTTCTCTCTCTTGGAGATGAGACAAGCCCTAAAGGCGTGCTCATCTCGCTCTGCTCCGGGTCCTGACCATGTTACATGGCAGCACCTGAAGTATATCTTCAATGTACCTGAATGTGAAAAGGTCGTGATGGACTTGGCCAATGCCTGCATAAGAACCGGGCACTGGCCAAAACACTTCAAGGACTCGCTTTCGATCATCATACCTAAACCGAATAAGCCGTCCTATTCCGCCCCAAAGGCGTTCAGACCCATTGTGCTTCTGAACACCCTTGGTAAATTGGTTGAAAAGATGATTTCCAACCGCTTTCAGTTTGACATGATCAAGTACGATCTTGTTGACCCAAATCAAATGGGAGGGGTGCGCCAGCACTCCACCGAAGACGCAGGTCTATTCCTGATGCACTTGGTGCGGACGGGATGGGCAGCAGGACTCAAGACAAGTGTTGTAGCCTTCGACATCGCCCAGTTCTTTCCGTCCATCAACCACGGGTTCTTACTCGAGGTACTTCGCAAACAAGGCTTCCACCCCATGGTGGTAACCTTCTCTGAATCCTACCTGGTGGAGCGACACACATCCTATGTGTGGAATGGCTCTACTTCAGAACCTTTCCGGGCGGACGTAGGGGTGGGACAGGGCTCTGCCCTATCACCATGCATACCAGTGCCTCTTCGATATGTTTACAAAGGCAGGGCTCGTCTTGGAACACAACAAGACAGAACTCTTCCACTTCTCCAAGGGCCACACGGACTTCCATATGCCCCTTGATCTCGGATATGCCCCCTTCACAGGGGACACCCCTCTGAAACCCAAGCAGTACTGGCGCTACCTGGGTTTCTTTTTCGACCGGTTCTTGTCCTTCAAGCAACACATCCGGTACTATTCAACCAAGGCTCTCACCACCGTAATGGCAATGAGAATGCTTGGTAATTCTACTGGAGGGCTTTTGCCCAAGAACAAACACATCCTGTTCCGTGCATGTGTGATTCCCATCTGCACGTACGGACACAGGCTGTGGTATTACGAGGGCGCCAAGATCCAAGGCGCACACAAAATTCTAACCTCCATGCAGCGTAAAGCAGCATGTTGGATAATAGCAGCGTTTCGTACGTCTCCTACTGGGGGAGTGGAGTGCCTTGCAGGCCTCCCACCCATTCGTCTTCCTTCACCTTCGGAAACTCTCACAGCGTGCTGTATTCCGAACAGCGACTTTATCTGACATGCCTCTCCCCATTATGGGGCCGCCTGGTACCTTTCCCCGGTGAACCGCAGCCGCATAAAGGACGCTATAGGCCAGACCCTCAGAGGTCTGCCTAAACTGACGGAGAAATTCGAGCCATGTGCGGTCGAAAATACTCCAGGATCTAGGATGATGGACCTCTATGGGGCCCAAGTCCACTTCAACAGTTTCCAGCGGTACGGCGAAGATATCTTCGAACGATGCCGGCAGGAGCTGAACACTCTATGGAACTCGTTGAGTACCAACATCCGCACGGTGTGCATGGGGGTGGACGTGTCTGTCCCCAAGGCCACCAGGCATAATGCGACCGCGGCCTACGTATACAAAGGCCTAGGCAATCAACGGAGCAAGGGAGTCACGGTGGCAGGACGTGTCCTGTCATCCGACGCCGAGCTCTTAGCGATTCGTATGGCAGTTGGAAGGGCTACGGCCCTAGAAGACTGTGATCGGATTGCGATATTCACTGACTCTCTGGCTATGGCTAAGAGAGCAGTTGATCCGGGGATCCATTCGGGCCAGGCGTTTTCGCTTGCAACCTGTAAGGCCCTCCGCACCTGGTTTGCCGCCAAGGCAGACAGACAGGTGGACTTCATAGAGACCCCTTCAAAGCTGAAGTGGGGTCTCCAACATCGTGCTCATCTGCACGCGCGGAGCCTCCCTCCCACTCCTGCAGGGGTGAGACCCGCTACTTCTCTCGATAGCGTGCGCAAGCACGTTGCCGACTCTGCACTGGACGTGTGGGCTACTCAGGCACGCAACCCAGATTATCTAGGGCACCAGTTCATGGTGCTGCGCGACCCCAAGGGGAAGCCAACTCGTCCGACATACTCCAATGGGGGAGTATGGCTCCGACATGTTAACGAGAGCAATGCGCTTTGTGCACGTAAATGCAGAGCCATCCTCAACCATGCGCCTACTGGAGAGTATTACTCCCGGTTCCGCATACCTGGCCATGACAATCACGAATGTGAATGCAGCTGTCCGGTGCAAACTCGTCACCATATTTTCACACAGTGCGGTGTACTGCAAACATATGATCGGGATCCCCGCTTTGTGCGGGAACTCGTTTGGTTTTTGGAGGATAATCCAAAGGCGTTCGCCTTTGGATTCCAATACGCCCCACGGGGGGATGGTTGAGAGGAAGCGGCCTCGCTTGGTTTGGACTGGCCTCTGCTGGTTAAAGGTCTCGCGTGAAGGGAATTGGGTAGGTACCCTGACATGTCAGTCCTTGCAACTGATGCGGATGAGGGGTACCTGAAGCGCGGTTACCGTGAGGGACACCGTTCGGGGGCAGGCAAGGTGTGCCCCCGGGGCCCATAACACCTTGTGGCGGACTGGTACTGGTGGGGATTGGACTGGGCTGGGTGGAAATGCCGACTCAATATACTGATCTGTTAGTGCCGCAAGGCCTTTCATTGTCTGTCTGCTGGTTGGGGGTAAAGCCTCAAGCGCCGGGCGTCTCCAAATCGTCAAATTTCACTTCTCATAAATGCTGTAGTACTTAGTTAGTGACGCTCGCGCTCTGTTTGTATGTCTGATAGCGACCGGACTGCCATCGTGCCCCGGAATACAAAACCTGATTTCAAAAAAAAAAAAAAAAAAAAAAAAAAAAAAAAAGAAGCTGGAGTCCCACATGCGCAAGTGTCTCTTTGTTGGCTATCCATCGGATTACAAGGGCTGGGACTTCTACGATCCCACCACCAAGCAGTTCTTTGTCTCTGAACGTGCTGAGTTCGACGAACGCTACTTTCCTGGTCTCAGAATGAACAACTCCATTGACCACAACCTCCTCCAGCTTCTTGGACAACCACCCACTGCTCCCATCCCCTCTGGCGCCCCTGCTGCGTCCCCAGAGGTTCCTGATGACGTTGAGGTTACCCAGATGCCTGTCCATCTCCCTGCTCACATCGAGCCACCCCCAGCACCTCGAGGTGCTTCACCGGTTCCAGTCCCCCTTCTGAATTTTTTTTTTTTTTTTTTTTTTTTTTTTTTTGAATTCAGTTTTTATATACCGGGGCACAAAGGCAGTCCGGTCGATCCCCCTTCTGAATCTGCCTGCTCCTCAACCGCCTGCCCCTGCTCCTGCCCAGCTTCGTGGTGCGAGTCCTGCCCCTCAGCCTGTCAGGCGCACAGGACGGCAGTCAAAGCAGCCAGGGGAGTGGTGGAAGGTGGCCAAACCGGTTCGACGTGGTGCTAGCCTCAGTGATTCTGACTCTGACTCTGAATCTGAACGCTCGCCCTCTCCTCCTGCACCTGCCCTTCCTGTCCCAGCTCCTGCACCTGCACCTGCACCGCCTCTTGCTGCTCCCGCACCTCGTCCTCTCACTGCCCCTGCCCTTGGCCGGGCCCTTGCACCGCAACTCGCCCCTGCTCCCCCAGCTCTCTGGGAAGCCAGGGAACCAAGTCCTGCCGTTGAGGATGAGAGTGATGATGACATGGGTGGATATGGTGAAGTCAACGACTTCGCAGGTGCCTCTGCCACTGGTGACCCTCGTACCTACAGGGAAGCCCTTGCTCGGCCTGACAGTCAGCACTGGGAAGCTGCCGCATGCAAGGAGATCCTCACCCTCACAGGCAATGGGACTTGGGAGCTAGTTGAACTGCCTCCTGGAGCCAAGGCCATCCTCTGGCTGGGTCTTCAAGACCAAACGCACTCCTGATGGCAAGGTTGAACGCTTCAAGGGTCGTATTGTGGCCAAGGGCTGCAGCCAACGTCCTGGGATCGACTACTCTGAGACTTTTTTTTTTTTTTTTTTTTTTTTTTTTTTTTGAAATCAGCTTTTATATACCGGGGCACGATGGCAGTCCCGTCGCTATCAACGTACAAAGAAAGCGCGAGCGTCACTAACTAAGTACTACTGCAATTATGAGACATGAGATGTTGGCGATTTGGAGACGCCCGGCGCTTGAGGTTTTACCCCCAACCAGCAGACAGACAATGAAAGGCCTTGTGGCACTAACAGATCGGTGTATTAAGTCGGCATTCCCACCCAGTCCAGTCCAATCCCCACCAGTACCAGTCCGCCACAAGGTGTTATGGGCCCCGGGGGCACACCTTGCCTGCCCCCGAACGGTGTCCCTCACAGTAACCGCGCTTCGGGTACCCCTCATCCACATCAGTTGCAAGGACTGACACGTCAGGGTACCTACCCAACTCCCTTCACGTGAGACCTTTAACCAGCAAAGACCAGTCCAAACCAGACGAAGCCGCTTCCTTTCAACCATCCCCCTGTGGGGTGTATTGGAATCCAAAGGCGAACGCCTTTGGATTATCCTCTAAAAACCAAACGAGTTCTCGCACACCTAGGTCACCCCAGCTGGCCGGCTCTAAGCCGGACCCAGCTGGCCTCAGCTCCCCAGCTTAGAGCCGGCCAGCTTGGCAGGCAGCTGGGCTGGGCTGGGCCAGCTGGGTCTGAGCTCAGCTAAAAACACGTCAGCTCAGCTGCGGGCTGGCGCATATCCAGCTGAGCTGAGCTATTCCCAGCTAAGCTGAGAGTCGCCCAGCTGATGTGAGGAGCTGAGCTGCTCGCACCATGGGGGCTCAGCTCAAGCGTGCGAAGCTCAGCTCGGGTACAAGTGCCTCCCATCGTACCAGGCTATCCAGCTGAGCTGGACCCTACAGCTGAGCTGACACCCAGCTGAGCTCAGCTTGGGTGTTACAGTCACACTGTGACAGATGTGACCACTGTGTGACATAACAAACAATGACAAACATGCCAAACAAACAAGTGATGGTGTCACACATACACAAATAGATATGATGTCATGCAGATCGTGATGTCATACATGCCAAACTGTCAATGATGTCATGCACATCTGAGATCGGAGATAACACTCATTGAGATAAGACTATGCAAAATTGCATGCCTGATATCAGAGTCAATTCTTGGCCGATAAGGATGATTTTGGTATCATTAGAAAGCCCTTGTCAATCTCTATTTGGGGGTGTTTGTTGCGATGTCAACTTTGGCTCCCATGGATGCTAAATGGCGGATTTCAAAATTACAGACTTGGCAAGTGCACTGTTTAGGTTGTTTTGGCACACAATGTGATGTGTGAACAGGAGGGCATGTACTACCACATGACTACATGTAACACAGTGGGCCTCAGGAGTATTTGGATAATTAGAAGACAGATTTTGGCAGTAGGGGCAAGTGGATATATGCAATGTGATCACCCTGCCACCTGCCACCACCCATAAATCACACAAGAGCACACCCTTAAATTTCCCTGACCCCATAGGATGGTATGTGAGGACCAGTACCAGCATGCACTGATCCCTTACACACTGGGGTTCAGACGTATTTGGGTTATTAGCGAACAGGCTTTGACATTCAGGGCTGGCAAACACATGCAGTGTAATCACCCAGCTATTCTCTATCACCAATAAATCACACAAGAACCCCTCATCAAATTTGCCTGACCTCATATGGTGGTGTGGATGGCACATGTGTGCTTGTTCTATTGCACGGGCTTTTGAACAGGTACTTTTGGATCACCCAAAGACTATTGGGACAGTGATCTCACATGGTATAATCCACAGCTCCAAGCACCAGACTAGCACCATCCATTGCCATCAGGTCTCAAGCAAGTTGTGCGAAAACCGACATATTGTGGGTTTGGGGCGCCCATAATGGTTCCCACGCTTTATGGTTTAGTTAATTTGGAGGAGGTCATCCGAAAATGCAAATCTCAAAAGACACCTAAGCAAACGGACCACCCATTACTAAGATATTGACCAAACCGCCCATTTGGTACCAGTTGTAACCCAAGTGCAAAGTTGTTCAGCACAATAGCTCCAAGTCAGTACTGTTCCTCCTATATCTTGGGCATGTGTGGTCCTTTTCCTTTCCGGCCTTTTGTATTCTGCATCGTTTTTGAATCTGGATTTTATGTGTATTGTGGTTTGTCTTCCCACGCTCTCCATCATACTGAACGCACATGCATACAGCTGTTGCTCATCATTTTTGGCACTTTGAGCTGAATTCAGCAGGACTGGTGTGGATTTAAGATGGGGGAGATGATGCAAGAGGTAGTGTAGGACACATGTAACACTTCTCAATATGTAGTGTGTCATTCAAAGCTTTATGGGGCCATGAAATGACCTTCGCACATGCAGATCACCAGGTTTTTACAGTTTTCAGTTGTTTTACAAAGATCAGGTATAGATAAAAAGGGTATGAGGGCCATGGTGGAGGCCCTGCACCACTACCATTCCACCAATACAACAAACATGCATCAGACGGCAGGCATTGAGATGGAAACTGGGCTCGCAAGCTGTACTTTACACTCCCCCATATGTCCTGCAGGATGTCCAGTAGACCAGTAAAATCCAGTGGAATCCGGTGGACATTAGCAAATCCAGTGGATGTCCAGTCAATGTCCAGTGGAATCCAGTGAGATCCAGTGGTGTCCAGTTCAGCACTCAAACAGTCCAGTCAATGTCCAGTGGATTCCAGCTTGACTACTGGACATCCAGTGGACTTTGCAAATAGAAAGTATTTGCCAATGGTCAACTCCAAGGGGCCACCTCTAATGTGTCCATTGAAATCATGCCACCCTGCTGGGTGGAGGTTTTGATGGAATCACCTGGCAATGGCATTCATGGCTGGGTGGTTGGAGTGCTAAGTATCTCAAATTGTAGATAACACAACCACAAAGAGTATAAAAGCAATCTTTCATTGCATCTCCTTTCCTTAATTTAGCTTTGTCCCATTTCATACTTTTCAATCTGTCTTGTTTTTCCTCCCTGCCAACTTTAGGGCCTGGGCTTGAGAACTTGGGCCACCCCCACTTTTCACACACAAGACTCAGCTCTACAATGGTATACTATCAAGCTTTCCTTGTTGATTTCTGGCAATGTGTTGCCACACTGTTGTCACACTGTTGCCACCCTCCACTGCACCATTCTTGCTCTCCAAGCGCCAAAGGTTGTCAAGCTGGACAACTTTAAGAAATATTGTTGTAGTGATTGTCTTTTGTCTTTCTGTTTTATGTAGCCTGACTTCATTACAGATGTGGAAATACTAGTACTTATAATGTAGACAGAGGATGCCAAGAAACAGGCCAGTACCATAAATGAAAAGGCCTGCACAGACTGGACACACAAATACAAGTAAACAAATACAAACAGAATATTTTCCATATTTTTCATGAATTTTCCAGAATTAATGACACACAATGACACTACTTCAATATTTTGCACAGCCACATTGCACAGCCACATATCTGATATTGGCTGGAAATCATTGGTCTTCCACTGGATGTCCAGTGGATCTAAGGGGGTGGACATCCACTGGATATGTATCCTGGACCGTCCAGTATCCACTGGACAATCCAGTGAAATTTTGGCTGATACAGGACATTGACTGGACGACCACTGGACAATTTGAGCAAATTTGGCAGAGAAAGGCCAGTGAATGTCCAGTAGACATCCAGAATGTCCACTGGATGTCCACTGGATTCCCAAAGGCAAAATGGGGGAGTGTAAAGTACTCCTCGCAAGTACTCAAATCAGGAGAAATAGACCAAAATGCTGATTTTTGACAGTTGGATTGATGGTATTCAAGCGAGATCACATACATTAAAAAGCCCCGAATGAGGGCTTTCGAACGATACCAAAATCACCGTTATCGGCCAAGAACTGAATGTGATCAGGCTCATCGCAATCAGTTTGTTTCTTATCTAAATGAGTGTGACATCATCCTGTGCCTGAAAATCATGACCTCATTGATAGATCTTATCACTATGACATCACATTTATTTTTAGCTTACATGATGTCATAATCAAATTTGGTGAGGTGTGACATGGGTGTGACAAACAAATACAAACATACACAAAGCGTGACAGGAGCGTGACAGGAGCTCAGCTTCACAGCTCAGCTAGGCAGAGCTAGCTGAGCCGTCTAAGCTCAGCTGGGGATAAAAAAAAGGAATCAGAAATAATTACAAGTGCGGAGCTGGGCTACCCCCAGCCCGAGCTGAGGGTGACCCAGCTCTCCCCAGCTGGCTCAGCTCAGCTTGCGTGACAGCTCAGCCCGCTGTCAATGAGCTGAGCTACCCCTGCGCTCAGCTCAGCTCCATGCCCAGCTCAGCTAAAATAGCTGAGCCGGACGCCAGCCAGCCCAGCCCAGCCCAGCTGCCTGCCAAGCTGGCCGGCTCTAAGCTGGGGAGCTGGGGCCAGCTGGGGTGACCTAGGTGTTCTCGCACAAAGCGGGGATCCCGGTCATATGTTTGCAGCACACCGCACTGCGTAAAGATATGGTGCCTAGTTTGCACCAGACAGCCGCATTCACATTCGTGATCGTCATGGCCAGGTATGCGGAACCGGGAGTAATACTCTTCAGTAGGCGCGTGGTTGAGAATGGCTCTGCACATACGTGCACATAGCGCATTACTCTCGTTTACATGTCGGAGCCATACTCCCCCATTGGAGTATGTTGGACGAATTGGCTTCCCCTTGGGGTCGCGCAGCACCATGAACTGGTGCCCTAGATAGTCTGGGTTGCGTGCCTGAGTAGCCCATGCATCCAGTGCAGAGTCGGCAACATGCTTGCGCACGCTATTGAGGGAAGTAGCGGGTCTCACTCCTGCCAGAGTAGGAGGGAGGCTCCACGCGTGCAAATGAGCACGATGTTGGAGACCCCACTTCAGCTTTGAAGGGGTCTCTATGAAGTCCACCCGTCTGTCCGCCTTGGCGGCAAACCAGGTGCAGAGAGCCTTACAGGTTGCAAGCAAAAATGCCTGGCCCGAATGGATCCCCGGATCAACTGCTCTCTTAGCCATGGCCAGAGAATCAGTGAATATCGCAATCCGATCGCAGTCTTCTAGGGCCGTGGCCCTTCCAACTGCCATGCAAATCACCAAGAGCTCGGCGTCCAACGACAGGACACGTCCTGCCACCGTGACTCCCTTGCTCCGTTGGTTGCCTAGCCCTTCGTATACGTAGGCCGCAGTCGCATTATGCCTAGTGGTCTTGGGGACAGACGCATCCACCCCCATACACACTGTGCGGTTATTGGTACTCAAGGAGTTCCATAGAGTGTTCAGCTCCTGCCTGCGTCATTCGAAGATGTCTTCACCATACCGCTGGAAGCTGTTGAAGTGGACCTGGGCCCCATAGAGCTCCATCATCCTAGATCCTGGAGTGTTTTCGACCGTGCATGGCTCGAACTTCTCCGTTAGTTTAGGCAGACCCCTGAGGGTCTGGCCTATAGCGTCCTTTACATGGCCGCGGTTCAGCGGGGAGAGGTGACAGGCGGCCCCATAGTGGGGAGAGGCACTCCCCCTGTGTTCCTCGGGTAGGAGGGAACGCAGGGGGTGTGTCAGATAAAGTCGCTGTTCGGAACACAGCACGCTGTGACAGCTTCCGAAGGTGAAGACGAATGGGCTACTCTGAGACCTATGCCCTCACCTTCCGTCCTGCTGCCTTTCGTAACGCCCTTGCAGCTGCTGGGATTGAGGACATGCACCTTCGTTCCTGTGACTTCTCCTCTGCCTTCACTAACGGCGACTTGGACGAAGTCATCTACATGCGCCAGCCTGAGGGCTTCCACCAAGGTGGTCCCAACATGGTGTGCCTGCTCAAGAAGTCGCTCTACGGCCTCAAGCAAGGTGCCAGGCAGTGGAACAAGAAGCTGCATGCAACGCTTCTGGACATGGGATTCACTCGACTCCAGTCTGACCGGTCTGTCTACATCTACGCTCATGGGGACGTCCACATCATCCTCCCCGTCTACATTGACAACGTGACTCTGGCCTCCAAGAGCAAGGAGGCACTGGATCGAACTGTGGAGGAGCTCTCCAAGTGGTTCAAGCTGTGTGACTTGGGTGAAACCAAGTTCATCCTTGGTGTTGAAGTCATCAGGGATCGTCCCAACCGGTCCATCTCCCTCTCCCAGCGCCAGTACATCATTGACATCCTTGCTCATTACGGTTTCGAGTCCTGCAGCCCTGTAGGCACTCCTCTCCCTCCTGGGATCAAGCTCTCCAAGTCCATGGGTCCTATCACCCAGGAAGAGATTGAGTTCATGCGCAGCATCCCCTACCTCAGCATCCTTGGTGCCATCCTCTACCTTGCCACCATGACTCGTCCTGACATCTCCTATGCCGTTGGCTTCCTTGGCCGTTTCAGCGCCAATCCAGGACCTTGTCACTGGGCTGCTCTCAAGCACCCCCTTCGCTATCTCAAGGGCTCCATGGATTACAAGCTCACCTACAGTGGAAAAGGCGTCAACTCGGTCACATTTGAGACCTACTGTGACGCCTCCCATGGTGATTGCCTTGATTCTGGACGCTCTACTGGTGGTTATGTCACCACTGTGGCTGGAGGTGCTGTGAGCTGGTCCAGCAAGCTGCAGATGATCGTTGCTCTCTCTAGCACAGAGGCTGAGTACATGATTGCAGTTGATCGTTGCTCTCTCTAGCACAGAGGCTGAGTACATGATTGCAGTTGAGGCTGGAAAGGAGATCCTATGGATGCGCAACATCCTTGGCGAGTTTGGCTTTCCCCAGCATGGTCCATCGACAACCAGTCCGCTATCAGTGTCAGCAAGAACCCTGAGCACTTTGGCCACATGAAGCACCTGGATCTGCGGTTCTTCTGGCTGTGAGATATTGTGGAAGCTGGTACCATTGCCCCTGTTCACATCAAGGGCACTGAGCAGCCTGCAGACTGCCTCACCAAGGCCCTTCCTCTTCCAGCCATCCGACTTGCGCAAGAACGACTTGCACTCCGTGCAGATTAAGGGAGTGTGTTGACTGAAGGGAGTGAGTCTCAGTCAAGGGAGTGTGTTGGAACTTGGTGACTTGGTGACTCCACCCTTATCCATCCTTATCCATTCACAGATCACCCTTATCCATCATGATCTTCCCCTTCATCAGTTATCTTGATCTAATTGGACTTAGTTATCATATCTGGATCATCTAGCATCATGTGACCTGATTCCTGTGTATCAACACTCCATGTATTGCCCTGAGGCCCCTTAGTTCAGTACTCTGACCTAGAGGCTTCAGTGTCCCTGCCCCCAGTTACACTTTCTACAAGTTATGAGCCCCGCGCTCTGAAGACCTCCTTCGTCGTTGTTTCTGCATTCACCCCACTGCGTACACTCCCTCACTTGTTCCCCAACGTTTCACACGTCTACGCCCACCGGTTCTCTCGCAATTGGCCTCTCAATTCTCGACGACTTCGACCCTCGTTTTCCGGCCTCCCTTTGCTGCTGGCCCCTTGCTGTCTTGCCCAGTCGACTCGACGCCAGTGTCTCTAGCATCCCTCTCGTTCCCTGCCACCTAGCTTGCCAGCTCATCGCAGGATCGGCCCATCTTTCCGCATCCCCAACTCATTGCCTTTGGGGTTCCCTTTGTCTTCGCTATTTCGGACCGACTACTCGGTTCCCTCGTTTCCTTGCTTCCCTCGTTTCCTTGCTTCCGCACAGGCTTACTGGTATGGTCCCCTACTCGCTCCCACGATTTGGACACGTCAGCCGCAGCCTGCCACGTCGTAAGACTTGTTCTATTCTGGGTGCTCAACTCGGTCCGACCTCCCTTCGCATTCTTTTGCTGATTGCGAGTCCGCTGTCAACCGCACACCCTTCCTTCAATGCTCACCGCATCCCTCGCAACATACTTGACACGTCACCGCAACGACTGAACCGCCAACTGCAGCCCCTTCGACGCTGCAACGCATTCTTTCCCCCCAGCCTCAACTCTCTCTCATCTCCCTTCCAGGCAGATCGATATTCGATTGTCTGTAGCAGCTCTCCCAATGGCCTCATCAGGACCCAACTTTCCGAAGCTCGGTGGGACCAACTACCCTTGCTGGTCTGGCAATATGGAGGCCTGGCTCAAGGCCTGTGGCCTCTGGCGCATTGTTATGGGTCTCAGTGCACGCCCTACCTTTGCCTCTATTGCCCCTCCCACTCTGGACACCGAGTCTTTGACCCCTGGATCTACTGCGAAAGCAAAGAAGGCTGCAGCAGCTGCTGCTGAGCTCAAGGACGCTTGGGAAGCGAAGGCCATGGAGATGCTGTTGTGTTGTGCTCAGTCGCAATCCAATGGCATTGACCTCTGCCCTCACAGGCTCTTTTTTTTTTTTTTTTTTTTTTTTTTTTTTTTGAAATCAGCTTTTATATACTGGGGCACGATGGCAGTCCGGTCGCTATCAACATACAAAGAGAGCGCGAGCGTCACTAACTAAGTACTACTGCAATTATGAAACACAAAATATTGACGATTTGGAGACGCCTGGCACTTGAGGTTTTACCCCCAACCAGCAGACAGACAATGAAAGGCCTTGCGGCACTAACAGATCGGTATATTGAATCGGCATTCCCACCCAGCCCAGTCCACTCCCCACCAGTACCAGTCCGCCACAAGGTGTTATGGGCCCCGGGGGCACACCTTGCCTGCCCCCAAACGGTGTCCCTCACAGTAACCGCGCTTCGGGTACCCCTCATCCACATCAGTTGCAAGGACTGACACGTCAGGGTACCTACCCAACTCCCTCCTGGCGAGACCTTTAACCAGCAAAGACCAGTCCAAGCCAGACAAGGCCACGTCCTCTCAACCATCCCCTGTGGGGCGTATTCAAACCCAAAGGCGAAGGTCTTTGGGTTATCTTCTAAGAACCAAACGAGCTCCCGGACGTAGCGGGAGTCTCGATCGTACGTTTCCAGCACTCCGCACTGGGTAAAGATATGATGCCTAGTTTGCATCGGACACCCACACTCACACTCATGTGAGTCTTGGTTACGAATATTGAACTGTTGGCGGTATTCGCCAGTTGGTGCATGGTTGAGAATGGCTCTGCACATCCGTGCACACAGTGTAGAAAGTGTAACTGGGGGCAGGGACACTGAAGCCCCTAGGTCAGAGTACTGAACTAATGATATTAGGGCATACTGCTACTCACCTGAAGCCTCTAGGTCAGAGTACTGAACTAAGGGCCCTCAGGGCAATACATGGAGTGTTGATACACAGGAATCAGGTCACATGATGCTAGATGATCCAGATATGATAACTAAGTCCAATTAGATCAAGATAACTGATGAAGGGGAAGATCATGATGGATAAGGGTGATCTGTGAATGGATAAGGATGGATAAGGGTGGAGTCACCAAGTCACCAAGTTCCAACAGAACGAACACCATGTCTATTACAGACTTGATATTTGAATCGGCATGGGACACATATGTGGGTCCTGGATTGACAGGCAGGGAGTACTCCACGCCCAGACGGGCTGCTGTTTCCAGCAGCAGAATGGCTGTATCTCCATGATTTGGAACGGCATCGTCCCATTCCCTGGAGTTTTATTTTATTTTTATTTTATTTTATTTTTATTTTTATTTTTGAAATCAGCTTTTACGAAGTTTAGGGCCCCCCGCCGTAAGGCAGAGAACCCCTATAACCCACGCTCTTGCGAGGCGGGAAATCACACCATGTGGTACTCCGGAATCAACTTAGATTCACACCTGACTGATTACATCAAGTGAACTGACAGAGGATTTAGTGCCCTCGAGCCGGTATCCAGGAGACTGTCCTGATCCGCTACAGCCCACGCTTCACTAGGGATTTCGTATAGAGCCCCAGCTACTAGGGTTCCCATTCCCAGGCAGATGGTTTGCTGATGCCAACCGGCGCGGATCCCCATCTGTCCCAGGTCTCTGCCTTGCCTGCAGCCAACCGGGTATGCAATCCCGAGGTTCTACCCTGGGCCCGGAGTTATTTTGTCTGAGTCTGAACTGCCCCCCAACCGGTTTAACCAGCGTGGGGGAATGGTTAACCACAAGAGTGCTTGGGCAGGGAGTTAGAACCCCACTTACTGGGCGCCGGTGCCGTGCCTGGGTGCCCGAGCCCATGTCTCGGCCAGCCTTTGCCAGATCATTCCCACAACTACTACCGCCAACTAACGACTCCTACTTAGCCCGGTTTTTGCCATTGCCCAATGGACCGGGTGTCTCAGAGTGGAGGGTGGCATAGGCCCATCCGGCCGTTCTGCTTGTTATATATATATCCCTCGCTTCCCAACCCCTGTGCTTTCACTCCCATATCGGGTACAACAGATAAGGTTTCACCCTTTTTCTGCCAGATTGGGGTAGTGTGGCTGGTCCCCTAGGCCATCCCTTCCCGGACTGAGCGGGCTTGCCCATGGCCTCGATCGTCTGGTTGGTGCGAGTTCGAACACGACTCTAGACCATGCCGGATCAACCCAGCCACATGCCTGGGAATGGTTTACCCAACCCAGTCATCCAAGCATGTGACAGTATCCACTGTCGGTCACACGCCTAACCTAGCTTTATGGTACCAGGGGATGAGCAGGGATCGAACCCACAACCTTCCGGTGACTTGCACAGCCACCTCTCCTGGTCTTTAGTGGCCCACACCACTGGGCTACAGGGGCCCCTCCCATTCCCTGGAGTGACAGTTGAAGTCTCCAGCCATGTAGTCCATGGGTGGGAGTGAATCTGCACGGCGATCGAGCAATCAGATTGCTCGATGGTTGGTGTCTGAGTATACATTGGTGAGGTGCATGGGCTTGTTGCCTGCGAACAGGGAGATAACCATCACATCTCGATCGTTGATGAGGTCTTGACGGTAAGTCGGATGGAGAACGTCCAGTCTCTTATTTATGTAGGCCATGACCCGGGGAAGGGTGCCTGGCTCAGTCGGGGGGACCATGCAGGTCCACTTAGGATGACGGGGTGAACCCCACACCGCAGTACCTTCCTTGTTGTGCGCAGAAGGAGCATGGTGAATGAGCCTCCACGGAGGCTCTTGTAAGAATACGATATCCAACGATTTACATTGAGCTTCAAGTAATACAACGAGAGAGTCCCAACACTTCACAACATTGAAAGAAAGAACCCTAATCTTCTGTAATGTTGTACTAGACATTAGGAAGGACTGGGTTAGATTGAAGCCGTCCACGATCTTGACGATCACGTACCTGCTTGTTGAGAGCGTCGATCTGGGCACGGTTGAACCTCGCGTACCAGAACGGACATTTCGACAACTCAGCGTCGTGGTCCTCCTTCCTGCAGTTGAGACAATGTACACGATGGGGGCAGACTTTGATCTCCTCCGCAGTGGGGGGGATCGGCTTAGGGAGTTGCTTGGGCTTGCCCTTGCAACAGCTCGCATGGTGGCGATGCTCGTCCCGAGTATGAGACTCGCCGCAGATGGGGCACCTGTGACGGGTCCAGCACATGAAATCAGGGTGTCCCCATTTGCAGCAATTCTTGCAGAAGGGGACGCCGGGTTGACGAGGAGTGGACCTAATAAGGCACTTCCTGCGGAGGATATTGATGGTCTTGTTGTTCAAGGCCTTTGCGCGGGTCCCTGCTTGGGAGTCCCAGATGTTGAAGTACACAGTCACCGACGTAGATGACTTGGACTCAGAGTTGATCACCCGGGGACAGGCGGTCGGGATATAGTGTTCACTCAAGGGCGAAGCCTCAAACGCACTGTCGATGTCAGAGTAGACCATTAGGTTACTCCCGACTTTGTACTTTGGAACACCATGTATCGTGAGATAACTGGTGGACTGCGGAAGCCCGACCCACAAGTTGCAGGCCCAGGCTGGAAGGACTTGGGTGATCCAACCATGCGCGGCATTTAAGTCACGCTCATTTGGAACATCCGTGGTGCGAAGACTCCAACCCCCATAGGCCTGACTGCCTGAGAGGACTCGGAGCTCGGATCCAGCACGTTGGAAGATGTCGTTCATCCCCCTCATGACGAACGCGCTGTCAATCTTGGGAATCTGACCATCCTTCTCGTTGAAGAGGACCATGATCTGCGTGCGAGGCGGACCCTTGGTCGTAGATGCGGGGATAACTGTCTTCTTCTTCTTCTTCTTCTTCCTGCTTGAGACGGGGCCAGCAGAGATTGGAGGAGGGTTAGCCAGAGGTAGGGGAGGTACAGGGCCGCCATTGATAACCTTGGCGATCTGCATTGGAGTTAAATCAGGGCGAGCCCGCCCCCAAGTGGCAGCAGCCTCGACGTAATTCATTTTCGTCTTGCCCCCCTTGGCAACGACGTTCAACAGCCTTAGGGCCGAGGGTTCAGGAAGAGGCTTCTTAGGGCCGACTGGGAGGCCAACTCTCTGGAAGGGGACGGCGGGGGCTTTAGGCTGTGGCCTTGGGCCTCCGTCGTGCACACGCTTCCGTGTAGCCACAGAGAACGGGAGGCTCGGGTTTGGGCCGGGTACGGCCGGTTCCTGAGCGTCCCGAGAATCTTCGGGGCGTCCCTCCACAGGGGCGGGATGTTCTGGGAGAGGGTTCTGGTCCACCCGGATGGGCGAGCCAGTGGGTCCACGCTTGCCTCCCCCAGGGGGAACGACACGCGAGCGTTGCTTGTTCGTCTTGGACGGAGCGAACGAAGGAGGAGGGTTCTGAGCGGGGTTCTCTGGGGGTGGTGTGTCCACAAGGCCCTCTCGGATCTTGCGTGCAGATGCCTCGGTGTACTCTCGCCAGTAGCGGAAGCCCTTGGGAGGAGCTGTGGATAGGGGGGAAGGGGGCCGCCCCTGGGGGTCAGCCTTCCCCCAGCCTCGAGGTACAAGTGCCACCTGCAAGGATGGCTGCTCCTGAACCGCGGGCTGACGAGCACGTCCTCCATGGGACGTGGTGTAGTAGAGTCTTGGGGATTCCCACCGGGAGGTACAACCTCGCCGCTGAGCATCTCCTCGACGTTGGCAGCCCAGGACCCGATTGCGGGGTCTTCAGCATACATGTCGTCGTCCTCCTCCCACACCTGCATAGGGTGTAGGGGGGGGGCGTGTGCGGTGTCGCCGACAGGTCGGCTACGACGAGGGTCCTCGCTCTCTCCGTGTCCAAGGGGAGGGGGATCTGGTATTCTTGCAAGAGCCTCCGTGGACCCTCATTCGCCATGCTCCTTCTGCGCACAACAAGGAAGGTACTGTGGTGTGGGGTTCGCCCCGTCATCCTAAGTGCACCTGCATGGTCCCCCCCACTGAGCCAGGCACCCTCCCTCGGGTCATGGCCTACATAAATAAGAGATTGGACGTTCTCCATCCGACTTACCGTCGAGACCTCATCGACGATCGAGACGTGATGGTTATCTCCCTGTTCGCAGGCGACAAGCCCATGCACCTCACCAATGTGTACTCAGACGCCGACCACCGAGCAATTCGATTGCTCAATCGCCGCGCAGACTCACTCCCAGCCATGGACTACATGGCTGGAGACTTCAACTGTCACTCCAGGGAATGGGACAATGCCGTTCCAAACCGCGGAGACACAGCCATCTTACTGCTGGAAACGGCAGCCCATCTAGGTGTGGAATACTCCCCACCTGTCAATCCAGGACCCACGTATGTGTCTTATGCCGATGTGAACATCAAGTCCGTAATAGACATGGTGTTTGTACAACCTGCCTACGTCCTCTCGGCTGCGCCGCTAAGGGACCAGGACCTCAAGGGGACCTCGGATCATTTTCCGCTGTCCTCAGTCATTAAGCTCAGCAACCATGCAGAGCGAATCAAGGGCCACACCCTCAAGGAGGATGCGGTGGCCCTGTTCTTTATGCAGGTTGAAAAGGAGATGCCCAGTCTCTCCAACCTGTACAATCTCAACACCGCAGAAGGAGTGGAGGAACTCTCTGTGGCGATTGAAAAGGTGTTCTCTGATGTGTGGCTCGCCCACTCTGAGGAGTACATCATTACCCCCCACTCAAAAAAGTGGTGGACTGACGAATGTCAGAAGGTGTACGACGAGTGGAAAGCGGATGACTCTGCTGAAACCCGTGGTGCATTTCGTCGTCTTGTAAAGAAGACGCGTCGAGACTTCTTTGATGAACATATCAAAGACATCTCAGAAACAGACAAGCGCCCCTGGGACCTAAAGGACTGGGTCAAGGAGCGCAAGGACCCGCCATGCGAGGCTATCCAACATAATGGACAGCCCTGTCACAATCTCGACCAGCTTTGGGGCGCCTTACATGGCACCTACAATGCGGCCAACGACCGACCGGTCGATCTGAGTCTACTGGACGAACTCCCCGACGAGCCCATTAGGGAGTGGCCAGTTTTCTCTCTCTTAGAAATGAGGCAAGCCCTGGAGGCATGCTCATCTCATTCTGCCCCGGGCCCTGACCACATTACATGGCAGCACCTGAAGTATATTTTCACCATACCTGAAGGTGAAAAGGTCATGATGGATTTGGCCAATGCCTGCATAAAAACCGGGCACTGGCCAAAACACTTCAAGGACTCGCTTTCGATTATCATACCAAAACCGAATAAGCTGTCCTACTCTGCCCCAAAGGCGTTCAGACCCATTGTGCTTCTGAACACCCTTGGTAAATTGGTTGAAAAGATGATTTCCAACCGTTTTCAGTTTGACATGATCAAGTACGATCTCGTCGATCCAAATCAGATGGGAGGGGTGCATCAGCGCTCCACCGAAGACGCAGGTCTATTCCTGACGCACTTGGTGCGGACAGGATGGGCAGCAGGACTCAAGACGAGTGTTGTAGCCTTTGACATCGCCCAGTTCTTTCCGTCCATCAACCACAAGTTCTTACTCGAGGTACTTCGCAAGCAAGACTTCCATCCTATGGTGGTGACCTTCTTTCAATCCTACCTGGTGGAGCGCCATACATCTTATGTGTGGAATGGCTCTACCTCAGAACCATTCAGCGTGGATGTAGGGGTGGGACAGGGCTCTGCCCTCTCACCCGTACTCTCTGCCCTTGTCATAGCTCCAAGTACTTTACACTCCCCCATTTTGCCTTTGGGAATCCAGTGGACATCCAGTGGACATTCTGGATGTCTACTGGACATTCACTGGCCTTTCTCTGCCAAATTTGCTCAAATTGTCCAGTGGTCGTCCAGTCAATGTCCTGTATCAGCCAAAATTTCACTGGATTGTCCAGTGGATACTGGACGGTCCAGGATACATATCCAGTGGATGTCCACCCCCTTAGATCCACTGGACATCCAGTGGAAGACCAATGATTTCCAGCCAATATCAGATATGTGGCTGTGCAATGTGGCTGTGCAAAATATTGAAGTAGTGTCATTGTGTGTCATTAATTCTGGAAAATTCATGAAAAATATGGAAAATATTCTGTTTGTATTTGTTTACTTGTATTTGTGTGTCCAGTCTGTGCAGGCCTTTTCATTTATGGTACTGGCCTGTTTCTTGGCATCCTCTGTCTACATTATAAGTACTAGTATTTCCACATCTGTAATGAAGTCAGGCTACATAAAACAGAAAGACAAAAGACAATCACTACAACAATATTTCTTAAAGTTGTCCAGCTTGACAACCTTTGGCGCTTGGAGAGCAAGAATGGTGCAGTGGAGGGTGGCAACAGTGTGACAACAGTGTGGCAACACATTGCCAGAAATCAACAAGGAAAGCTTGATAGTATACCATTGTAGAGCTGAGTCTTGTGTGTGAAAAGTGGGGGTGGCCCAAGTTCTCAAGCCCAGGCCCTAAAGTTGGCAGGGAGGAAAAACAAGACAGATTGAAAAGTATGAAATGGGACAAAGCTAAATTAAGGAAAGGAGATGCAATGAAAGATTGCTTTTATACTCTTTGTGGTTGTGTTATCTACAATTTGAGATACTTAGCACTCCAACCACCCAGCCATGAATGCCATTGCCAGGTGATTCCATCAAAACCTCCACCCAGCAGGGTGGCATGATTTCAATGGACACATTAGAGGTGGCCCCTTGGAGTTGACCATTGGCAAATACTTTCTATTTGCAAAGTCCACTGGATGTCCAGTAGTCAAGCTGGAATCCACTGGACATTGACTGGACTGTTTGAGTGCTGAACTGGACACCACTGGATCTCACTGGATTCCACTGGACATTGACTGGACATCCACTGGATTTGCTAATGTCCACCGGATTCCACTGGATTTTACTGGTCTACTGGACATCCTGCAGGACATATGGGGGAGTGTAAAGTACAGGATACCAGCACCGAACCAAACCCTTGAAGGTCAAAATCTACACTCTGTTTTGGCAGAGTTGAGCTATTATGGGGATCTTGTCGCCATACAGCACCCTCACCATGAACTTTGTCAGCCATCTTGGTGGTGTAGGCTGTGCCTATCCTGAGCTCACCTTAAATGGTGTGGGGATGATGACAACGAGGGAGGCAAAGCAATGGTCTGTGGTGAATAGGAGGGTGTACGAAGAGCGAGGCTTTCATTTTGCAGATGGTTTTTTTGATTCGCGGGTGTACAAGATCATTTTTGGAAAGGTCCATAACTGCAGTGCCTTTCGTTGTTGTCCCGCAGGTATTGCGCAAAGGTACACCCGTTCCCGTGCTGGTTTCCTATTTGTTTCATTCAAGCTATCCCAGGACTTGGGCTCAGTGATCCCTCCATTGTACTGGGGCTTCATGCCCAAGGCTGGAGGGGTTGTATACTTGCCGAGGGGATTTACTGAATTGATTAACACTCCATTTCAATGCCTGTACCAGTATCCTAATAACTTAGGTATTGATCCTATTTAATGTCATATCAATAGGTCGTGTTTCATAGTTGAACTTATGCTAAAATCCATAAATGCTACCTTTATTGACTACTCAATCTTGCTAGGTCGTGAGCACGAAGCGCATGAACATGGATCGGAATTGGCACCTTCATCGCTCTTCCATCACTCACTCAACTGGTGATGGTAGCCCCATATCTGTATCCATCTATGCCCCTCTCTCCTTCGCTTTCCAGAGTCTGTCCATCTTCATCTAGCCATTGAGTCTATCTTGTTGGCGTTGGAGGTTGGTATCTGTGGCAGTGGCGACTTCTGGGTTTTCATGCTACTTCGGTTCCCCTGCCCCTTTTTGCCTGATACATTGCGCTTTGTCTCATCTGCCTTATACTGTGGTGAACTGTCAGGTGGAGCCCAGAGGCTCTGAATTTGTAGATGAGGCTTGTTTATCGATGTCTGATGCATTACCCTACTTTATGCAAGGTTTGAGTAGAATTTGGGTGTTTCTTAGTCTTTCATCTAGTCGTTTTTGGATGTATCCTGTGACCAGCTCTTCCTGTTTGGTCCTCTCGGACACCCTATATATTCGGGACCTTCACCCTACCGGTAGATTACTTGTGCCCCTCTCCACACTGGTTTTATTTGTCGTATCTTACTCATTTCCTCTACCTCTACCTTGCTCTACTCTAGTATCTAGCCATGCTTTCCTCTACGTTCAAACTTACTCTCGACCAAGTCATCCAGCTCCTTGGTAGGGTGGGCGTTCGAGCGGACCCTGTTCAAGCCCTCCTTCTTCTTGGCAGCATTGGCGCTCAACCAGAAGAGTCTATCCAGTTCGCTCCCCCGTCCATCGCTGTTGGAACCCCATCAGGAGTTTCCCCTCCCTAAGATATTATATTATTTGTGTCGGTACTACCTTATACCCTCACACCAGGAGAAAAATGTGTACAAGTGTTGCAGCCCCTATGATCGCGGAAGATCATGGACGCTTCGGTTTGCGAAATACACAAAGTGTGCATTGACGCTACTTACGTTCACCGCCATCAAGATTGGGCGAGCCCTCTAAGTTACGTGCCTGACGATAATTAAAAGTGTTGCAAAAACCCTCCACAGTGCCGCACCTGAAAATGGCGCACATGGTGGTAGAGTTGATCAAGTGTGCAGTGGCTACCCTACCATATCATTGACGGGACACTTTAAGGCTCCCGCTCAGTATAAGAGACTTGGCCAAGTTCGAGCAGGCTGGCAAGCAATTGACCGAGTCTGCCAGCTCTATCTGACAATATAATTGACGAGACACTTTGAGGATCCTGCCCAGTGTCGGTGAGCCAGCCAAGTTCAAGCAGGCTAGCAAGCCTCGCGCATTCTGAGAGGCGGCTGTCAGGGCCACCATCCCAGTACAGAAATGTCGTCCTTGGCGCAGATGGCACCAGGTATCGCCGATTTCATTCTTTCCTCAATTCTCAAAGACAGGTAAGCGGATCTCTGTCTCAGGTCTCAAACCCACCCTGAATGCGCTTCTCGCCCCCACCATGTATGGGTGATCACACCGACCTGGCCAGGGTTCCCGAGGTAGTAGAACGGGCAAGGGGTGTGGTTCTTGTGGGCTGGCCAAATGTCGGGCTCAATGCTGAGGAATGAAGGTGGACGGTCACTCTGGGTAGTAATGACCATTTGCAAAGCATTCTTACTCCGGCTGCTGATATGCGGATGCCTGGATGAGGTGAGAGGTGCTTCTCGCGATTGGTAGTCCTTGTCGTGATGATCATAGAAGAGACTGAGGGAAATCCTTATATTCTCCATTCCAACCCTGTCCCAGCTGGCTATGACGCTCAGCACACTCAATTTGGTAGCGCGTCTGTCTAAATGACAATAGACAACAAATATTATTAGAACCTATGAGAATATTAACGGCTATCTACTAGTTGATCCACCCCCGCGGCCGTTCAATGCCTGGAGAGCGGTGCGCTTTGCTTTGATCTTTGAGAGGGTGCTCTCCGCTGGGACAACTCGCGTCACGTTCAAGAAGGAAGGGAATATTTGTCGATTCCACCACGCAATCAAATCCTTCACCTCGTCCTGCTCTTCAGGATCTTCGAACAGCTCAAGTACAGACGTGTAGAATGTCTCTGAGTCTGTTTCCTTGTCCGTTCTGCAGAACACACTCGCGGAGGAAAGAGCAAAGCGAACCTGTGAACAGGTTGGAGAACGGGTAAGAATTTGTGTTCGGATCCGATCACTGAGGAGCGTGCATGACATACCTGGGTAGCGATGTATGCTATAGACACTGGGGTGACACAAGTCATGCCATGAATACGTGCATTTCCCGATCTAGTCGCCTTGGGATTGTTGTTGATGGAGCTCGGGGATGTGAAAACGTGTTTATATGCCTGGAAAGTGCTGGCAGTGAGCGGCTCAAACCCAGGGACCCCAGGACAACTTGGACTCACCGAAATAAGGAGGCGGCTGCGGAAAAGACCCCTCCATGGTTCTTCAGGGTCGTATCTCTCGTCCCAATACACGAAGATGGGCCAGTGATTCCCAGGAATCAATAATTCCTTCTTCTTGAGCTGTCCCTTTATTCTATGCACACAATCAGTCTTGAACTGGTGAGTAATCTTGAGAAACTCACTCAGGGTCCTTCCAGTCTATGCCCGGAGGGCACAGCAAAAATCCCGTCCTTTCATGGTTGAATCCTCGACCGAGCTTGGAGTTCCTGGCTATTGAGGGACGAAGCGGCTCCCCATCCGCTGGTGATATCCAGTCGATGACGACGCCCTTCAGACTCTTGGTGTCATCAGAGCGAGTGGAGGAAGCTCCCTTTTGGAGCTATCCAGAGCCCTTGCTATGAGCACTTGCCCAGTTAAGAATAAAGCATGAGACTCACCAGGGTTGCGATCGAAATAATGGCATCCCCATCGGTCTCCTCAGCAAATAGACGATCCTGTAAGCCTGGCACTATCTTCAGCAGTCGACGGAATACTCGCCCTTCTCGACACTCTCTTGGTAACAAACTAAGTCAGAAATGTACAGAGTTGGGGTACTAATATGGAACACGAACTGCTGCGTCTTAGGGACCTCATTGTCGTCCATGGCGAGGCCAGTGAGCAGCAGTGCCTGCATATTAGTGAACATGAAGACGGTCCTCCCAAAGTGTCGACCGTGACCTATAAGGGGGTCTGCAATAGTCCTATTATAAATCAGTGGACAAAGCCCAAAGCTCAGCATGAACACAACTCACAGCCGTTTCCTTGGACCTAATTCGAGTGGGTTCGTGATGTGCAGCAATCTCTTCTTCCCCGCATGAGTAGGTCCGGTAGGCGGTGGTGGAACGTTTTGGTCGTTGCTCGACGCCATGGATGGGAGATAGACTCGGTAGGTACGAGGAGGAAGGGCTGAGAGCTCGTATGAAGAGGAAGGGGAGGCGGTACGAGGAGGAAGGGCTGAGAGCTCGTATGAAGAGGAAGGGGAGGCGGTACGAGTCAAGGCACGGCAGTGTGAGGAGGAAAGGGCTTGGGGAAGCTGTGGACGTTGGAGGTCGCTGTTGCAGTGAAGACAATGGTGGCAAGTTGGTGGCAAGAGGGCAGCATCACTGGCATAATATATGGGCGACGATCAATTATGACATATCAAAATCAATCTCAACTGCGTATCGAACTTGGAAGCCCCACCGCCCGTTCTGGCGTGAGTCGGGGAGGTCATTGTGCCAGAGCGCGTGCTTTGAGAGACCGACTGGGTCCTCTAAACTGTGAGAACGCACACTCTCTTACGCGCCTTCCCGTGGCGTCCACCCTTCATAAACAAAAACAAAACCTAAAGTACGTTCGGGTAGCAGAAAGCGATTTCAAGTTGTGGGACTCGTCGAGGCACAAACATGTCGTTAATTTGATGGAATACATTTTGGTGTGAATAAGAAATATAGCGATATAGAGAAACTTAAAGCTTAAAGCTTCAGCTTCAATCGTTGATGGTTATTTACGAAGCGATGTAGGCATGTGTCAATATCAATTGTTAATGGCCCGATCGCATGACAAGAACGCAAAGGATACAGATAGATAGGATGCATCTGAAGATGGAGCCAAGTCCAAAAGACAGTGCACGGTGGGGAGGGCTTGTGGTAGATGTCAGACCATCTAGTCTCTCCATGTTTCTATCAACGATCCGCACTTCCAACTGTCCAGCCCTCCCAAACACGATCAATGCCCACTCGCCGACGTTGGAAGCCTGGAGCTGAGAGATTTGGGTGGAGGCGGCATTGAGGAAGGTTCGGAGATTCCAGCTATTTGCAATATTGTAGACCTTTTCCAAAATCCTGGGGTCCGCACCTTTTTGTTAGGTAAACCCTAGATTTGGTAGAATGACGGAACCTGACACCTGCCCACCCCACATCACTGTTGTGCCTTTGGGCATCGCTCCTCGCTATCTTGTCGCCATGGGTCGCTCTTTCCGGCCAACAGGGACAGGGTGGTAACTCCCCATGTTATTCCAGCAAAGTCACCTACGCAGGAAATCGCAGGCGGGCGGTGGACTGGCGGGGAAGGGCCCAAATTCGGACGCGGAGCCTGTCATGGGGACTCTTGGAGAGGGTGGGGTAGGTAGGCGCGTGTCCGAACTGGGGGTTTATGTAAGAAATGGCGGTGTCCCCTGCATTTTCAAAAGGTCTACGATTTTGCAAACAGCTGTCAAAAGGCCACTGTTGAGAGGCACGGGCCTAACCAGATCCTGATTGGAGGGAGCTATGCCCATTGTTTGGTTGGCTGGATATTGGGGGGGTATGGAGGTAGGAACCATGGGGGTTGGAGGCTGCTGCTGAAGATTCCCGCCTTGATTGACTCTGTAGGATAGCTGGCTCTGACCTTGGGAGACTTCATCCACACCCTGGTTGGTCGTATCAGCCGTGCACTTGCATATCATGGGAGATGAATGGGGATTATCTACTCACTGATGAAGGCACTGCGGTGCTACGTCCAGCAGCTCCACCAAGTGCGATTTCGAAGCTGACTTGGTTAAACTCCACCCCGCAAACAGCTGTAGATATGGATGGCATATTTGAAGATTGAGTAGAGGAATGCTGATGGGTGTGGCTCTCTTCGTGGATTGTGGTGAGACCGGTTTGGGGTGGGGAGCTGGAGGGTTTGTACCACGGCGAGAGGGCGCACACCGCGGGGTGTCTGAGACGCGGTGCTCTGCAATATTGGCAGGCTGGTGCCCTCCTTCCGGAGGGAGTGCGAGCCCTCTCTGGAGGGGCGCTTGCACTCCTCACGACGACCCTGTTGATCTTTGCACTCATGGGGGTCGAACTTTGCGATGGCGGTGGTAGGCTGATTGGAGGTACTCAGGTAATGAAGGAGGATATGAATCGTTCAATGTGGGGGAGTATTTCAAGAACCGCACAACCCGCCACAGACACCGCACACATCTTGGAGATCCAAATGAGGCCCAGCGCAGGATGACTCCATGCTTTGGATAGATGCGCTTCAAGTCCTAGGCGCTCGAGGAGCCCTGTCGGCAAGTAATAAAGCACATCACAGAAGATCCTGCACAGCCGCAGACTGTTGATCAGTTTACACCAGAGGTGCGGCTCTGTCCAACCCCCCGTGTTCAGTCTGTCATCTGTCAGGACCAGTACTTCACACTCCCCCACTTGTCTAATTGGACTCCATTGGAGTCCAGCCACCCCATTGGGTATCCAGCCTGGGGGGGCTGGGGTCCATTGGAGTCCAGTGGAAACCCAATGAACCCCAACCAAGTCTAGCCCACCCCAGCCCACTCCAATTGGACTCCAACCCAAGTCCAACCAAGTCCAACCAACTCTGTCCAGACTCCAGGGTGAAATGTTTGGTAGTGATTGGACTCCAACTAGACTCCAATTGGAGTCCAAGGAGACACTAGCCACATCTGTCTTTTATGCAACTGTAGGCTGTGTGAGAAATCATTATCTTTCCCACAGTTGTCACAAGTTATCATCACACTCATATCAGACCCCCTGAACGCCAATATAGTAACTGAATCAAATTACCAGGCTTTAGATTTTAGATCAGCCCTGACATCATATCTCATAAACAGGTAAGATAGGATTTTTTTCAGTGTTTTTCCAGATTTTTCCAGAATTAATGTGGCGGAATAAGGTTACATGTCAAATTTGTCATAATAATTATGATGTCATATTTCCCAAACAAGAATGATGGGAATATTTTCGGTAATTTTCCCGATTTTTCCGGAATTAATGTGACAGAATGATATCATATGTCAAAATAGCACAGCCACAGTTTCCCATACCCATGCTCCTCTGCTTGAGGCGCGCAGCAAACTAGCGCAAACAGAGTCGACCTGATGGTCGACTCCAGTGGATTGAAGCGAGCAAGAGCGGGGAGGTTATAATGGCTGAAGATGATGTGTGAGGGGGATGGTGGAGGTGGAGAGAAAATGTAGCGAAGTGCGAGCAGGACGAGTTAGGCGGGGTTTGACCGTAATCGGGACAGTTGAAGCTCGGCACGTAATGCCGGATGTTCGCGCACATACAGCTTCCAAGCCTGTGAACTCCATCGACCGAGGGGCATAATGATGTCTTCAGGGAGACCGAGTTTTGCGTAGAAGGTAGCCCCACCAGCTCTAGGTGAGTGGCCACCGTAGTCATGGGTCATGAGTGCGAAGAATTTGCTGTCGAACCAGTTTCGGTTCGGCACCTTCCCGTTTTGGCAAAGGAATAATGCTGGGTGGGCCCCATGAATGTTGTCGCGTTGCGTAGTGTATCGGAGAAGGAGTGAAACGGGGTCGGCGATAGTTTGGCGTAGGAGGATGATTTCGGAACCGGTGTAGAAGGGGTCGCTTTTATGATAGGGTAGGTGATAGGCTGCTTTGTGGTCGGGAAAGGATAAAGATGCGCGTTTGATGACTTTGCGCCAATCAAACAGGCGAGGGTCGTTATTCACAATCAGCTCCCCACTACGATGGCATGCATAGAAGCAGCAGGAGAGTATAGTGGCGAAAAGGAGGTCGTCATATGAATTGGAACGGGTGGCGATGTCGACAAAGGATTGGAGATGAGTAGTGAGGAGGGGCAACTTGCGCTTTATCGGGTCTGCGCGGACCTTCTTTACACCACGAATAGTGGTCTGGACGTCAGGGTGGGCCCGATTGGCGTCGAAGTCAGGATACTGCGATCTGAGGAAGTGACGTATACCCGTAAGATATTTGGGTCCAGACTTGATGGTGAGCGATGTATAAGCGATATAACGGGCAAGTGTGGAAGGTGTCGGGTTGATATCGAGGGAGTAGAGCCGGCAGAATCGGAGGTAATTTCTCAGACCGGTGGTGTACCCGAGGATCGAAGACTTTTCAAGTGCGTTAAGCTGCAAATGGCGTACACGCTCGTCAAGTGTTTGCAGCGATAGAGGAGGATGGTCCACGTCCCGTGAACCTCCTCCTTTGCTCAAAAGGCTTCGCTCCATGGCGCCGGCAATAGTTGTCGAGGTGGCTCGAATGTGCGGACGCGGTCGAGGGGGTACTGTTTTGTGTAGTCGTCAAGTAGCATGCGAGATAGCATATCGGCACGGACATTGTCCTTCCCGGCGATGTGGCGAATACGGAAGTCTATTCTGGAGCGTACAATGATGGAAGCAATGGCGCGAACAGGACCTTGATGCAGTGGGGTATGAGCGGCCAATGTGTTGAGGACTTGAACAGAGTCCAAGCTGTCGGAGTGTAATAACAGACATTTTGGAGGATTAGTCATTGTGGCGACATGATAGACCGCTGATACGATAGCGACGAGTTCGAGGAAGAAGATGTCGACCGGTTTATGGCCGGAGTCAGACCTGATCTGGTAGACGTAGCCGTTCCTACCAAAACAGAATGCAAGGGCGTTGCGTAGGCTTGCGTCGGTCCACATCTCCATGTCCGCGTCACTATCGTCCCAATGACCATCGTCGATGAAGCGAACACCGATGGAGTCATTCAAGAGGGACTTGAACCATTCGAGATCCTCGTGGACCTCCTTGTTAAGGTACACGGGTTTAGCTTGGTGCTCTTTCGCTGCCATCTTCCTGTACATCTCGGTCAATGCAGGCCTTCCCCAAGGAAGAACATTCAAGCCCCAGTTGAGGTAGCCTGCGAGGCGTTGCCAAGTCTTCAGTGGCGCCTTCCTTTCTGGACTGGCGAGGAATTTGGTGATAGATGAGTCGAGTTGTTTGACTGAGTCGGGCGAGAGTGAAATCGAGCCTTGGGAGATGTCAACCCAGAAGCCGATAATCTTCAGATGTTGATCCCACTCCTGCTTCGGCTCATCCCAGGGACATCCTATAGCATCCCACAATCTCAACAGATCTACCTGGCCCTTCGGTCGCAACTGCCCCTTAAACCAGATCAGGTTGCCTGCACGGTCGAAGCCGAAGAAGTCGTCCATATAAACATGGAGTGACCGTATCCCCAGCTTCCGTACCGCGATCCAGCACATCAAGGCGGAAACAGAGCACCATATACGAGGAGAAGCTCTATTACCGAAGACCAGGCGTCGAACCACATGACCCTTTCCATCGATGATGACTATTTGTCGAAGTTGGTAGATAGGGTGAGCGGGTAGGTTGAGGAACGCTGAAGCGACGTCGGACTTGAATAGAACGAAGTCGTCCTCTGGGAAGTCACGTTTGGCTTCGTGAAGCACTTGGGCAAAGGTTTTCATATCGTCATAGCGAACCTTCGCTTCCGTTTTAGGAATGTTGTCGTTGAGCCCAGAGGCGGAGTGGTCGGTAATGATTCGAGGTTTCTCTTTCTGCCAGACAACGAATAAGGGTGATGACTGTGCGCCATGGGGTAAAGAGTCTGGAAGGTAGAAGCCTTCGGACCAGTGGCCTTTCCCAACCTCCTTGTTGCGGAATGCACGGATCGCGTCGAGGTCGTCTTCTTCCGAAGCAAAGTTGTCCCTCAACTCGGTCTTCAGTAGCTCCCATTCTCCTGTGTCGAAGGGCCAGAAACCCTCTCGTAACCCTTTCATTACTGATTGAACGAACGGTTGGTTGGGATGGTCTTGGAGTAAGCCTTCAAAAGCTTCAACGTTGAATGGGGTCTCGACACGTATAGCATCCCCCATGCTCTCGATAGATTGTCGAATGCGAGGATCATTGACTAGATCAGCTGGCGGTGAGGGTAGTGGGGCAGCAGTCTCGGTGTTGAGAACAGATGGTGAGATAGAATTATGAAGTTGAGATGACCATACAAATCCACGACGATACCGAGGAGCATATAGCTCCTCCCCCTTCCTCTTTTCCCCAAACGACCTAGGCTCTCTCCCCACCGCTGCCACCCTCGCGCTCATCTCTGCCTCCTCCTTTGCCACGGCGAGCCTTGAGTGCAACAAGACACGCCTGTTTGTCTTTGGCCTGGTGTCGTTCACCACATTCTGAGCAGAATCCGTGGACTCGACCATTCGGACAGGGGTCATCATGGCAGAGCCCATAGTTCCAATTGAAGCAAGGAACCGTCGGACGCTTTGCCCATGGAGCCAAAGACGATTGAGGATAAGGCCGCTTAGTCGCAACCCCCAGTGGAGCAGGGCGTGAAGTGCCCGCCGAGCGAACGATGCTCGCCATGCTGAACTGTATCGTCGATCCTCTGTCATCCATCCTGAACGGCCTTTTAGCGTAGTGAACTCGAACGTCGGCGTCGAAGTCGATGGCGGTGGAAGGGTTAGGTGTGACTCTGAACAGTTCCTCAACAATGTCACGATATCCTTCCAGTTCCCGCGCTCGATGCGGATACAACACGACCACGGCATCTTCCCACACCTTGAACACACGCATCCACTCTCCTTCATCTCGAACGACCTTCCTTCCCAGCACCTGGTCACTCTTGACCAACGATAACCCTCCTCCAAACACCGTGGCTTCGTCGATAGGATGGAACCGTGCCTGAGGATCCATCGCCGCATGGAGCTTACCGAAGTCGACGTAACCGTCTTGTACGATAAGCTTCCAAAGGCTGCGCGGCATAGGTTGAATTCGAGGCATAGCCTGCATCCTATCGATAATTGCCTCAAGGGCTCGCTCGGTAGCGTAGAGCTGGCGTAAACGCCACGTTGCGGCAATGTGCACGTCATCGTGGTGTTCAAGAGAGTAGTTGCCGAGATGGGGAGCTCCTTCCAACACGTTGGACGGAATGCCTCGACCCGAGGAAAAACCAGATGTTCCGGGTGAGCTTTTATCTGCGAGCAAACGGAGTGTGTACTCCAGGTCCTTGGATGACGATTCATGTCCATAGTTCGCAGCGTCGTGCTTGGCCCGGATTCCCTGGGCACGGTTGACGATAAGCGCCCACGCGACTTCCTCAGCAGCTTCGGCCTCCTTCTCCTTTCGTTTACGTTCTCGCTCGGCAGCCACATTATCCCGCTTCTTCCTAAAGTCCGCCAACTCATCTCCTTCCAGACCTTCTGGCGTTCGTCTATCATCTTCGTCGCCCCCAGTACCTTCTGCACCTTTCCCTTTGGGATCGGAGACTGGTCCGCGTTTCGACATAAGTTGATCAAGCTGGTCGAGGTACACTTCGCATTCACCCGTTGAAGCGCCGGACTCGCGGAGCTGTTTGACGAGGTCTTCTCCGGAAGACATACGCCCTTCAGCTGCAGCCTCAACAAGCTCTTGGCATCTTTGAGCGCGGAGGCGAATGGTTTCAGTGTCAATGTTCCTCGACCTATCGATGTTATCGCCTGAGACATCGCCGACAACGGTCCCGGACGAGGCAGCATGGGACGAGCTTGACATAAGATGATATTGAAGATGGTGTAATAGATAGCGACGAAAATACGATCTGGGAGGTTCTGTGCGGTGACAAGGAAGGCCTCTCAGCGATGCTCGAGAGCTGGTGAAAACTACGACTGACCTGTGCGGCAGCAAGGAAGGCTGAGACTTTCCGTAGGCCACACAGGCGACAAATATGCGGTCACCTGTCTCATCCTCGTCAGCTTCCGCTTATATCAAGCACTGACGAAGATGGCAACCACATACCTGCTGCGGCGCGACGTGGTAATGCCAGTCACCTGAGAAGATGGCCATGTTGACCACTGGGTGAAGATGGGGACTCGCTTGGCAGAGGTTTCCGAAACCCCTTCGCTCTCGCTTTCGCCGTTACGCCAACTTGCCCCACTTGGGTCATGGGTCCCCACTGGAACTCCATTGGAGTCCAATGACATTTTGTCTAATGGACCCCAAATTGCAACCCCAATGGTGTCTTGTGAGTCTAGGCTGGGGAAACTGTTATTTTTGGTCCAATTAGAGTCCAATGTGTGAATTTTGGGTGGTAGATTGGGGTTGGTTGGGGTGGGCTAGGCCCAATGGCATAGAATTTGGGGGGCAGTCTACCCAACAACCCCAATTGGACTCCAATGGACCCCATTGGATACCCAATGGAGTCCAATTAGAGAAGTGGGGCACAGTAAAGTACTTGTCGGGACCACCGACTCCCATTCGCACTGCCGTCTCGCATGAAGTCAGGGGAGTGCACCTCAAGGGTGTAGCTCTGGCGCATCTGACAATGATGCGCCGGTGTCGCTTATCAGGGAGTCGGCTAAATGCTTGCATAAAAGGCAGAGGAGGATACAGTTGGCGATGCAAACCGTTTCCCTCAATCACTCCGCCCTTCCCCTCACCCAAGTGCCAACTGGGCCCCTACCTTGAACTATCAACGTCTTCTTCAAACCTTGTAAACACACCTCTCCATCCCTCACTCTCAATGGCTTCCCCGAACCCTTTCAGACCGATACATGCCATGACCACGACTCCTGTGATTCGAGGTTCTATGTGCTACGAAGATGTGTCCCCGATTGTGGTCGCCACCTACCGGTGAGGGAACGCTAAATTCCGCCTTTGCCCTTACTCCTCCTTACATGCTTACATGACGGGGAATGAGGGAACACCCATAGGGACCCACAGACTCGGGTCCAGAGACTTGGAATCCCCAGGTTCTCCAAGTCAAGGTGAGTTCTCGCAAACTTATATGTATTCAGTATTTGGGGGTTGTAATATTAATCGCTGGCTCTTGTTGTTCTCAAATCACAGGGAGTCTGAGTCAAGGCCAAGTGGTCGTCGCAAGGATGGTCTCTTCTCCTGCAGACACACCTGAAGTCAATATCCTCCGATCTATTCCAGGTGTTCACATTTTCTGGTTGTCCGAGTCGCAAGACGAGCCTCACACTCCGCGTAACCTGATTGTGGAGCGGCCTACGACCCCACTCTCGAATGGTGGCGAATCTGAGTCGCCGGGGCTCGGATCTTTGTCACTGATGCTGTCCAACGACCTCTTTCAAGTCGATGGGGCTGAGAATCCTGGAGGTACAGGGTCTTCAAGGCTTCTGAGGATCTGGTACCGCAACTAACGCAATGTGATAGATGGCCACACTGCTTCAGATCTCAGTGGCTCGGAACCGAAGCTCGGGACGCCCTGTGAAGCTAACTACGAAAGCCTTCAAGCTCCCAACCCCCTTGCCAAAGTTGATCACGGGGCTCTCGCCCACTATCATGCAGTTCCAGTGGAGGTTGGGCACCGTCTCCGCTCTCCATACCTTCTCAGATCGAAGAACCGGAAGGCGACCGCTTCACGGATTGAGGTGCAAGCGCGGGCTGTCGGTGAGTCCTGTTTTGCATCAGTGAAGCGCACAAGTTTTTGGGCCGCAAGTCTCACTCATCTTTCCAATAGGCCTGCCCTTCGATGACCGCATCCTCAAGGAGGCGGGTGTGAAGAGGTACTACCCGGGCTCGGTTGCGCCGGTCACCAACCTCAGGCTGCTGTACAACCTCGGCTCAGTTCTTTGTCTCGGCATTACCATCCACCAGTATGGGAAGATTCTAAGACACTGCATGCACTGCACCAACTACATCTTCGGGCAGTGGGTGAAGAAGCATGACTGTCGCGGGACCGCCATCGATGTCCACACAAAGGACTTTTCTTTGACCACTGAGTTGCTGAAGAATGGGTCCCCTGGGTTGACTATTGCCAATGTGAAAGGCCTTTTTGTCGTGTGTGATATGTGCCGAAGGATGTACATGGGGAGATGGGATGGGCACACGTGCCCTCTGAGCCCGGATGACGATGATGTTGAGGAGGACATTCTCATGGAGTGAATATCGCCACACACATGAGGTGTGGCTCCCCCGAGCTCCGGGTCAGACTATACAGGTCCTTTTCAATCATCTTTAGTTTACTATTACTCGCACATACATTATTTGCTACAACTTTAATTCAATAGCCCGTCATCATCGTCCAAAACGGAGTCCCTGGAGGTGTCGAAGATATTATTTGTTCAAGTTAGAACGTAATGATAATGATAATGGGGAACTCTGAAAAGTACATGCTCTTGAGGGGGAAGAGATAGATAATGAGTATTACATGATAGTGATACAACAATGAAAGCTGAAGTCATTTACCATCGGGCCAGAGAGAATTCCACAAGGTATTGAATGATACCGATAAGAGAGAGGGCTCAGAGAAGAAACACTGTCCTATAATGCGAAGTTTACGACCAAGGGAAGACACGGGGGGTTGGTACCAACGGTGGGGGTCATACATCGGGGAGAAAGAGAATTCGGAAATCCGACATTGCATTTCGTGCTGGTATTCAAAGGGTCGGTCCTGCGGTGCCCCATGAGACCTGTACTTTACACTCCCCCATATGTCCTGCAGGATGTCCAGTAGACCAGTAAAATCCAGTGGAATCCGGTGGACATTAGCAAATCCAGTGGATGTCCAGTCAATGTCCAGTGGAATCCAGTGAGATCCAGTGGTGTCCAGTTCAGCACTCAAACAGTCCAGTCAATGTCCAGTGGATTCCAGCTTGACTACTGGACATCCAGTGGACTTTGCAAATAGAAAGTATTTGCCAATGGTCAACTCCAAGGGGCCACCTCTAATGTGTCCATTGAAATCATGCCACCCTGCTGGGTGGAGGTTTTGATGGAATCACCTGGCAATGGCATTCATGGCTGGGTGGTTGGAGTGCTAAGTATCTCAAATTGTAGATAACACAACCACAAAGAGTATAAAAGCAATCTTTCATTGCATCTCCTTTCCTTAATTTAGCTTTGTCCCATTTCATACTTTTCAATCTGTCTTGTTTTTCCTCCCTGCCAACTTTAGGGCCTGGGCTTGAGAACTTGGGCCACCCCCACTTTTCACACACAAGACTCAGCTCTACAATGGTATACTATCAAGCTTTCCTTGTTGATTTCTGGCAATGTGTTGCCACACTGTTGTCACACTGTTGCCACCCTCCACTGCACCATTCTTGCTCTCCAAGCGCCAAAGGTTGTCAAGCTGGACAACTTTAAGAAATATTGTTGTAGTGATTGTCTTTTGTCTTTCTGTTTTATGTAGCCTGACTTCATTACAGATGTGGAAATACTAGTACTTATAATGTAGACAGAGGATGCCAAGAAACAGGCCAGTACCATAAATGAAAAGGCCTGCACAGACTGGACACACAAATACAAGTAAACAAATACAAACAGAATATTTTCCATATTTTTCATGAATTTTCCAGAATTAATGACACACAATGACACTACTTCAATATTTTGCACAGCCACATTGCACAGCCACATATCTGATATTGGCTGGAAATCATTGGTCTTCCACTGGATGTCCAGTGGATCTAAGGGGGTGGACATCCACTGGATATGTATCCTGGACCGTCCAGTATCCACTGGACAATCCAGTGAAATTTTGGCTGATACAGGACATTGACTGGACGACCACTGGACAATTTGAGCAAATTTGGCAGAGAAAGGCCAGTGAATGTCCAGTAGACATCCAGAATGTCCACTGGATGTCCACTGGATTCCCAAAGGCAAAATGGGGGAGTGTAAAGTACTCCTGGTATCGGAAAGCTTTGAGGAAGGGATGTGAAAGTTGTGTGTTGGGGTTGGAGGGGTTATCTGGCGGGAGTGTATGTATAGTTGCACATCAAGACAAGGAACGGGTTCAACCAGGGAAAACCATGGTATGCACAGATGAAGTTGAGATTGTCTGGTTGAGGGAACACTCCGGCTTTTGACACAACGTGAAGAGCAACCAAACCCCCGATAAAGGCCCTGCACATCTTCATGAAGTACATGGTATCATCTATGTCAAGGCCAAAATGCTTGAGTTGAACGTGGACCTTGCACAGAAGGGCGAACTTCAATTTGTGGCGCTCTACACAAGAGGCGAGGGATAAGTTGCTGAGTGAAGCCAGGTCCATACAGATACACGACTCATGGCGCATCTCGTGGGGCATCTGGGACCAAATGGCAAAGCCTACAGTAACAAAGGGGGGAAAAGAAGTTATATGCGCTGTACATCACGACAGGGGGCAAAAGACAGGAAAACTCACACATCGTAGAGCTCAAAATAGGAGGCAGCGATAGTTACGGTCATAGGCTGCTCAGTTTACCAGCTAAAGAGGGCCGAGGAAGATGTCAGCACATTGTACCATGGTGAAGCAGATTGAATGAGCCCTACAGCTTTGTCCAGAAAATCATTGGCGAGCTGCTTATAGGAAATGGTTTGGGGGTACCACCTGACGATTGAATGCACATTAATATGGCCAACAGTGATCGGATTCAGGAAGTAGGAATGAATTGAATACCTTATCAATGCCGATACCAGTGCTTCTAAATTGCTCCAGTTGACAGGTTACTGGGATAACCTCGTTGCCAAGTACCTTTCTCTCACCCTAAGTCATGAATCAAAGAAGCAGAATTTCGAGGGCGTAGAAGCTCACATTATCCACCCACCAAGGTGGTCAGCAGGCTGATCACATTAAAAAAAAAAAAAAAAAAGGGATCTAGGACCAATACAGACATACTGACATCAACACCTCGACTTGAGAACCCAGAAGCCAAGAGCTTGGAATTGAAGTCAGTCACCAAGTGTGAAGGATCATTGAACTTGCGCAGAGGGATATGAATGACCAAGAGGGAGGAGGATTGGATTGGTCCAGTCAGGCCTATCGACGCCACCAACAGCGAAGACATTATTTGCAGTGGTCATACAATCTCCCTCTGCGTGAACAGGGTTCAACACACAGTCTAGAACCTACCTACATCTTCTAAGCCTCCTCATTGAGCGTTGAAGGTCAAATGCGGCTCGTTGAACATGCCACAAAGGACAATGGCAGGACTCTCAAAATGACACAGACGCTGGCTACAGGTCCACCGTGCTATGTGATGGCAGTTCAAGATACTAGACAAAAAGTCAGCAAGCAATAGAGGCAATGGGAGTGGTGGAGGGAACATATGTCACATGAAACTCAAACATGAGCGTGTAATAGGAAGGTAGCAGGGAAGGGAGGGTTGGAATTCAAGGTGGCTGCGCTGAATGATTGTGAACAATGAGTGCCCACCTCCAGGTCAGATTATAAAGCACTGTATTTTCCTTGCGGCATCGGGGACCACAGCTACCCAGCGAGCTAGCACCGAGGCAGCCATTGAGATCTGTGGCCTGCCCATCAATGACCCGCTAAACATTGGGCCTCTGCTATGTGGATTGCTTGAACGACGAAGGGGTCCAAAGGAAGAACTAAGACGTTGAACCGTGAGTATACGTGGATATTGAGGACAAAACGCCAGGCGTCGACGTGTCGGAGAAGAGGTATGGTATGAGAATGAGGTCCCGGAAGAGGGGAGCGATATAGTCGAGTCTGCATGACACAGATTTAAGCGCTGACGAGGCGAGGCCCTATGCACAATTCGTGTGGAGGACAACAAGGACGTACAAGCGGGCGCAACGGTGTTTGAATCGCCCAAAACCAGGGATGCTTGACAACACTTATGAGAGGAAAAATAGAAGCAGGGGACTCACCTATCCGTGGAGGTACAGTCGCGGACAAGCAAAGTCGACAAATTTGATGGCCCACCTATAACTGGTCCGGAAACTATCTAAAACAGTAGATCTCATCCGGGACAGTTCATGGGTAACATTTGAGCAGATTCCTACGAGCGGTTAGGGAGAAAATTCGGGTTTTGTGTTTTTGGGGTCCGATTTTTTGCCAACTTTGTCAAATTTGAAGGTAAAATCACGAAAAATAGCGCAATCGACTCGTTTTCAAAAGCTGTATCCGTTCCCAAAGTTTGGTGAGATTCTCACGAGCCGTTTTGGAGAAAATAAATGCACAATATTTCACCCAATTTGGCAGGTGCCGGGTCAGGGACCGCCGATTGGGGCTTGGCAAGGTGCTGCCAACCGCACGCATATCAATCCACCCGACCATGGGTGAATTCATGTCACACACAGAGAGTTCGGCCTGCCAGACCCTCACCCTTGTCAAAATTTGGGGGGTTCGATGGCCAAAGGTAGTTGGCAAAGGGGTCGAAATTTTTGCCAAACTCAAAAACCCGTGGGAAAAACTTCGGAGGTGTGTTTTCTGAACCCTTTTCGAAATACAACTCTGTTCACAAAAAATCTAAGGATTCTCACGAGCCGTTCTTGAGAAAATCCAATTGTTGACTTTGCTTGTCCGCAACTGTACAGGTCCTCACGCAAGCGTGTGACCATTCCTGCTCGCTGAGGCCCATAATGGCGTCCTCACTCACGCCATAGTCAACTTGGTCGTGCGACAACCAACAAGAGGGGCACGCCGCCAGTCACGTTAGTTACAACCAAATAAAACCCAACAATGGCCATCAAAAGCGTCTCCAAAACGCTGGGTAAAGAACGATCCGTCAAAAACGGACTCGTAACACCGGTACCCTCACCTGCCGCTGCGCAGCTCAATGACAATCACTGATGAAATCAGGTCATCAGAGAGGTGTTGCAGGGCGTTGTAAACCGGCTGGCTCGAGTCTAGACATTGACGACAATGGGTTTCTTTTCCTCCATTCTCCTCACTGGACACCACTCCTTCCCTGGAAATTCGCTTATCATCGAGAGGTCGCTTGAACAACTGGAGCTGATCTGACTCGTGCAAATGCCTGGTCCCCTCTCTTTAAGGCGCCCAATCCCGGGGCTGCGCTTCGAGCTTCACAGCAAGGTGATTGGTGTAATAATACTATGTGTACCATTCACTCAGGTTCGTTTGCGCCGGAATCCGAGCGAAGGGACAAGTCTAATTTCCGAACGCATCTAGGTACATGCACGAGAAACACAAATAACTCGTGCACTGATATTGAGGTGAGTCAGCCACGGCCCACTACGCGCTTGTGAAAAGGGACCTTCAGTTTTCGCACTTGTTCGGCCAGCTGTCGCACCTTCGCCTGCGCTTCCTGCAGCTGCTTTGCCGCCTCTGAATCCCCTTGCACCGCTTCCGCTTCTATTGCGATCATCTGCGTCTGCATGCCTATCATTGCTTGGAGCTGATGCTTTAGCGCTAATCCGGCATGGGTGTTGGCTAGGAACTTCCTGCGAGAGACGAGCTCCTCCTGGATCTGCAACACAAGCTCCTTCCCAGCCATCTTGTCGACCCGCTTGAGGATTGACGTGATGGTGTCAAGAGCACTTTTTGTAGAACGATGCAAGTATGACCCACTGTAAGTGGGGAGAGTTCGATGTTAGATTGAAAGTAAGTAGGGTATACAAGATACGCACCTGTAAGTGGGGAGAGTTCGATGGGGACTCACCCACTTACAGTGTGGACTATATACTGTGGAGAACAATAGATAACCTATATGCGGAACAATAAGAAAGAACAATAGACGTTCCATAAGTAAAGAACAATAGCAGTGAATGGAGATAAGGTGGAGATAAGAGAACAATAAGTGCGAGTATAATGGGAATAATACAAGGTGGTTGTTGTTCTCTGTAGAACAATAGAAGATAAGTAAAACGTTCGAAATAGAGGTATTCTTTGTAGAGATAGAGTTGACATGAGCATTGTCTTCCAACACACCCCCTCAATGTAATGTCTCTGTATTTACTCGAGTCCAAGAGCGAGTCGATGACGTTCAACGGCAGGTTTGGGTAAAGGTTTAGTAAATATATCGGCAATCATATCGGTAGTAGATAAAAAGTGAACAGTAATGTCGCCTCGCTTGATAGCATCCCGAATCCAATGCATCTTTATATCAATGTGCTTCATTCGGCTGTGGAGTTCTGGGTTCCGGAGAACCTTGAGTGCGGATTGGTTGTCGACCATGAGTGGTGAGGGAGTAGAGACGTCGTGACCAAGTTCCTTCAGGAGTGTGCGCATCCAGATGATGTCCCTTCCAGCGCTCGATGCGGAGACGTACTCTGCCTCTGTTGAGGAGTCTGCCACCGTCGATTGCTTCTTTGCCGACCAACTAACGGCTCCCGATCCCATTTTAATGACAAATCCAGATGTGGATCGTCGCGTGTCAAGGCACCCAGCATGATCTGCATCGCTGTACGCTTGGAAGAGTTCCGAAGACATCTTGCTACCATTGTTACGATAGGTGAGCTTCAGATCTTTGGTTCCCTTGAGGTAACGGAATAGGTGTTTGACTGCTTTCCAATGCATAGGTCCGGGGTTGGAGTTGTATTGGGCTAGTTTGGCAACAGCGTAGGCGATGTCAGGGCGTGTCGCAATCATAAGGTATATCAGGGCGCCGATGGCATTCATGTATGGGACGTTCTTCATCATCTCGTCGTCAGCCTTGTTTGGAATGTACTTGGTGAGGGTAGCACCGCTTCCTGGATCCATTGGAGTTCCTACTGGGTAGCAGTCCTCCATCTTGAATCGCGCAAGCATGTCGAGGATGTATTGAGTCTGGGATAGGTGCATGACTCGGTTCTCGCGGTCGTAGTCGACCTTGATTCCAAGCAGGTACGAGGTGGGTCCGAGATCCTTGATCTTGAAGACCTTGGCAAGGGAGTCCTTGAGCCATTGGATCTTCTCCTGGCTTTTCGAGGTTATGGTGATGTCGTCAACAAAGACTGGTACAACAATACGGGTCCCATCCATCTCCCAGACATAGATAGCTGGGTCAGATTTTATTTGGGTGAATCCGATCGCTTCAAGCTCTGATGCTAGCTTTTGGTACCACAGTCGTCCGCTCTGTTTCAAGCCATATAAACCTTTCTTTAGCCGGCACACCCATCTCCGTCCCTTTGAGTCTGGATTCTTGATCTCAAACCCTGGCGCCTGCTCCATGTAGACTTCGTATTGCTCCTCAATTGTTCCGTTGAGGTAGGCATTGTCGACGTCAATGGTCTCGATGAAGTGTCCTTCCATGGCGGCTTGGGCGAAGATCGCGCGGATTGATGTGAGACGAGATGCAGGTGCCCATGTCTGATCGTAGTCTACTCCAGGCATTTGGGAGTATCCCTTGGCGACAAGTCGAGCCTTGTAGCGGTCGATTGTGCCATCTGCCTTTCGTTTGATGAGGAAGACCCATCGTGATCCGACAACCTTTCGTCCCTCTGGTAGTTCGACTAGTTCCCAAGTGCCATTGGTGGTTAGGGCGTCAATCTCAACCTGTGCTGCGGTCTGCCAGTGTTCGCCATCTGGTCCTGCGAAGGCTTCCCAGTGTGTCCGAGGTGCATCTCCTGGACGGCGTGTAGCCGCTCCTAGTGCTTTGTCCTGTGCCATGTAGAATGCCATTTCCATGCCTTGGTCGAGAGTCAGGGTCTCTTCCAGGGGGACGTGGTATAGACTGATGAGAGAATCAAGTATACTGGTGGCACGTAGTGCATCTTCCATGTCTACAGGTTCGTCGTCAGGGTCAAAGTCCTCAGCTGCAATTGGTTGTACAGGTTCGTCGTCGTCATCGTCGTCTTCATCCTCATCCTCATCCTCTGTTTCGGGTAGCTGATTGTTTCTTTGTGCACCCCCTCGATCTGCTACCTGTTCACCCCCTTCACGCCTGGCTACTGGAATTGTACCGCGTCTCCCTTTTCCACTCGCGAGTTGGTAGTCCTTGACGGTTGTTGCCGTTTTCCGTACGGGCCGGGAGCTTTGTGCTACTAGCGGTGGAGCTTTCGGAACTTTTGCCTTGCGAGGGATTGATTCGCGAGGGGGAGGGGGAGGTGGCCGGGTGCGTTTCTGGGCAGGTGCTGGAGGTGCGACCGGTGCTGGAGGAGGTAGTTCTGGGAACATGGGTCCATCCTCAGCTGGTGCAGGGAGCCCTGGGAACAAGGCAGGTATTGGTAGCAGCTGTTTCGTTGAGGGAGTAGATGAGGGATCCCGTTTCGTAGGAGTAGGTGGAATTGACGGATGGACAGACGGTTGCTGTGTGGCTGGCGTCTTAGGCTCAGTTTTAGGAGGTCGCTCGGGAGTCCGAGGTGCTGCTTGGTCTCCATCGTCATCATTGTCGCTCTCGTCTGATCCATCATCTGGATGGTCATGGGGAGGCGGTGGTGGCGCGATGGGAGCATGAGGTGGTGCAAGAGGTGGATTCTCCGGTTCGAGATCGGCGTCTGGCCAGATGTCCCTAATGCCTATAGGCGTGTATGCCTGTTCATTCCCTACGGTCGAGAGACCAGGGAAGGTGCTTTCGGCGAAGATAACATCCCGGGATATGGTGATCTTCTTCGTCACTGGATTGTAGCATTTCCAGCCTTTGTAGCCTGGTTCAAAGCCGATAAAGACACAAGGCTCCGTGTGTGACTGGAGGTTCTTGCGGTCCTTGCGCGATACATGGACGTATACGCGGCAGCCAAATACTCGGTGCATGGACAGATCAGGCTTTGCTTTATGCCAGACTTCATAGGAGGTAGTATTCGATAATGTAGAGGATGGGGTCGCATTCAGGATGTCTGTGTAATAGAGTACAGCTGCACCCCAGAACATCATGGGAAGGCGTGCTTGGTTGAGCATGGCAATGACCCCTTCAGTTAGTGTGCGATTGAGTCGTTCGCTGACACCGTTCTGTTGAGGTGTGGCTTTAACTGTGTGTTGCCGTGTGATACCAAGTCCCTTGCACCATTGAATGAAGTCGTTCCCCATGTATTCCCCTCCTTTATCATCACGAAGTTCCTTGACCTTTGTGCCGAGCTTTCGCTCACTCTTGGCAACAAAGTCTTTGAAGGCTTGGAATGCGTCACTCTTGTGTTTCAGGAGGGCGACCTCTTTGAATCGTGAGTGGTCATCAATGAATGTGATCCAGTATCGATAGCCGATTGGTGTCTGTACAGCAAGGGGTCCATGGAGGTCCGAGTGAATCCGTCCAAGGAGCTCTGTTGAGCGATTCGCTGATAGCTTTGGGAATGGATCCCGATGTTGCTTCCCTGCGATGCAGTGTTCGCAGGTGTCGTTAAGTTCCGTGCCCTCCTTCACCAGGATGCCAGTGGCCAAGTCTTGGCGCATAAGCGTCTCCAGACGATCCTTCCCAATGTGCCCTAACCTCTGATGTAATAGTTCCTTCCCGATTTTGGAGATGTAGGCTGCCTCCGTCTCCGTGTTTTCGAGCGTTGTCCCATTGAGAGAGCCAACAGTTCCGTCGATGGTAGCTGTTAGGAGTAGCTCGCCATTCTTGAAGAAGTCAAGCGAGTCTCCTTCAATTACGACACGCATTTTGCTCTTCTTAACGACAGAGAGGATCGAGAATAGGTTATTGCGAAGTGCAGGAACATATAGTACATCGTTGAATATCACAGTTTGACCAACTTTTCCGTATATACGAGGCGTGAAACGTACTTCCCCCTTTCCTGTAGCCCAGACAATCTCGTTGTTAGCGAGAGACACAGCAATTTTCACCGCAACCATGTTACGGATCCACTTGCGATTGGGTGTCATATGTGAGGTTGCACCTGAGTCTGGGTTCCAGGAAGTATTAGTGGGGTTGTTACGAGCTCGACGGATAAGGGGACTTGCGATGTGGGCAACAGTGGCCATCATGACGTTCTCCTCAGCAGTCGCAGCTGTGGTGGGCGTCTCGGCGATCTTGGCTTTCTGGGAGTTCTGGACGCGGCAGTCCTTGTCCTCGTGCGTGTTCTGCCAACCGTGGACCTTGCACCTGTACTTCGCCTTCTTCTTCGGGGCAGCTGTAGCTACCTGAAGAGCGGCGGACGTCCCCTCAGCAAGCTGAGTGTTGCGAGCGAGGGAGTCGGCCTTGCGAAGGTGATCGAGGACTTCAAGGGGATTGTCGTCCCCAGTGGAGATGTGGTTGAGCGTATTGCGGAGGATGGTGTCATCCTTGCCAAGACCAATGGGGATCATGCTGATCGCAAGATCGCGCGCGAGATGAGCAGCCGTGTATCCTTCCTCGAAAGCAGAGGGCGTAAGGAGTTCACTTGCTCCCCGACTGGTGGATTGAATCGTCGTCGTTGCTCCGTCCGATGTCGTTTGGGAGGAGATGGTGACAGACCGTGTCGTCTCTGCAAGGTATTCTGCTCCTTGCGGGAGGAGCGCGGTGAGACGTGAGGCGTGTGCCATGCAACGCGATCCGAAGTCGGAGTAGGTCTCCTTCTCAAAGCCCGAGGACCTCATGCGAAGTGCCATCATCTCCTGAAGGACACTGATGCGAGAGCCAGAAGTCTTGGGCTGGTATGTTTCCAAGAGCTTCTCCCAGATAGCAGCGATGTCGGTGACTTGGATGCCAGAGAGGACGGTCTCGAGTTGGGAGTGGTCGAGAGTAGACCGGACGTAGCCGATGAGCTTGGAGCGGCGACTGGCATAGTCGGACTTGACCTTGTCGTCGGCATTGCTCCCAGGTTTTTTCTCTTCCCCAGTGAGGATGCCGTAGGCGTTGAGGTCGAAGGCCTTGTTCTCGACAGTGAACTTCCACTGCTGCACAGTGTAGGCCGTGAGCATGATGGGCGAGGACGTAGTGGTAGAGTCCATGATGGTAGGTGATGAAGAATGGGAGAGGATGAAATGATAGGTACGAAACGATAAGAGATAGGTGATAGGTAAAGTGCCCGTGATTTTGTAGGTAAAACGGACCAATACGTAGATATCCTAAAAAGGAGTTGAAGTTTTACACTAAGATCCGCAGAGGGAACCCCGCTGTCACTTTGAGTACCGGTTACTGAAAGCGTTTGGATGGAGGGAGCGCTACCGTTGCGTCGTTTCCCCAGTCCAACCGAATCAGGCCTCTCAAAGAAGGATCACTACTCTAATTCCGCAGACGGTAAGTGTCTGTGGACTTCCTGATAGCTTCTTTCCCGTAGTGGGAACGCTTGCCGCGGGGTAGAAGGTGGTAATGGAAGTTGATACGTACTCCTGAGTATCAGGAGGGGTAGTGGAATGTAAGTAGCGAAACGTAAATAGCGAAAGTGAAGATAGTGAAAATGTGAAGAGAGATAGGCTTCAGGTGGAGATATCACACGAGAAGAGGCCGTAGGCTATGGGCGATCGAGGGGCAGTGGAGCGGTTACCGCGGTGTCTGATAACGGATGGCGTGATCAGAGGAGCCCGGGGCTCATAACTTGTAGAACGATGCAAGTATGACCCACTGTAAGTGGGGAGAGTTCGATGTTAGATTGAAAGTAAGTAGGGTATACAAGATACGCACCTGTAAGTGGGGAGAGTTCGATGGGGACTCACCCACTTACAGTGTGGACTATATACTGTGGAGAACAATAGATAACCTATATGCGGAACAATAAGAAAGAACAATAGACGTTCCATAAGTAAAGAACAATAGCAGTGAATGGAGATAAGGTGGAGATAAGAGAACAATAAGTGCGAGTATAATGGGAATAATACAAGGTGGTTGTTGTTCTCTGTAGAACAATAGAAGATAAGTAAAACGTTCGAAATAGAGGTATTCTTTGTAGAGATAGAGTTGACATGAGCATTGTCTTCCAACACTTTTCTCTTCCTCTCCAGCGGCTAACCGCATAACCTGCGCTCCTGCCTCACCGTCCCTGCCAGGATTGAGCATCTTCGCCCAATGAACTTGCTTTAACTCATCCTCCCTCATCTCGAAATCTCGTCCCGCTGCCCTCCCCCATTTCGACGTTACAAAGACCACCTTGTTGAGCGCCGAGTCCCCACACAGATGGTTGAACATCTCAAGGTTCCGGCGTGCCGTTCCCGAGAATCGGTCCTGGGAGATGTCGTGAAGGTAAACGACACCCCCAAGTATCATGTTCTTGCGATAACTAACTTGAACTTATTAGTGATAGGCATTGCCTCCCACCCCGCAGATTGACCTACGACTCTTGAAGCCAGTTCGCTATCCGTTTCAAGATCTCGAAGTCGGAAGCAATGGTATCGTCGAACCCAGGGGTGTCTACAATGACGACCCTAGTTTCCGGCGGCAGGTAGGAGAAGTTTCGGTCGATCTGGTTGGGAACGATGATGGACTTGAGCTGAACAGTGCAAGAAACCAGATTCTCTCCAACTTCCACGCGCGGCTCCTCCCCGATCGCTGCAAGGTAACTGTTGATGAACTGCTCATGCCGATGAATCCGTGTATTCAGTTTTCGGGTGTGGACAGGACTCACAGAACTCTTCCCAGCACCGGTTGTGCCCATGACCCTGCCACGGTATGTCAGTTTCATGGGCAGCACGTCGACTACGTTCATGCCACTCACGGAATTACAATGTCTGTTTCCAAGGCGTCGATCAAGGCCTGGTCCATAATTCTGTTCTTGCTCGACATGGCGGGCGTCAAACTGAGAGAAATTAGAATGGAATAATAATTTTGGGACGGCGGGTTGGAGGTTTGAAGCCCAAGTGGGGTGAGCACTGAACAGGATGTCTACGGAGCCCGCACCACCAGGCCCCGAAGGAGGTGCTCTACACGCTGCGTTCGCGACGCATGTTTGAGTCCTGGCTTGCCATGAAGCCTCGTTTTCAAACATCACATTAACGGCTCCCAACTGCCTTATCCATCCAATGTGGCATGCCCCCTGTGCGTCACACTTGTGCTACCTTGCGCCTTACTGGACGAGACGGAACTTCAAGGGCGCCAAGCGGTATACGAGCAGTAGTTGAATATCCAAGCCCGCGCCGGCTGGGGGACACACAGTGTGCAGGAATATTTTTGCCTTGTAAGTCCTTGGCTTTAATCCGGCCTCGATGTCGGGGACCAGATTCTTGGATCGCTTCTTCCTGTCTCAGAGCCTCGTGCAGCCCTCCAGTGTCAAACGCAACGTGAAACATACTCCAGTCCCCTATACACGCACTCGAAATGAATAAGGCGCGTTGACGGAGTCGATATCGCGGCTGTATTCGCTGTGCCCATTGGCAGTCGCGACCCAATTCAACACAGTCAGATGGTCCAGGGCCATTCATAGAGACATACGCCGCTGCTGAAACAATACTGAGGAGACCACCATTCCCACTTGTTCCCCAGCCCCCCATTCTTTTCCTTCGAGTCACCACCACACCGTTTGTGCTATGCCCATCGCTAAGGATCATTCAAGAGACGATCTCATAACCAAGCAGTCCGGGGTCATCATTTTGTGAGCGCCGTTCAATTCTTCGAGTGCTACTCTCCTGAATTCCCTTGGGGTCTCAGACTCTTAGGGAGGTCCGGGGCTGGAAAAAGCCATGTGAGGTCTCCTTTCCCCTATGAAATCCTTTAACTGAAATCCTACACTCTAGTTCATCAACGTCGCGGCTGGGAGGCCCGTCGCATCTGTATCTGGGGGATTGACCGCCAGCGAAAACGAATTGGCGGTCCGCCACTTTACGCTCGAGAATCCACACCCTCGCAATCCCAGCTCCCCCGACAAACTTATCCTCGTGGATACCCCTGGCTTCGACAACTACTACCGGGAAGTGAACGATGCCACTATCCTACAGCGAATTAGTGAATGGCTGACGACCCGGTGAGCTAGTGGGCCCTCGCTTCATATTCACACCGAGAGGATCTCACTCACTCCGGTTGCTCGTGGGTACTAGGTGTAGCCTCGACGCCCAATTCGGAGGCGTCATCTATTTCCACGACATCACCCAGGACCGCGGCGCCATGGAATACAACCAGACGTGGCCTGCAGCGTACCTAACTGACCCTGAACCCGTTCGACACCTCCTCCTCGCCACCGTGAAATGGGACCGCATATCGGCACCTCCAGTGAACTACGAGGAGCGTGAGGACAGACTGTCGAGAACGGTGTGGAGGAGGATGCTGGACAGGGGTGCTCGAGTGGCGCGGTTCGCCAATACCAAGGACTCGGCATGGATGGTGCTTTCCCAACTCCTCGAACTTCAACCCCTCGACCTACACATCTTGCAGAAGGACCTGATGCGAATCAAGAGTCGGGGTCACATCAAAGGTACGGCGAAGACGACCGGGTTTTTCTCCTGGATGATAGGGATCTTTTCAAGAGTGAGTCGTCCTCCCGAATAGATACTAACATAGTAGATATGGACTCATGGGTTCATTGTCGTCTATCCAGTGGTTCGCATCGAGGTAGCGACGAAGCATTCTTGGAGGGTTCCCCACCCAGTCATGCGGTGATGGTGTACTATGATGCTCCCGACGCTTTGGTTTCGCGGGTACACGATTTTGAGAGGGCGTTCAGCATCCCGAGCTCGCGGCCACGCAGAGCTCTCGTCCTGCTAGCCTCGGGGGTACCATTCTTGCTTGACTTCAATCTGGGTAACCAGCTCCCCTTTATTGCATCCAACAGGGAACTGTATAGCACAACGAACGCCGGGTCAATTTCCGTCTTTATTCTGATATTTTCGCATCGTTAATTTAGTGGCGAAGGAGCCGGGTCACTGGCCACTCTGCCTACAGGTGAAATACGACATGCTCATGTAGTCTCCACATATCATTCCTAGCATCCATGAGACCAGGAAAGAGAGGAATTGGAGGCATTGGGGTTCGGAACGTCTACAATAGCGAACGAACTTGAAGGGGTACGATAGTTGCTGTAATGGCTCAATACTTCGGGGTCCTCGATGCCAAGGTCACGCTGGAACCGACTCCAACTCAGATTCGGAGGGAACGGAATTTGGTACTCAAGGGCGCCCGAAATTTCATTGTACTTGCGGAGGGCACCAACAAGTCGCTCGAGTGAAGGGGTCATCGTCTTGACCTTCGCGAACATTGCATGGCAGAATACTAACGCTGCCTGATAACCTTGGACGGCGACGTGGGGAGTCCCACCCTGAAGGCTGGCAAGTATTGCATCGCAGATAGGCGGGTTGTTGTCCGCGTCGTGGGCAAGGATCTTCGCCGATGCTGCCAAATAACGTCCCACATAGGCGTTGTTGTCCATGGTGCTCACGCCGTAGTCCCCAGCTCTGATGCGGGCGAAGAAGTTCAGCAGTATAAGGCGGGTTTGACGTCGAATTTCTACAAGGGAAATTTGATTTCAATCGTTTTAAATGCCTAGAAAAGTGGGAGACCCACCCTTTGAACACTCCAGATCGACGTTCCTCTTCTCCAGGATGTATGCAACCCATTGAATGGGGAGACTCTGGGGAGGGCGATAGCCCCCATCCTGGTCCTGGGGGTGTACATGTCCCCTGCTCTCTTTCTGCCCGTACAACCACTCCGTCAGCCGCACACAGAGCTCCAAGCCACTCTGCTCAGCATCGGAGGGAAGACTATCGAAGTCGGTGTTACGGGAGAGCAGACGGAGGGTGGCATCGTCTTGCAGAGCATCGCAGTCATCTATCGTAACCCCAGGTGGCACACCATAGTCGAGGGGTTCTGATAACGAGATGCGATGAAGAAAACGACCATAGGGCTTCTTGTCATTGGCAGCCAGAACGATGGCCACTCCATGATCGACTGTAGTATATGTTGTGTGTGTCACAAAGGCAACCTGCTTTGCCTCCAACAACCCTTGAACTGCATCGTACAATGGGACCGGCAGCTTCGAAACAGTGGCTTGCGTATCGGCCTTGGAATAACCCATAATGAAGTCAAAGTCGCGTTGGTAAAGCCAGGCCACTCCGTGCTCCAGCCAGGTATCGCCTTGTTTGCCACGAAATAGAATCCCCGTCCCGTGCGGCAGTTTATCGAGCCATTCAACCCTGCTCCTTTTGGAGGCGAGATTCCGGGAGTTAACTTTGAAGTACCTGTCGGACTGCTCCCCAAACGCCTGAGCGAGTTTCTTCACAATGGGAGAGAAAAGGCGATGGAAGGCCCAAGCCTGAGGAGACCTGTAGGGGCATGGAGAGCGGGGGCGGGGCATTCGGAAGGGAAGAAAGAGGAGGGTAGCCTGGAATGTCGGTAATACTGTGGTGAGGACGACGAAGAGAAGGGCCAGCGCAACAGCCGCCCCGACCCAGGCCCCAACAGTCCGGTTCATGAGCCACAGTAGTTCCACCAGCCCCAAGAGAAATAGTACGACAGCCCCTAAAAGGAGCAGCGAGAGAAGGGTGAATGTGTGGGGGACAAGCCATCGGTCCAGGGACTCGACTTGCATCTTGTGGAGGGAGAATGTGATCTGGGGTTCGAGGTCTCCGTGGTTATGCTGGTGCTCCCTCAGCCACTGGAGGGCGATAGTACCGATGAGCACGGTGACTAGGCTGAAAACGAGGCTCAGGAACCACAAGGTATTGATGCGGGTGCTTGAATTATCAGGAAGGGAGAAGCTGTCGGTGGTAAACGGGCGCGCAGTTTCGTTTCCAATCCTGTTGGCCACGAGGTATTCGAGCATGACTTCTACTGGGTCCTTGCGCAGGGATTTGTAGGATTCGATGATGAATGCTGTAACGACAGCGGAGAAAAGACCGGCCTATAATAGGATGAGCGATAGAGCAGGTCAAATGTGAGTATGCCGAACATACGAAGATGAGGATGTTATTGACTTCATCCTTCCACATTTTACATCGCTCAGCGTCTTTCTTTCTCAAAGGATCCAAGAGCTGAGTCCAGGGATCGTCCTTGGCCTCTGGAAGGGGGTACTTATATGCGCCACCGCAGTTCCAACCCTAGGTGGACAGTCAGTTCTGAACGACGCCGATTACCTGAGACGAAAACCTACCTTTTGATTCGTTGGCTCAGGATCTCTAGGAGGTTTTTCCGCTTCTTCCATATTCGGGCCAATGAAAGGATATTGAAGCCTGTGCAGATATCAGGAAAAGGAGGGAATAATAAGGCAGGCGCCAGGGCCCCAGCAGCGCGCCATATAACCACTTCGTTCGTTGACAGCCCAAATGTCACACCTCAAGCGCGACACCCTCGTGCTAACGCTCGTTGCCCTTGCATCGACCGACTGCGCGGCCACGATGCCGTTTAGTAATAAGCGACGCCTACACGGCTTGGAGGCAAGCGAGCCCCTGGCAAGAGGCTCGAATATGGGTAAATAGCGTGCCGTTACTCGCTTCCGGGGGTCGTTGAGATGTGGTTGTGGAGGTTAGAATAGTACCGGTGTCAACTGGCGTCAAGGCTTCAGTCGCATGGCACGCATGGAATCGAGGGAGTGGTGCTTCCGGGCCTACATAGCCTACTGCATAGATGTAGTTCCTGTGACTTTTGATTTTCACTCGTTCCTTCAGTTGGATGGGTCGTCATACGTCCTAAGCCGGCGCTTATTCTGTTGGCGGGTACAATGGATTCAATAAAACGTTATGAACGGCAGATGACGGACATTGGGCTGCTTATCAGTGGGCGACACCTGCTAAATGCGTGACCTTGCAGATCGATCGTGAACAACAATCCAACACTGACACGTTCGGCCGTCCTGTGTGAAGGTGGAACACGAGGTGGACGCCTGGTTGTGCTGCTTCGTGTCGCTTCCCATCCATCGATAATGGCGCAGCCCCGGCAGAAGGCTCAGAGTCATGTTGTTTGATCCTATGAAGAAGCCATTGCGCCAAGCATCTCGTACTGGCCCTGCGCGAACCTTGGAATCGTTTTTTGACGACTGATGGTCGTTCCAGTGCTAGCTATGAATGAGAAAAACGTGTTTAGGTGCACCTCGCATTACTAGATCGCTAATGGATTCTCGCCTTGCTAAACCTGCGAACGAAACAGCCCATGAAGGTGTCCGACTTGGGGCAACAAACCCATTCAAGTCCGGTTCCCAAAGACGACACCCTGAGGTAATGTTCGGTCAGGATTCTGGGAGTCTAATAACTCACGAGCCCATTTACTCCCGCGTTGGCATCGACAAGTTTAATGGGACAGATCTCGGGGGCAGGGCAGAGCCATGTACGCAGTCTGTCATCTGCGCCCAGAGCCATGAAGGACAACTCCCAGGAGATTGCGAGCCACAACCCTGGGGTAAACAATGAGGCCACCAGAGTTCTGCCAGGTCTTGAGGACGATGTTAACAGTGAGGAATGCTTCGCCTGAGGGAGGGCGGTCCGGCGGTTGGCGCCGTCATCGAGGGTGCGCTCGAACCACTGGATGCTCGACGTCGTCGAAGCGTTCTGCTGCAGAAACATCAAGTGCCTGGCCAAACTGAAAACACGCTCGGAGCGCATTGGGTTGCGCTTGTAGGCCATGGCAGAGGATCCGACTTGAAGGGCGCCTCGACTTCCTTGAGATTGCCAAGAAACGGATCTCGATCGCGATCTTGTGTGCAGTGGCTCCAAGAGAAGCGAGTGTCGATCTTTCTGGAGTGGGTCTGGGAGCTGACGGGGTAGGTATGCTCGAAGCCGGAGACCTTGCCAGTGGTAACAAGGCTGTCGAGCTCCTCGTCCTTGCCATGGTCGCCGTCGAAGATGGCCAGGAAGCCGGCTTGGGTTCCAGTGGTCCCTCGGAGATCCCGGAGGTAGCGCGCTTTCCGGCTGAGGGGTCTGGAAGTGGGTGAGCTCGACTCTCGGGACTCGGAGGCCGCAAGAGTGTTCGGCGAACGCGGAGAGCCTCGGCGAGTATCAGGTCGGCCAGCGAGCCGATGAGAGCGAGGGTTTCGCGGAGGAAAATAAGGTCGGCGTTACTGAGCATTTCGTGAGCCGAAGACCTAACTATGGTCGACTTCGGAGGAACCTCACTCAGTAACATCGCAGGTTGGGCCCAAGAGCAGGGTTGGCGAGAACTGGTCAAGGCACAGACCGCACCGAGTCGTACGCCAGAAAGAAAGGACCCAGCAGACATTAGAACTGACGAGTGTGCAGAAGAGAAAGATATAGGGGCAAGGACCCGGAATTAGACCAAGGGGCTCGACAGACAGCAAGGCGAACACAACACTCAAGGTTGCGCTTGACGAGTCCCCCCGATCGAAACAACGTTTGAACAGACGCCCACGACACCACCTGAGCTTCTGCGGGTTAGTATTCGGAAAATGAGAGACGTCAGAACCTGTTTTTCCCATCCGTACTCGGTAATTAGTACACGATGGAGAGAACGCAATACGCACTGGTTGATAGTTCGGACTCGACGTTGTCAGTGTCACATGCACGGCATCGCGATCAGGTTTTGAGATTCAAAGCATCTGCAAGCCCAGAAGTTAACATTTCCATTCTATCCAAGCCGCGTTTATGTGGGTTTGGTGAGGGAGGAGGCTGGAGGGAGGAGGACAACAAATGCAGTAAGTTCAAGCTTGATTGGCAATACTCCAGTCGGAGGATGCCGAGCAGTTTGAATCTCCGCCTAAACAGATACCAGAAGTAGTGTTGCCGTCGAATTGAAGTTCAATTCATTGAACTGGATGTGTCAGCCAATTCGTTGAACTGAACTCCCCCGAATTCTGTCGGCACAACGGCACTCATCATATCACGACCGCATTTGGTGCTTGGCCCGAGGAGCATTCTCCGCCTGTCTCTGACCTTTTCGAAGGTCGGGACGCAGACAGAGCGAAATTTACAACCAGGATGGTATGAAATGGTATATTGCATACTAAAGGTAAGGCCAGAGCCTCAAGGTGTCCTCGGATGTCCTCGGAATTTCCTGGCAGATCCAGCAACCTCTCCGAAATGAGCTGAGGGAACAGGTACCCACCATTTCTCATACCAGCGACACCAGGAAAAGAGGAATACCTCCAGCTCTGTAGTCCTTAGCCTTTTACTGAGGTAGTTTGAACCTACCTTGGAGGGGGAGGAGGGACAAGCATACAGCAGGGGGCCTACAGGCGGGCTACAAGGCGCTGTGGGTAAGCTGACACCATCAATTCGTGATAATTCGGCGCCCCCGAATTTCGTCGAATTGTGTGATCCCGAAGTGAATTGAACTGAAATTCGGTTCTAGTTCAATTCGACGGCAACACTAACCAGAAGCTAGTGTTGCCGCCGCACTGAAGTTCAGTTCGACGAACTGGATCCATCAGGCAGTTCGTTGAACTGAACTCGAGTGAACTGTCAGACGGCACCTCGGCAACCTACCGCTTTCGGTCAATGGCCCGTTCCTCCTCAGTGCTCTCTGCTGGATGTTCTCTGTTCGTTCAACTGGGAGACCCCATGGCCATTCTCTCCCCTTCAAAAACTACAGCTTCTCTTATCTGTTTTCCGATTCTCTGGAAGCCGAGCTTCTCGACCTGTTGCTGCTTTGGGGTTCTTTCATTGGTTCAGCCTGAAGTACATTCTTCAGCTGTCCCTAATCTCCTCGGGGGGGGGGGGGGGGGAGGAGGGGTGCATGTTCAAAGCTACACGCACCATAGTCTCTCAAGATTCCACTGCGTACAGATACATGAATCCCCCCCTGACCATTCCTCTCGAAGTACACGAGAGCCTCTCCCCACCCTTGCCTTGCCGTACTCGCAGGTTAGGGGATATTTGTCAGCACAACATCACAGTTCACGTCAGTTCAAGGGCACTGAACTGACGTCGAACTGTCACTTTTTGAACTGCACTGAACCGCAGTTCGGCGATAGTTCAGTGCGACGGCAACACTACCAGAAGCGACTTCAAGTTGACTAGCTATCGACAACACTTCTGTTCTCCACCATCTCCCTCCTTGCTCCACATCGCTCTACGGGAAGTCGTTCGTCCTCGGGATGCCAACTTGAACCACTGGAGCTTAAACGATGCAAGCCTCCCAAACAGCTCCAAGTTTGCTCCCAATCCACCCGTTTCGAGCTGGTGGCCTTAATTCCCGTGTCACAGGCGGGGTTCATTAGGGGGGAAAGTGCTCCCAGGAGCACACCTGGTATTCAAGACCCAAAACCTACACCGAATCTCCAACGGGCGCCTAGTAACACCTACTATTGGTATTTGTCCCTATTTCATTCAGACGCCCCCAGCCACAGCCACCGCCCCCTCCGCGCCGAAGGCGTTGCGTCACCGGCTTCGCCCCGCACCTTTTACCGTGACTAAACCACCCCGGGCCTGCCGCTCCCCACCGAGGCTTTCATTTCATTCTTTCAGTCAGTCGGTCACACTCCTTCACCCCTCCTTCCTCCCTGCGGCCATGATCATTTGAATGCGCTACTACTACAATCCCAGTTAATGTCGTTGTTCTCCCCTCTTCTCTTTCCACGCCCAGCTCTTCTAAAGAGTTTCCGTGGCCAGTATGCCTTCACACCTATTAGAACAGGGGCAAGCCGGTTATATGGCACCGCCCCACACCCGGGAGCGAGACCATCGAGGCTCTTAAAGTACTCAAAGCGGCTGGGGTACCTAGGCGCAGGGCTCGGAGCTGTCTTCATCTGGGATAGATACTTCAACGCTCGCGCAATAGCGCGGAACGTCTATACACTACAAACCGTACGTCCTTCCCCGCTCCCCCACACAAAACCAAACTAACCCCTCCCCCCACCCAGTGCCTAATGATAACCCTAGACTACAAACTCAACTTCACCCCCTCCAAATCCGAGCAAATCCCCGCCCTCCACGAACGCGTCGCCACGCGCCTCTTCGACCTCCTCACCTCCAACGGCGGGCTCTACATCAAGATCGGGCAAGCCATCGGCGCCAACGCCGCCATGCTCCCCGCGCCCCTCCAACTCAAATTCGCCTCCTTATTCGACGACGCGCCGCAAATCCCCTTCTCCGTCGTGCGCTCGGTATTTATATCGGAGCTGGGGCGGCCCCCGAGCGGGGAGGGCGGGGTGTTCGAGGTGTTCGAGGAGGAGGCGGTCGCGAGCGCGAGCATTGCGCAGGTGCACAAGGCGCGGACGTGGGCGGGGGAGTGGGTTGCGGTGAAGATACAAAAGCCGGATGTGGCGAAGCAGATGGAGTGGGATTTGGCGGCGTATAGGTTCGTTATGTGGGCGTTTGAGAATTTGGCGTTTGATTTGCCGGTGTACTTTGTCGTTGGTGCGTGCTTTCCATTTCATTTGTGACCTTCCGCTGATAATGTCTACTGCGATGTAGACTTTGTATCGGACCACCTGCGACAAGAACTCGACTTTGTCCGGGAAGCCAGCAACGCCATCCGAACCGCCCAATTCGTCGTCAACGAACCCTCCCTCGCCGGGAAAGTGCACATCCCGCAAGTCTACCCGGAATACTCCACGAAGCGCGTCATGGTCGCGGAATGGATCGAGGGCGTCCGGCTCTCCGACAAAGAGGGGATATACAGGCTTATGGGGCAACACCCGCCCGCCTACCTTCCCTCTGACCCGCTCTCCGCGTCGGCTCTCGTCGCCTCGCCCCCTTCCTCCTCAACTTCCTCGTTAGTGGACGTCGCCCCGGGTAAGTACGCCTTCCCCGCGAAGCCTCTAAAAGGCGGCGTCAAGTCCATCATGCAAACCATGGTCGAGCTCTTCTCCGCGCAGATGTTCTCCTGGGGGTGGGTGCACTGCGACCCGCACCCCGGCAACATCATCGTCCGGCCCTCCCCCTTGAACCCCTCGCGCCCGCAGCTCGTTTTGATCGACCACGGCCTGTATACGAAGGTCCCTGAGGAGTTTATGAAGCAGTGGGTGGCGCTGTGGCGCGCGATGCTCGTGGGGGACTTTGGGGGGGTCGAGAGTGTGACGAGGGAGTGGGGGTTTGGGATGCCGGATTTGATGGCGAGTTTTACGTTGATGAAGCCGACGGTGTTGAGGAGGGGGAGGCACGCATCGTCTCCTTCTACTGAGAAGAAGGAAGGGGAGGGAGGGGAGAGGAGGCAGTTGACGCAGTATGAGATGAGCGTGAAGATGAAACAGTTGTTGAAAGCTTACCTAGTGGATACAGACCGTATGCCCAAGGTCCTCATCTTCCTCACGCGGAACATGCGCATGGTGCAGGGGAACAACCAGTCCTTCGGCTCCCCCGTCAACCGTATCAAGATCACAGGCGAGTGGGCCTCCCGCTCGCTCTTCCAGCGCACCGACCTCCCCCTCCGTGAGCGCGCGGGCGAGTGGTGGAGGCACATGGCATTTAGGATCGTGATGTTCAGCCTGGATGTGGCGTTTTGGAGGAATAGGGTGCGCGGGTGGGTGAGGGGGGTGTGGGATTGGGTTAGGGGACGGGAGGGGAGGGGGGGGAGGGGGTTTGAGGAGGAGATTGAGGAGGAGATGAGGAGGGTTGCGAGGGATAGTCTTGGGGTTGATCCGGGGGTCGGGGTATTTTCGGGGTGAGTGGGACACGAACATAGGACGGTGAAGCGCTGGTAATGGAGAGGAGGAAAGGCGGATATCGGGTGGGTGTGCGGACTCGTTTACATTTTTAGATGGATAGACACCAGTACACTATTCGTAATTCTAGACACCGGGTGAGGGCGTCGTCATACCTGTGGGCGCTTACTGGCCCGTGGGCCTTGGAACGGATCCTCCTTCGACGCTCCACAGACTCGCTGCATGCTTGAGGTAGATACCAACGAAGGTTCCTTGGGAACGCGTGGAATCGAGTGTTCTGGCTTCTGGCTTCACCAAGGACGATCATCGCCGATTTCGAGCTAGTGGTGTTCATTCATTCATGATCGACGGTCGCCAGCTCCCTCCTGCTCTGATGAACGACGATCGCGGTCCTAGACTCTACCGTCGTCGTCTATGGAAACGACTTGCAGCCTGGCACAGGAACACGTTTTGGGGCATTTCATTGCAATGGACGTCGGTGTTAAGCAACATTAAATTGAATTTGGGCGCTAGAGCCCCTTCGCTTACCCTGGCCCCTGGGTGGCAATCGATATCGGTCGTAGGGACGCGGTGTGCAAAATTAAAAGGTAGGGTAAGGTTTAAGGAACGTCCACGCTGAGCCTGGGTACCCTCGCGGTGGAAGTCCGGGTCTTGTATGGACACGCCTGCCCTCCCCCACCTCAAATGAATGAAAAGATAGAACTTTGCGTCAGTGGGGCAACGGTTGCTCCGGGCATGGAGTTCTGTGGGGGGCGGGGAGGTGATGCATTTTGCTCATGGATGGCAGCCAAAGGGGAAGAAAGGGCCAGGGAATGGGTGTGGGAATATGTTACGTTAGGCGCGTTTCAATGTTGTTGAGACTGAATTCTCTCATTCCTCCCTTCTACATTCGAGATGGTGCTCACCACCTACGCGGGCAAGTATCGCTTCGAGGAGGAGATTGCCAACGGCGGCTGCGGTGCGTCCCCTCTCACTCTCCCCTCTACTCAACGGCTGACTCCCTTTCAAGGCACGGTATTCCTCGGCGTCCACACCACCGCAGGAAAGCCAGTGGCGATCAAGCTGGAGCCCACACACCCGTCGCACCACAACTCGCACCCGTCGCCGCTCAAGACAGAGGCCAAGATCTACCGGTCGCTCTCCGGGGGGCAGGGCGTCCCCTGGATCATCTGGAACGGCCGCCAGGGCGACTTCAACGTCATGGTCACCGATCTCCTCGGGCCCAGCCTCGAAGACCTCTTCAAGATGTGCAATCGCCACTTTACCATGAAGTCCGTCCTCCTATTAGCCGATCAGCTCGTTAGTCCTTCTCTCTTCTGGACTGGTTCGTAGACTCATCGGAATGCAGATCACGCGGATAGAGTTCGTCCATTCCAACCATATCGTACACCGCGACATCAAACCCGCCAACTTCGTCATGTCAATACCCACCGGCGCACCCTGCACCTGCTCGTCCTCCTCCACCCCACCCTCACCCTCCGCCTCCACCACCTCCCTCCTCTCCTCCTCCCTCTCCCCCCACACCCCAAAACCCTCGCCCCCCTGCACCGCCCACCCCCTGGTCAACATCATCGACTTTGGCCTCGCCAAAAAATACCGCGACCCCGTCTCCATGTTCCACATCCCCTTCACGCGGCACCCCACCGCCCTGCACGGCGTCGGCACCTCCCTCTTCGCCTCCATCAACACCCACCTCGGCATCGAGTCCGCCCGCCGCGACGACCTCGAGTCCCTAGCCTACATGCTCATCTACTTTCTTCGCGGCACACTCCCCTGGCGGAAACTCCGCGCCCCGGGGTCCCTCCCATCCTCCGTCCTCGACCAGATCAGCGATACCGAAGAGAGGCACGGCGCGGAGGACCGCTACAACCCCGTCACCGCGACGTGGGATCTCATCCGGGACAGCAAGCTCGAGCACGAAGCGACGCTCACGGACGGGCTCCCCGAGGAATTCGACATCCTGTACACCTACGCGCGGAACCTCGAATTCGACGACCTCCCCGACTACGATGGGCTGCGTCGGTGCTTCCGGGGGCTCGCGGACCGCCTTGGGATCGAGTACGACGGCGTCTTTGATTGGTCCGTCGATGGTCCGTCTGCCGATGCAGAGGACGGTGAGAGTAGTCCGAAAGGAAATGGAGGGGGAGTGGGGAAGGGAAAGCCCGGGCTGAGGAAGTCGAGTAGTAGGAGTAGCGGGGGGAGCTTGCATATGCGGACGAAGAGGGGGCGGACGTGTCTCGCGTGCGAGGCGAGGGCGCAGGCGAGGTTGGCGGAGGCGGCGACGGGGGATAGTAAAAGGAAGTAGACGGAAGTAGACGGCGGATGAAAGGAGGTAGGCGGCGGGTAGTACTTGAAAGGAAGTAGACGGAAGTAGGCGGCGGATAAAAGGGGGTAGAGAGGTTTTTTGCGTTGGGGGTGGTATGCGGACGGAGGAGGTGGGAGGTCGTGTTGCTGCGGTTGGGTTTTGCTGTGAAGTGCGGCGATGGTGGGAGGTTGCGCCGGGTGGGATGCTGCCCAGTGTCGAGGCATATGTGGGCTGCACGCCCGGCGGGGACGCTCGACGACGCGGTACCCTCTCCTCTCGCCCTGGTGCACCCGCACCGGCGTTGGCGGCACATCGATTTCTGGGTTTCCCTCCCTGTGGTGTTCTTCGGACCCCGTGACGCTGTCTGTCCTCGTCCCGCCATGTCGCTGTCCCTACCACACACACCTCTCCCTCGTCCACACGCCCGACATATGAGCTATCTCACGTTCGTTCGTTCACTCAACCGTCCCCTCCACGTATCCCTACGTCACTCTCACTCTCATCCAATCTCCCGCTATCTCACGTTCATTCCACCTCCCTCCTCTATCTCATTCCATCTCTGAGCTGTGAGCTCCAAGCTCCACCATCGACATTCCCCTGTCATCCGTCATGCACCATGCATGCACGTATCTTGCATTTGTTCATCCTTGTTCATCCTTGTTCATCTTTCATCGACATCTTTCATCCTTCATTTGTTTTTGTTCATTTGTTCGGTATATGGCATGATTTTTACCCATCGAAGGTGGGTTGTTGGATTTTTAAAGTTGTACTATTACTGGCATGTGGCTCTGGAGGGTTACGTTTCTTTCTATTCCCTTTAATAGGATCCTAGGATCTTACCCTACCTTTCCTTCTGCGATACCACGAGACCTGTGATACCACTTCAAGCGTCGGATGGTTGGTTGGTTGGGTTGTTTTTGAGGTTTACGTCCACCCCTCCTCTTGTCCCCGTCACGTTCATTGTTTTCTGGTTATCGTGTTCATTCAACTACTGTACAGCATGTTGCATTATCGCATCCGACTTCCTCCCGGGTTTTAATTTGGCGTTTTTTGGCTTTTCACTCTTCACTTCCCGAATCCCGAGCGCTTGTGTTTTTCATTTTGGGGCTTTTACTTCAGCTTCAGCTCTCTTCACTTCACTTCGGCTTCAAGTTTCATGATCCCTTCACTTGAAGCTTGAGCACTTCACTTGAGCACTTCACTGCCGCTTCATGATCACCCCTCTTCACTTGAAGCTTGAGCGCTTCGGCTTGGTGTGTTTTTCATTTTGGATCTTTTCATTTCGGTTCGGTTCGGGAGTGGGTGGTTGGTGTTGCGCTGCGGGAAAGGCAGAGGGTTGCGTTTGTACGTGTCGATTCTTTCCTTCGTTGGAGTCCGCGTTCGGAGCGCCCCTCGAGCCCAACCATCTCACCGTCCCTTCCTTTCTCCCTCCTCTTTCTCCTCCTTGCCCGTCCGTCATCCCCCCTCCCCCTCCCCGTCCATCCTACCCTAATCGCATGTTACCGCATCTCCTCCTCTTTCTATCTTGCATTTGCATTTGCATCGCCCAACTTTTCTTTCAAGTGACCGGATCCTCCTACTCCTACTATTGCATTGCCCATCAATTGCATTTTCGCATTGTGCATCTCTCTCTCTCCTTCTCTCTCTCTCTCTCTCTCTCTCTCTCTCTCTCTCCTTTCCCTCCTTTCCTTTCCCTTCAATATGTGTGTTTGCATCGACATCGACTGAGATCTGAGACTAGCTATAGAGTTGTCAATGTACAGGTACCTACCTAACCTACGTGTTGTGTATACCAATACCAGAACTGGACTCGAAATGAAAAAGTTGTGTGTATGTGCCACTGCGACCGTCGAGGGAGGCGGGTGGGGACGTTGTGGAGGGAGGCGGTCGGGGAGTAGAGCGATGCGACTTGAGCTTGAGCTTGGACGAGGTGAGAAGAGCGCTCCCGGATCATAACCTGGGGATGGCGAGAGGTTAGACTCGGACTTCAACGGGTCGTTAAGTCAATTTGACCGTGGGCATTGGAGGGTACAATCGTACAGCCCAAATTGCAACTAGTACGTATGGGAGACGAGCGGAGGCAGTCAACCTTTCGACCCCGAGGGCGAAGTTTATTATTAGGCAACGGCGTTACTTACAAGGTGTGCTGGTAAGTAAGTATTCACATGGTGTGGGGGTCGGGACGTCTTTGTGCCCGTCCAATCGCAAGTATGGCCGAGAGAATGCAAGCAGGGGGTATGGGTGCAGTTGGGACTACTCGTCCCGGTCCGTCTCTACGAGGATATCCAGGGATATCCCGACTAGAGTCTGGTAAATTAGAGAGCGGATAAATCCATCCGAGGAACGTCTATGATCCAGGCCTCGCTCGTTTAGCTTGTATGGCGGGACTGACAGTCCTAGGAGAACCTCCTATAACCACGGGCGCTTATTCGACGTGATAGCCATTGGCCAACCGGTAATCAAATATGATCTTTGATTGATGGACGAACACATGGAATCCAACGCCAGTGGCACCGTCTCATCTGGCGTCCTCCGGTCATCCCAATTTAGTTCGCGAGGTGTGTGTGTGTGGATTGAATCTCGAACGTGCACGCGGTAAGCGAGGGTACCAAAGATCAGGATTCAGTATGAGTCGCGTAGGAGGAGACGAGGCCTTGCCGCAGTCCCTCGTTCCTCCTTCCTTCTTGTCGTCCTCCCTCCATCTTCCTTTTCTTTTCGACGTCCAGGGGCAGTTGGGCAACGAGCTCTGCTTCTCGCTGTAGGCCTGGATTCTCTTCCCCGGCCAAATCTCCGCAGCTTGTAGAGCTTTGGATGGTAAGGAGGGGTCACTTCATCTTCAGGTGGAACTAGAAGGACGTCGACCCTCATGTCTGGCAATGTCACGATTCCGGTATGTTGGGTAACTTTCAGACTATCGAGCGGGTAGACTCACGAAACTGGCGCTACCAGGATCCGATTACAGTAACGTCCATCAACGGCCTCTTGGCGAGAGGGTACTCTGGTGTAGCCTCGTTAACGCTTGTCGTAAGCCTTCGTCATGCGGTACCTCAAGCACCCGTCAGTGTAACCTCTACTGTAGATATTCGACCATATCATCACCTCACAAGATGAGGTCCGTGTTCAGCTCTTACTCCGTCACCTCTTCACCGTCTAATCTCGTTTTAAACCCAGGTCGAACTCGTCTGGTCGCGCGGGTGGGGTTTCGGGACTCTGCTGTTCTTCCTGAACAGGTACCTCCCTTACACGGACCTCGTCGTCAACCGCCTACGTGAGTTTCCGCCTTACGCAGACTTTCCGTGGACATTCTTGAACGTCTGCGGCTTCCAGTGTTCCGGCTGCCCCTCGATCCGAAGAGATGCAGGCAGATGGACGGCTTCGTGACATGTACGTCGGATCTATAGCGGTCTTAAAGGCGCGCTGCTCATGCTCAAGTCGTCTCTTAGGGATGACACTCCTTGGGATCGCATTATCGGAGGGTAAGTAATCTCCTGGCCGGTCACCGTCCGCGATTCGATAGTAACCCTCGAACGCGACAGGGATTCTCGTCCTGCGCACGATGGCTCTGTGGAATAACAGTCGGCCTATCTTGTACCTTCTAGGCTTCTCCTTCTCTGTGAGTCTACCTGGAGCCCTTATCACGTCGCTCGCCTTACACTGGCCCCTCGCCCAGTGCATACTGGTCGTTTCGATCATCGTCACAAATTTATTCAACAAATCCCTGGTTTGTGCGTCTTCCTGCTTGCCAGACACTTCAAACCATCGCTGACCGGGCCCCACCAGACGGGCCATTCTTCGACAACGTTGGCTGCAAAGTCATCGAGTCAAATAACCTCGTGATTATCAGCTTTATCCTCCTCGTTCTTCTCGAGACTCGTGCGTATCCCCATCGCAACCAACGAAAACACCGCAAGGAACCCGATACTAACCCGTTCCTGCGCCACCACAGTTATCGTAGTTCTCACAGCCATTCGGGCATCTTATCATCGTGAGACCAATTACCTCCATCTTCCTGTGTAGCAGACGCTAAGCGCCGACACGGACCGTAGTTCGACGGGGGAGCTCAGGATGGGTCACGCGGTTATACAAGCAAGGCAAGTCGGACTCCTTACGAGCTGTCGAAACGCGAGGACTGACGATGCTTTGGGCAGGATTTGCGTTCTACCTATACATGCTCAGTACGCGGTCGTTCTCTCCCAGCCAATTTCGAGTTCGCTCACTCTAATGCAGCCATGACCCTCCTCAACCTCATCTGGCCAATTGTGGCCCAGGCGCACTATAAAACTTTATTCGCTGGGTATGTTTCTCCTTTAACAACCCTCCCTATTCTTTCCCAACCCCCGATTGTCTGCTCATTGTCACCAACCCGAACTTTCGCCCTCATTCAGCCCGCAACGCGCGCTCCACTCCGTCTTCTGTTCCCGCGTGTTTTTCATCATCTTCAGAAAGCAGACCGGCTCCTCCTCCAACCAAACGGACGCTTACTCCGACAGCTACGACCGGCACTCGATAGGCGGGTTCACAAAGTCCAATAATTTCTTCTCCACCATCGTCGAGTCGATGCACTTGCCCGACGATCCGGATGAGATCGACTCCGAATCCCACCACCACGAGTACGCAAACGGCGTCCCGGACGAGAGGCTGGAGGGGGGCCGTTCGCGTCGTCAGAGTAGACGAAACGATACACTGGACGTGGAAATCGTTCACAGGCGAAGTCAGCGAGATACAGGGCGTCGGAGAAGCTGGAGGCAGAGTGTCCAGAGCATGCTGAGTGGAAGGGAGAGTCCGGGAGGTGGGGAGATTGTAGAGGTGCGCATGGTAAACATGACGGATCCTTCAGGGAAGGCTGAACGGACTACCACGATGGATTCGTTGGGCGATGTGAAATGACAAGACGACAAGCGTAGTAGCCTCTAATTTCTGTATTCTTCTACAGAACGCTCCGCATTGCCTTCCGACGGTTCATTGGTGAGATGGTGTTTGAAAAGCTAATTGATGTCTAGTATTACAGGGGGGTATGCTATGATACAGAGGAACAGCCTCTGCAGTGAGAGGTATATCCATAAACAATGATCTGCGATCCGGTCTCGTCTGTCCTCCTCTCATCGCGCAGCTTCGATCAGATTATGGCGGCCGCGCCCCCGTGCTCTCTCTTCAACCCCTCTGCGCCCACATCCCTCAGAACTCCATCTAACCCCGCAACCAACACACCCTCCGCCGTCCCCTCATTCCACACATCCCTGGAGCCAATCCTACGCTCAGCCACGCGAGGCACGGCGTACACGCTCTCCTTCATACCCAATCCTACCTCCTCCAACCCGTTCAAGACCCTGGTGTAGACGCTGTGATCCATGGGCCCAACAACACCCCTGACATGGCTTGCGACCTTACCTTCCGCGACGGCCAACGCGGCGATCGCCACAGGGATACCGACGGTCCTAGCCATAGCAGTTCCGCCGAGGTGCTTGGTAGCTTCGGATGGAGACGAGCCGTAAGAAATGAGTGTCGATGTGTGCACGGTTTCGAGAGATGGGTTGGACGGGTTGCGCGAGACGATCTCGTGTGAGAGGACGACCATATCGCGCTCGCCTTCATTGTACTTGAGCTTAGTTGCGAGGAGATGGGCGAAAAGGTCGAGCGGCGTATGTGGGTCTGCAGGCAGAGCTGGGGTGTGTGGTCCTGCAGGCCACCTCTGAGCAGTACCCTCGGCAGGAAGGAGGCCAAGCCAAGTGAGGGCGTCGAGGACTACAGGAAGGTCCTGAGATGGGACAAGGTCGTGTAGAAGGGCAGTGTCCTTGTGCTTAACAAGCATAGCCTGCTGGAGCAGGTCTGTCCAGCTGCTCAGCGTAACCTTTGCACTCTGCTCGAGAAGCCCAAGGTCCTTGAATGCCTGCATAAGCTGAGCAAACCCAGGGTACCTGAGGGTTCCGCGAAGGATGGTCCTCATCTTCCCTTCGTCAAGTCCATAGGTATCGCAGTACACCATGCTGTCCCTGTTGGCCAGCCCTTCCAAGTCGAAAGCAGCACCGCTCACTGGCACTCTCGGGAAGCTACTCTTAAGGAGGCTCTCCCCAGGAATGACGCGCATTTCCCCGTTGATCTTGAACTGCGCGCTATTGAGGGCTGCGCTGAGCACGCCGGCGGGACGCCACGAAAATTTGTACTACGGGCATATCGTTAGTCAGTCAACCGTCCTGGAAGGTAAGGAGGAGAGATCGCACCTTCAGAGGCACTTCAGCTGCGTCGGGAGCTGGCAGACCACCACAGAAAGAAGTGAACGAGACGACCTCGCTCGAGGGTGAGGCGCGGATCTGAGAAAGCAGCGCAATAGCGGAGCAGTGGTCGATACCAGGGTCAAGCCCGATCTCGTTCAGTAGCAAAACGTTCGCGGCCTTTGCGCTGTTGGGAGCTCGGGTCAGTCGTCTATGGCAAGACCAGGCATCGACGAAATCACGTACGCTTCGTCCAACTGCTTCATCTGCGGGGAGATGTAGCTAGCCGTCACAAGGTGCTTGCTGTGCTTGACACAGAGTTCGCCCACTTTGGGGTGGAAGGCCACGGGGAGCAAACTGGGAATCAGGTCAGTCAGGGAAGTGCCACCACTTTTGAAGAAGATTCGTACCTGATGACGACGTCGCTCTCTTCCACCAAATGCACATATGCTTCGGGGTCGCTCACGTCTGCAACCCTATACCGCACGCTGCCCTCCTTCCCTCGAGTGAGGGTCTGGAGTTCCTCAAGCGAATTGCTCGCAATAACGAGCTCAATACCAGGCGTAGCAGCGATCATATCCACCGCAGGCTTTGCAACCATTCCGCTTCCAAGCATCAATATACGCTTCTTAGGAGGGGTAGCGTCGCCCTTCTTAACCTCTGCCTCCGTCACTTCGCTGGATGCTGCTGGCGTGGATGGCGAGGTTTGGGCTTCGAGCGTAGACGCCGGGGTTGAAGCCGAGGCAGCAGCAGTCGATGTAGAAGCAGACGGATTCACCAACCCAGCATAAAATCCATCCACACTCTTCTGCAACCACGTATGCCTCTCCTTCAACTTCCCTCCACTCGCAATCGTCGCCCCCTCCAACGCCTTCCCGTACCCGTCCTTCTCTGGGTTATACTCCTTCCCCTTGTACGTCCCGCTGGTCGACGAAATCAACGAATGCAGGTAAGGCATCAACCGGTCGCTAAAGGACTCGCTCGCCTCTAACGGCAGGGAGGTGGGCAAAATGTCGACGGACATCATTTGCACAGGGGTGTTGGGCACGGTGTAGAAGGGGTCAGAGAGGGTCGTTGAGTGGGTCAAAAACTCGAGGGCTCCTCCAATGTCGCAGCTCACGTCACCAACGTTCCGGCCACGTAGACCCCCAAGGGCGTCAGCCTTGGCTAGGACTACAGGGAGTTGGGCGTTCGTGACAAGGCGAGGGAAACCGGGGGCCCAGCCGGCGCCATGGAGAAGAAGGGTGAGGTACGGGTATATCTGTGGATGCAGAGTGAGTATTGAGGGTAGCAGAAACGAAAAATATTTGGCGCACCTTATCGTGGAAAACGCTCCTGTAGATGTCAGGGTGTTTGTAATAATCTTCTCTGTTGTAAGGTTTCCCGTCTGTGCGCTCAAAGTAGGTGCTTGGGTGAGCATGGAGGACATAAACCTGTTCCTTTTGTCAATATGCCGTTCTGCGAAGCACAACTTTCGAGAAACAGGTGATACCTTGCGTCTATCGACATCTGGATTAGAGATATCCGTCAGCAAATGGTAGCCCTATACAAGAGTGTGACTTACCAGGATTGTGTACGAGGGCGTCAAGTTCTTCGATTGTGATGTACTGGACCGGAAGATGCGCAAGCGTATCCAGCATCCCTTTCGCTACATTCCCCGACCTACGCCAGGATCAGCCAATTCTGTACACAAGCAATACACGCGAACAAACACAACGCATACCCTGTAACTCCAATGATTACGGGCCCCAGAGGCTCAGGCGTCCCCCGCTCCTTGATTACCCTCCCAATTTCCTTCAACTGCTCGATGCACTTCTTGAACGAGCCTGAGGAGTGGGGTCTGGGGGTATAGAGGAAAGGGGAGGCAATACCATGGGAGATGTGCGAGTGTGCGAGAGAGGAGAGGGACTCGAGGACGCCAGCGGCTGTAAGGGATAGATAGATGAAGTCAGTCAGTAAGGATGACCGATCAACTGGAGAAATCGTTGGAGATAGCCGACGCGTATTCGGTCGAGGAGTTGACGCGTTCCCGAGAGATAGGGGCGCTGGCTCCACGCTAGAGTACTAAATGAAGGAATGCAACGCACCTCCAGCAAACCACCCGAACCCAACTGTTCGCTCTCCCTTCTCGTTCGTCAACAGTTCATAGTCAATCAACCTCGGGTACACTGCGTTCACCCCCTGTTTACAACGTCAGCCCCGCTTAGACTCGTCGTTTGCGCAAGGATACTCACAGATGGGCTGGACGGTGCAACGAAGCGCGAGAGTAGAGGAGTGTTATACTCCTGCCCTTTGTGCGTGTGGCTGAACATGAGGTGTGTCGCACCTGGGTTGATGTGGGGGCTGGGACCATCTGTCGAGGGTAGGCTGGTATGCGATGAGGAGGGCTGGAAAACGGAGGCGGGCAAAGGGAGTTCGGGAAGAGGAATCTCTTTAATTCCCATTACGATGTCTGCCTTGCGGAAGTCGGTCGTGAGGCGTGCGCCAGCCTATGAGACGCTCGTCAGCCCGCCTTGAACTGAACAAGACCTAGAACGCACTTTGACGTATTCCTCTCCTCTAAACACTCTCCGATGGCACGGCGCAACCAGCACATCCACTTCAGGACGCTTTCGCTTCAACTCTGCAACATCTTCTGGGGTAAGCGGGGCGCGGCGTTCCCAAACGCGCGAGGGGTCTTCACGACTGTACGTGGGTTCAACAGTCAGCCGACGTTGTCGTTCATGAGGGAGACATATTGACAGAAGTGCAGGGGGTAGGTTAACGAGGAAACAAGTGGGGAAACTCACCGAATGGCGAGTGTAACGACGCCTCGGCTGGAGCCTTTCCTGGCTATGACACCGTCCTGAACGACCTTCCTCAACATCTTGGTCTTGTCGCTTACGTGTCGAGAGTCCTCGAGAAGGTAGAATAGTATATGAAGTAGGCTGACCCTAAGCGGGGTTCGGTAAAAAGTCGTCGCAGGCGAGTGGCGGTGGGATGAAGGAAGGAAGAGGTAGAAGGCAAGATAAGACTAGCGTATCTTGCACGCTGTTCAGGGTCATCACTATCAACACCCGGTTCCATTGGGAATGACATTGGGGACGACACTCACTGTCAATGTTCTCCACAACGACAGTCATAAACAACCACGTTGGATTTAAAGGAACCTGAGCGCTACCATAACCTTTATATGCTCCCCGGAACCCTTTAGCGTCCCTGAGACCTTCGGCTCGGATCTCGTTCCACACCACCCTCGGTCCCCACCCTTGATTTAACCTTCACGTCGTCAGCACCGTTCGATAAACGCGTATGGCAGCTCTGATGGATCATCTCCATACTGCCATGGACGCGAGCATGCACGGTGTCGCTGCCTGACTTCTATCGCCCGGGACCATGCTGCGCGCGTTCCTGGCATGCTGCGACGCGTTCCCGTACACGATAAGGCGGAAATGGTGTCACGAGGGAGGAGGAGGAGAGCTTTGACCTGCTCTGGTCTGTGCGAGGGATAACGCCAAGCTGCATTAGGTTAGCTGTCAGAGCTCGGCGCTTAGCCGCCGTGTCGAGATCATCGGAACCTGGGGTAGCGACGTCATGGTTCACACGGCATCTACAACCCTCAAACTACTATATTGGCGTCGATTCAAAGGGAATCCCGTGGAGATCGTCGCTGAGCGCATCCATGAGACGGACGGTGCGAGCCAGGTGTGGCTAGTGCCTTCGTATGCGCACGGGTGGGGCGGGACACTGGACCGGGTGGACCCCCAGCGCGATAGTGAGGGATACGAACGTTTCTGACCCAAGGCCCGGGGTTGGGACATAACGTAGGGACTCACGGAGACAAAGTGAGAGGAACGGGAGAGGCTAAAGAAACTGAAGTCGCCTGCGTTGGGGACAACCTGCCATCCTTCGAACTGATAAAAACATGAATACAAACCCCACCTCGGATGTAGGCCCTGCGCCCTGCTCGATAGGTCCCAGGTGATATCTAGGACACGTTAAGTTTCGGAAAGAACGGTAATCTGGTCGGCACTAGCTTGAATTGACTTAGGGCCAGACATATTTATCGAATTTGCCCGTTGTGTTGTGATCTAGAGCCCCTCGCCAATTATTTTTGAATAGGTTAACGGGTGCTGCAGTTCCTAGGCTCCCAAGAGAATGCGATCGTCTCAAAATGCGGCTCAGGTCTAAGGTAGATATCCCGAGTTCTTCGAAGAGTCCATCCAACACGGCGCTGATAGGCCGTGTGAATGTTCATTCGGCAATACCCGTTGAAGCTTAACCGGAGGTAACCTTTCCTTCCTTCCTCCCGTCTCCCTTGGTAACTTGAATCCATCGTAAAGGCAAGGCCATCTTGCGTCTTACCCTTCAATTACGCGACTATATCCGTAGTCGATAAAATACTGTGCAGGACGCGTGAAGCACGCTCAGGACATTAACACTGGTAAATCAATCCATGTGCAAAGGCGGCCCACTCAAGTCAAAAGACCCTCCGGTGAGCAGCCTTTTCCCATAGAACCTCTAGTGGTGTCGCAAGTGATGCTTACTGTTCCCACCTTCAGTAGTTCGTGAGTCCCAAGACACTCTCCGCGGCGCAAGTAGTTGCAAGGGGAATTTCCGCAGCGTTGACTGTGAGTCTGCGATCGGATCCCCGCAGGCGTCGACAAATCACATTGCAGCGTGCCTTCAAATGAAAGGTACGTAGCTGTGCTAGCCACCGGTAAGTAGTTCTCGATAATCGATGGATATTCGAAGAACCTTACAGACAGGGTAGCTCATTCCCGGAGGGAACCGCCCCCGGAGCTTCACAACTGGTGTGCATTCTCGAGCACGAAGTATAAGTGTACGGCTGATATGATAGGATAGCTCAGTGCGAATGATTTAAGGTACTTATGTTGGTGAAGCGGTCTCCGCTCTAGACTTCTCGGGCTGTGGAAATTGGGGGCGCCTATCCAATTCCCGTCTCGAGCGGGGGAACTGTGAACAGCAGCATGTGAACAGATTTGGCAAGTGCACAGCTCCAGCTTCGACGCTCGCCTGGGCTCTGGCTTCGTCCTCATCTTGCCCCCGTACCCTCTTTCTCATTCTATGCTGACAACTGAGCCGCCTCTCGGATTCATGGCCGAACCAGAGAACGATGTTCGTCGGCAAGTTACTGTGAGGAGCCCGAATGCCATACGTGAGCCTTTCCACGACATTCATACTCACCTTAGGGATCTCGGACAAAACTCACCCAAGTCACAGATTACCATTACCATGGACCCATAAACCAGATCGGACAAGCGGTCAATGCCAACCTTGGGGTGAACTATGGTGAGTAACAATCAGGACGGTTTCAATCCATTCACATCCTAATTTCACGGCTAATCCTCGATACGAAGGCTCAATAAATTACGACGCTTATCAGAACTCGCCGCCCGTTTCTCCTACTGGAGAGCACTCCAGGGGGCACCCATCTCGGTTGATTCTAACGTCCGGTAAGGGCCTTATTCTAATTGACGACCTGGTGCCCCGGTCAGTCCATGCTCATTCCCTGGCTCATCCGCGTTGTCAGATATCGCCTCCCTCCTGGACCCCATTCTACACGCCTCCCATACGCGCAACCGCAAGACTTCTCCGCCGAATTCGGATTGCTTCCCAGGTACGAGGGCGGGTGTCATCCGCGAGATCAAGTCGTGGGCGACAAGCAGCCTCTCTGACGACCCTCGACACATTCTGTGGGTATTTGGGTTCGCGGGGTGCGGGAAATCCGCCGTAGCGCAGTCACTGGCAGCACAACTGGCGGAAGAAGGTCGGTTGGGTGGTAGTTTCTTCTTCTTCCGCGGGGCGGGGGACAGGAGCAGGATACTCAGGTTTCCGACAACCATCGCCAGCCAGATCGCGATAGCGGTTCCGGGAGCTGCACAGCACATCGAGAAAGCGCTAAGGAGTCACCCTGGCCTCCTCGAGCTGACGACATCCCTCACCTTCCAATTCAAGTGCTTGGTGTACGAGCCAATCAGGGTCGCGACCGCGACATCCTACCCCTCATCGTCCTTCGTCGTTGTCATCGACGGTTTCGACGAATGCGAGGACAAGGAGGAATCATGCGACTTCATCAAGAACCTTATCAGCCTCTTTGAGCGGCACCCTGACATTCCGCTGCGCGTTCTCATCACCAGCCGCGTAGAAGACCACCTCCACAGGAGACTCCATGACTCCAACCAGGTTCGCTTACTCAATCTAGCCGAACGCACCTCGGACGATGACATAGGTGCTGCACTCGACGCCGCAATTGCGGACGCGAAAAGTAGTAGGGTCCTCGCCTGCATCGGTGAATGGCCTTCACCGGGGGAAAGACGAGCGCTCATCAAGCACATTGGGGGATCGTTCATCTTCATGATGACCATTGTCAGTTTCCTCTTTGACCCACTCAACAACGACGGGCTTACCCCAATTGAACGCCTCCCGCTCGCGCTCAACATGAACCCAGGGTTTGACGGCCTATACAAAGCGATTCTCGAGCGCTCACAGCACTTCCCCTACTTCTCCGACATCATCAGCACCATAGCACTGGCCCGTATCCCACTCTCCATATCTGAAATCGCCGAAGTCCTCGGCATCAAGCCAACGAACGTTGTCAGTGTGCTTGTGAGCCTCCACGCCATCTTCCAGGTTCCAGGGGACGACCACAGTCCTGTCACACTCTGGCATACCTCTCTTCGCGACTTTCTCTGCTCTGAGGAACGCTCAGGACCTTTGTTTGCGTCCCCTTGGCACCACCGGCAGCTCGCATACTGGTACATCAGCTTGTCTGCTTCCTCAGCAGAACCACTTGGACGTCCAGTCCTAGAAGCATGTCACCACTGGAGGATGTTCGTCGAACCAATCACAAGTTTTCCAGATTTGCTCAAAAGCCAATCGGTTCGCATCATCGCCCGTCTAGAAGCAGCATTTCCTGCCGACTTCCGCAACACGGCAGATATCTATTTCCATCCCCACAGCTTCTTGGCCCACCTTGAGGTTGTTGAGCGACAACAAATTACAACTTCTGTCGCTAGCCCGCCATACCGTCTGATCATGAGGGAGCACCCCTGGTACCTCTTTGAAGACATATTCGAGTGTATTTCTATGGCGCTCGGAGCTGGAGAGCTTATTTCTCACTTCACGGAGTCACGCCCACACCTCTTCGACCCACCTGACTATTTGGACATGCTCATACGCGGAATTCAACTTCTCATCCGGAAAAGGCCTGGGGACGGTGCCCCCATTCTTCGGCTCAACTGCACTGGGCGAGTTGATCGGGGGCGCATAGTCTCCTGTTGGCCCAGTTGTCTCACCTGGGCGTTTAAGGCCAATCCGCATCACCATCTCTTCGACCCCACCAAGCCATATCCTATTCATATCGCAAATGAATGGGTCGATACAACCCAGGCCTACAACGCTTCCTGGAACCCGGCTGATGCCCTAGACGTCGTAATCATGGAGTTTGTGGAACTAATGACAGAGAAAGTTGTAGTCCCATCGGTACAGTTCTATTCAGCATCAAACGGGTGAGGACCACGCTGACAAACTTTTTGTTGCCCTCAACAGGGTCTGATCGATGTGAACTCATGGGACTGGACTTCTCGACCGAAACAGTTCCTCCTCAAAAAGGTCTGTGAATGATTCGCCAGCGCTAGTACCGTCATTATTTACATCCATTTAGCCTCCTCAACTCTCAGGCTCCGTTACAGTGTTCGAGGTACTATCTGTGAGCATCTCCAGCCCTTATGCACTCACCTTTAGGGCCGTTTACTGAAATATCATACAGGGCATTAAGTCCCTAGCTCTTTGTATGGAGTCCACTTGCAGGCACGCAAAGGCTCCACCTGATGGGCGTTGCGAGCATCTTCCCCCCAGGTATTCACCCCCGAGTCAAATCTTCTACCCTGGTATTGACCCCCGAGTCAGATCTTCTACCCACTTTACTTCAAACTCGTCGTAGCCAGCTTGAATTCAAGGTTTGGATTGACTGTACATTTAGCCTGTGCTTTTCGCTCGTTTCTTCACAGGCGCCCACCCCCTGCTTCGTGTACGGCCTGCAGGGTTGACTCGGATGCTCTAGGAGTCTCCACACCGGGGCCCATATTCAAACGATGACTCACGGGTGTAGACACCCGGGGCCGGGAGAGACTAAGACGCCCTAGGAGAGTACGAAGGGCAAGGCTTGGTTGGGCTGACGGAAGTACTATCGACCCCCGAAGCTGAAAAAAAAAATGCCAACGCCAGAACCTGAAGAACCCTCGATCGTCGTCGACCCGGACGACCCCTCTGTTATTCGTCATAAGAAGGTCGGAGTTTGAGACGTATACGAAGACATGTCGTGGACTAAGAGGCTGTTCAGAGTCCCTTTCTTGTCGAAAACAGTCGCTCTCAAGGAAGCCTATGACGAACATCCAGTCATCGTACGAATGGTCAAGGACCTCGCATCGATAGCTGAGCACTGTGGACGAACGGGGCGAGCGGTCTCTCTAGATCGACTCTCTCTCACTTAATGTTGCCTGAAGGGTGTTGGGAAGATGAGTGAAGTGCACCGGATTGACCCTGTTAAGTGGTGTGGATGGACGGGGCATGGGCGCCTATTTTTAACACCTGGCTCAGTCGTGGGAAGGTTGCAATGAAATGCAGTGCTGAGCAGCCAGGCCTACAGCTCTCATAGCGCCGTTTGTCGCTTCCCACCACCTACCAACCTCCTGCCCCCATCCATTTTTCCATCTTCCGTCGCTCTGTCGACCCTTTACGATCGAGGGCCAAACTGCGCCCAGTATCTTCATGTCAGACGATGGGAAGGCTAGTGAATGGGCCACTAACGACGCAAACGTGGTCACTAATATCAGTGTGTGGGCCTCCTCATCTCCGGAGCCCAGCCGCCCTAACCCAGTCGCTTCTGTTGCTCTGTGGTAGATAACTACTATGGCCCTGTGAATCACGTTGGGCCAGCGTACAACGCGAATTTGGGGATAAACAGCGGTGAGCCCAACACCATCGTGCATCGTTCCCTTCAGCATTGGCCTGATCTCAATCCGGACAAACACGCCGCCGAGGGCGGCGGGACCCAGATTTTAATCCAGACGTTGGGGGTCAAAAGTCGCCAATAGCTGGATTTTTATCCGGACAAATGGGCGGTCGAGGAGGGGGTGGAGGCCCCACAGGAGCCATGCCACCTGGGACTTCGACTTATACCTGTCCGGAACTGCGCGCAGTACGCGCCGCGCGCCAGAAAACGGTGATTTATGCATAAAACGAGGCTCCAGGGGTCGAAATCGAGGCGCCCGAGGCGGGCTAGGGGCTAAAATTCCCAAAAATGGACGCCAAAAGCCCCGGAAGCTGGATGGACATTCGAGGTGAAAACGGGGCGAAATTTGTCCGGACGAGAGGCCCTCCCCAGGATCTAGGTTCTGAAGGCATTATCCGGGGTCCTGGAGACCGTCGCTGAACGCGTCTAGGAGACGGACGGTACGAGCCAGATGTGGCTAGTGCGTTCATGTGCGCACGGGTGGTGCGGGACACTCGACCGGGTGGACCTCCGACGTGATAGTGAGGGAGACGAACGATTCTGACCCAAGGCCCGGGGTTGGGAGATATCTCTGCCCGAAACTTCAAGTTAACGTGATGTCCTAGATATCACCTGGGACCTATCGAGCAGGGCGCAGGGCCTCCCACCTCGGAGGTCAGGTTTGTATTCAGGTTTCTACCAGTTCGAAGGGTGGCAGGTTGTCCCCAACGCGAGCGACTTCAGTTGCTTTAGCCCCTCCCATTCCTCTCACTTTGTCTCCATGTGGTAATCTGGTCGGCACTAGCTTGAATTGACTTAGGGCCAGACATATTTATCGAATCTGCCCCTTGTGTTGTGATCTAGAGCCCCTCGCCAATTATTTTTGAATAGGTTAATGGGTGATGCAGTTCCTGGGCTCCCAAGAGAATGTGATCATCTCAAGATGCGGCTCAGGTCTAAGGTAGATATCCCGAATTCTTCGAACACTGTCCATTCAACACGGCGCTGATAGGCCGTGTGAATGTTCATTCGGCAATACCCGTTGAAGCTTAACCGGAGGTAACCCTTCCTTCCTACCTCCCGTTTCCCTTCGTAACTTGAATCCATCGTAAAGGCAAGGCCATCTTGCGTCTTGCCCTTCATGTACGCGACTATGCCCGTAGTCGATAAAACTACCGTGCAGGACGCGTGAAGCACGCTCAGGACATGGACAGTGGTAAATCAATCCATGTTTAAAGGCGGCCCACTCAAGTCAAGAGACCCTCCGGTGAGCAGCCTTTTCCCATAAAAATCTCGAGTGCTATCGCGAATAATGCTTACCGTTCCCCATGTCCAGTAGCTCGTAAATCCCTGGACACTCTCCGGCACGCAAGACCGGAGTGCCGACAGTGAGTCCGCGATCGAGCCAAGATCGGGCGCTCGCAGGTGTCAACAAATCACATTGCAGCTTGCCTTCAAATGAAAGGTACATAGCCATACTAGCCATCGGTCGTTCTCAATAATCGATGGAACACTCGAAGAATCTTACAAATAGGACTACACAAGCGCGAACCCTTCACTGATCACAGCGAGATCACAGTCATATATGTAAGGGGGTTAGATGAGGGCTCTGGTGTTATTTAACAACTGTGCAGCGCAGCTGCGTCTCTTCTCCCCTTCTTCCCACCCTTTGCCCTCCCCATTTCCCCCAGCTTCCCGTACTTGCGACTTGATACACCGTCTCGGCGAGATATGGCAAGTCAACTTCCAGATACAAAGGATATACCTTTGGCGGACGCTCGAGAGACGGACATCGTCATTCCGTGAATTGCGTGTGCATTGCACCGTGCCACCCGGACATGGCCCTTACTCTGTTGGCAGCGTCTTGGGGCCAATTAGTTCAGGGAAGAGCTCTGTAAGTTACATGAAGGCAGAGCGCACTGGCGGATAGACTAACAAACGGAGACAGTTCATCAACAAGTACCTCGAAGCAATTGGAGATCCGAGACGGCTTAAAGTTGAGGGCAATCAGGATCAGCCCTGCACCGACCAACTTCAGGCCGTCGTCATCAAAGGTCACGCCAACCTACCTCACCTCTCACCACATTCCAGGATCGTCCTTGTGGATACTCCAGGGTTCAACGATACGATTGCATCGGATTTCAAAATTGTCATGCGTATACGCCGGTGGTTCACAGCCTCGTAAGTGAGATTACAATATTGTCTGGCAGGCGCTCAAAATCCTGCATGTACACCAGATATCGCAAGGACCTCGCGGTCGGAGGCGTCATCTACATCCACGACATTTCTCAGGATCGATTTATACTCACTGCCAAAAGGAATTTGGATATGTTCCTACGCTCCGGTACAGACAAGTCGCTGAGCAAGGCCGTCATTGTGACCTCTCAGTGGGGGAGGCCTGCGTTGGATACGGACTTTGGATGCAGAGAGGAGGGGCTAAAGAAGGGCCGGTGGGTGAAACTACTCGGCCCTCCAAACGGTGGTTCAGGAGCGGTCGTACTTCGACTTGACTTTCCCGATGAGGCCGAGAGTGCTCGAAGAGCCGTAGACTCTGTACTCAGGAGGCTGGGCAGGGAGGCCGGGACGGCCATTATCACAGAAATGTCGGAGCCCCTTGACGGCCGGAGGCGTGGGGAGGACTGCGTTTCGGTTGAACGCTTGTCGAATCTCAAACAGGATGTGATGGTCCATGGATGACCAACTGGACGTGGAGAAGAGCGTGGATGAAGGAGATGCAGATGTGGTGGAGCGGTCGCCAGCTTCGGACGAGCGCCTATCACCGTCAGATCCCCCCGAGGATCGACCATCCCCGAGTCCGACTGAAGAATCTCTGGATCACCCGCCAACAGCACAGCCGACCGTACAATTGGACCCACCACTCAAAGCTGACATCGTCATTCTGTGAGGGAATTCATCTTCTGTGCTTGCACTCAGGCTGAGTACGTCTGCTGACCACAGTGTCATCGGCGCTACGGGCCGGGGAAAGTACCGTGAGTATCCCAAGCCGCACTCTCTTCTCAAGTGACTTAAGCACCAACGCAGTTCATAAACAATTATATGAAGGCAGTGGGCCGTCCCGAAACCGTCCCGGTTGGCTATTCTTTATCGCCTTTCACTCACAGCATCGAACACGTCATCGTTGAGCACAAGGACGAAACGGGGTCGCAAAATCGGCTCGTTATTGTCGACACTCCAGGTTTCGATAGCACTGACGCCCGGGCGAACGACGGTTGCATAATAGACCGGATCAAGGACTGGCTTAAGAAGAGGTGAGTGAATCCAGGATCTCTGTGCTCGAAAAAAGAAGTTCTGATTTCTTGGCCTCTCTAGCGTCCCCAACATGAACTCACTCGGTGGCGTTATATATCTCTACGACATTTCGAAGACTTCTAGAGCCAGCGACGCCGCTCGCAGGCACCTCCTACTGTTCCGAAATGGGCTTGGAGGGGAGAATGTGCCTCTGAGAAAGATCTTCCTTGTGACATCCAAATGGGATTCGCTTTGTCTTCAAAGCAACGAACCGACATATGATAAGGTTATGGAGACCATAAAGCGCGATAATTGGAGGGTGCTGGTTAATCCTAGCATCGGGGCTGGTGCTCGGGTTATGAAATGGGACAAGGATGCGCCCAAAGAAAGGGCCGAAAGTGCGAGAAATGTGGTCGAGTCGGTTCTGAGGGGGGTTGCACAGGAACGGATCGATCCTGTCCATTCAGACGTCCAAAAGGACGACATTGTTATTCTGTGAGTTTGATGAGATATCCCCCATTCGAAGATATCCTGACTTATCCTCAACAGAGTGTTGGGTCAAGCGAAAGCCAAGAGTTCTGTGAGTCACCTGCATTTGTTACGGGCAGAAACTAACGAGTGTGTCAAGTTCATCGAACAGTATCTCTTGCCGATCGATAAATCTCTGCCAGCCGAATCCAATGTATTCCTCTCGGGGTTCAAGGTTGTCACAATCGCAGTTCAAACGAAGGGGAGAGCATATCCTTACCTCCCCTCCAATACCAGAGCTGCCCTCGTGGATGCCCCTTGTTGTGGCCATGATGGCAAGACTGTATGTGACCATGTCGTCTCGTCGCGCGTGACAGCCTGGCTTGAAGCGTCGTAAGTTGAATTAAATTCGGGTAATACTTTAAAGACATCTGACGCTGAAAAAAGGTACGGCAAGAACGTGTCCGTTGGTGGAATCATCTACCTCTACGTTGACAATCCCGTAGACAACGACATGGAGATTTTACACAAAAGTCTCGTGCAGCTCAGTCGCTCGTGCCGAGACGCCCTGACCATCATTGCGGAGCTCCACCTGGGAAAGGTTCCTACCGTGAACTGGATGAACATCGAGAGTGTCGATGAAGACGGTAAACTGGCTGTGTACTCCCGGAAATGGGCTCAGGTGGGTGTGGGTGTTGAGAAGGTTGTCAACACACTTCTCAGCCGGGCGAATAAGAAGGCTGGAGAGGACCTCGCAACGGGGATGCTACACATTCAAGAAGAGGTGTCCTCCTTGGCAGACGCCCAAAACCCTGGGGCTAATCTGATGAACACGCTGAAAAGGATACTACAGGAACAGAAAGATCTGCTCGAGCAGACAAAAAATAACAGAAAGGAGGATGCAGGAGAGAGACGAGAAAAGGAAATACGGGTGAGGATACGAGCCTTGGAAAAGAGGTTGGAGCGATTGCAGAACCACACCCAAGTGGATCGAATGGTCAAATCGGTCGGGTCAATCCTCCGAGGTCGCCCCCTCTCCTAGAGTAACTAATTCCCGGAGCGGAACTGCCCCGGGAGTTTCACAACTAGTGTGCATTCTCGAGCACGAAGTTTATGCAGTACGGTCGAAGTAGAGTAGCTCAGAACGAACGATTTAAGATATGCAAGTGAAGTGGTCTTAGTTTTGGATTTCTCACCGGTGAACCAGAGTCTTGAACTCGATCTAGTCTGCTGATGTGACCTTCAGCGGGGATTATGTTTGGCCCATGGCCATGTGCTGCTTCGGGCCAAAGTGGGACGGCTCCTGGGCGCAGTATCTCCTCAGAAGCAGGGGTCTGGCGCACGAGAACCTCAGCCCTTCACTTGCTTCGCCTAGTCGAGTAAATGAGGGCAGGGCACTAGAGCTAGCGTGTTCGAACGTACCTGGTCATTCCCGAGTGCCTTCAGCGGGCAGATCGTGATAACTTTAGTGGTACCCGTTCTTGGGTACCAACTCTCGTTCCCATCACCGCCACCATCGAAACTAAGGCTCTTGCCGTAGCCTGTCCTGGCGGTGGGGGTGCTGTCGTACCCTTCGAGAACGCGCATGATGAGCTCCACTCATCAGTCATCGGGGAGGTAGCCAAGCTTCGAGCTTAAGTTTCCCTCGAGAGGATTTGGCGAGGATTAAGTGGTATTCCGGGCAGTTGTTCGCCCATTGGGTGTTTATGCTTGCAAGGAGAGCTGTGGTGGGTGTTTGAGCCCTGTAGGGCATAGTAAACAAAGGCATTGTGTTCGCCGGACGCGTTATTTGTCTTTGTTATAAGCCAGGGGCGTCGCCCGTTCTCTGTCTTGGACCAACTTGAATGCCAATGGGCTACGTAAACGTCTACAGCCTATGTCCCCGACCTAGGACTTATGCATTTCCAGGGTAGGGTGGGTAGAATCCTGATGGATATCATCACCCACCCGATGTGTCGCCGAGACGTTGGACAGGAAGACTCCACGAGACTCAGCTTCCTCTCTCTCCCTCTCACAATCTCTCCTCCCTCCGCCAACGCCCTTTTGACTTACAGTTGGGGTAGATTGCTTGGCTTGCTGGGTCTAGCTGGTTGTCTCGGTACGCACGGCCGGCGGGTTCATGCACCGCGACTGCTCCCGGCGACCGTCAGCAGCTTGAATCCGGGGAGTCGCTACCTCCAGCTCGTTTGGATGCTTGCTTCAATCCAGGAGTCTTCGGTCATGTGGAACTTTGGATCTCTTGGGAGAACCCTCCCCCTTTGATTTTTGGATGGCGACCAATGCCCAACCGCCCAGTGGAGGGCGGGTGGAGGTTCCACCAAGCTGGTCGAGTGGACTCGGAATGGTGGACTCGTGTGGTGTGCCAGTCGCTTTTCGTTGAATTCTTTGAGTTTGCCTCTGGGACCAGGTGAAAGTGAGAGGGTCTGGGGATTCACGGGTGGGTGTGCTCAAGGCTCCTGTTGTTGGGAAGATGTTTGAGGCAAGAAAGCTTCGGTAGCATGAGGCTTAGCTTTGCCGACGCCGCATTCCATGTATGTTTCCCCTACAATTTTGCCCCATTTCACCATCAAGCAACACCATACGTAGCTAATAGCCCCGTTTTTGCGATGTGCAAGGTTACGAGCGCTGGGCCCCTGTACAGATGGTGGCTCTAGGAATGCTGATCTTCCTATCTCGTCTACGCCAAGAAAGACGACATCAACAACCCGACGTGTTCGGCGGGTTCGACACTTTCACCCCCGCCGATTTGGGTTTCTCTTCACTCCGGGTTCGGGAGCATGGTCATGGGGCTCTCTTCGGTTGCGGGCCCCGTGAAACGCGATGCCCATACGTCCACTCCCTCTCATTTCTTGGCTGAAAGTTTGTCTGCTCTTGTTGCCAACCCAGGTATATTTTTCATGAAATTGATCATCGTCAGAGCCATAATTGATTGCGCCCAGCACTCCACACACAGGCCAATTCAAGGCCCGGAGACTCATCTGTAAGCGCCCGCCGCACTATTGGGCAAGTAGAAGCATGCGTGGTCGCATGGCGACAAATCACGCAGGGGGAAAGTCGAAGGCGGCAGAAGAAGTTTCCTTTTGAAAGTCGGGCTTGTGACTTGGTAAGTCCAGTTCCGAGTTTACAAATCAGTTCACATTTTGCTGGGTGACATTTCCGCTGGTTCTGATAGTCTGCACCAAGGTCGGTCTCATCTGAAAACACTCCCGTCCGTTACGGGCGCCTAAATCAGCGCCGAGCCTATCGGGGGAGTTTTTGCACTTATCGGGAAGTTGGGCTGTGGCTCTGTGTAGCGTCGAGTCGTCGACGGGCATCTTTCCTCCCAACCTCCGTCTCAATCCAATCCTCACATCTTCCACCCCCAGATACGACCCGAAATGCAAGGCGAAATCATGGCGTACGACCTCAATGCCCGTCAGGAACAAGCTTCCGCGAGCGATTTGGGCTCGATAAGTGAGACCGCCCACTGTAGTGCTGTGATCCCGGTTGACCTGAACTCCTCCCTCGACAGGTGGACCCACGGCAGAAGGCGTCTGTTCTCCTTGTGAACACGTTTTTGAGAGTGATGCAAACGGAATACGTGAGTGCGCCCATTATCTGTGCGATCCCGATTCCATCTGATTCTCTGTACGCACTTGATAGAGAACCGCTATAACCATTATTATGGGCCAGTACACCACATTGGACAAGTGACTAACGCAGCCTTTGGGCCGAACAACGGTAAATCTTCAGCTGACCGCCCATTTGCCTTGTGCTGAGGTTACCCTTCATAGGAACAATCACCCAAAACTCAAATCAGACCCCCCAATCAGGTTCAGCGCTCCTTCTTATCGAACACCCTACATTTGGCTCATCGGGATTCCTAGACCTTGCCACCCTTTTGAACCCACTTCTCGATGCATCACACACCCGTAACCGCCGGACCTCACCCCCGAATTCGGACTGCTTCCCCGGGACGAGAGCGAGAGTCATCGAGGACATCTATTCCTGGGCCAAACGTGGCTTTGCTGATGAGCCCCAGCACATTCTTTGGGTGTTTGGGTATGCAGGATGTGGAAAGTCTGCGATAGCGCAGGCTGTAGCAACCCTCTTAGCGGAGAAGCATCGCCTCGGAGCTTCCTTCTTCTTCTTTCGCAACGCGGGCGACAGGAGTAAGATTTCAAGATTTGCTCAAACAATTGCTAGTCAGATAGCGGTGGCTATCCCAAGGACCGCCCCACACATTGAGGCAGCGCTGCAAGCACACCCCGGCATATTAAACCACACAACCTCCCTGACCACCCAGCTCAAGCATCTAGTGTACGATCCAATCCGAGCCGTCTCCGCAAGGTGGTATCGTCCGATGGGGCTGTGGAGGCCCTTCATCATTGTAGTTGACGGGCTAGACGAATGTGAGGATAAGGAAGGAGCATCTGCCCTCATCAAGGACCTCGTCAGCTTCTTCGAACGGAAACCCAAGACACCACTGCGGTTCATCATCTCCAGCCGGGTGGAGGACCACCTTCATCAACGGCTCCACAACTCCACACAGGTATGCTTTCTGGACCTCGTCAGCCTTACTTCGGACCAGGACATCGAGGCTGCGCTTGATGCAGCGATCCAGGACACGAGTGGCGGCCGTGTGCTCGATGCTTGCGGCAAAGAATGGCTTAGCCCAGAGGACAAGCGGGAACTCATAACCCATATCGGACGGTCGTTCATCTTCATGACCACCATACTCAAGGTTCTGTTTGCTCCGTCTGCAGTTGATGGACTTACGCCAGCCGCGCGCCTTCCTATGGTTTTGAACATGGACCCTGGGCATGGCGCAGGTGGGCCAAGATTTGATGACCTGTACACATCCATTCTTAACGGCTCTCAATCCCTTCCCCATTTTCACGACGTCATCAGCACCATCGCTCTCTGCCCAGGCACCCTATCCGTCGCTGAAATTGCGGATCTTCTCGATGTCCAGATAGCCGACGTTGTCGTCGTCCTGGTGAACTTGCATTCAATCATCCAAGTTCCTGGGGATGACCGCACGCCTGTAACACTGTGGCACACATCTCTCCTCGATTTCCTCACCTCGGAGGCTCGCTCAGGGACTTTTTACGCCTCCCCCAAGCACTATCGACGTCTCGCTTACCGATACATCTCCTTATGGACATCATTCCCCCTTGAACCTCCATCCCCTGCCTCCCAGTACGCGTTGTACAAAGCAAAATACTACTTAAACCTGTTCCTTCAACCAATCAAGAACGATACCAGCACCCTCCAACACGAAATCGACCAGATAATCGCCCATCTTGAAGTGACATTCCCCGCCACCTTTCACGATGTAGCGGCCACCTATTTCCACCTGGATCGGTTCTATATGAACTATGACAATGTGTCACTCGTTGCTTACCTATCTCCCCAATGGGAGCAAGCTACGATGATCACGCAAATCCTGGATGTGATCATGGTAAAGCCAAGAGAGTGCGCTTTCCAGGAAGAATTGCTCACACATATGCGACAGTCTCGTCCCCGGTTTTTCGACGGCAGGCATCACCTGGAAATAGTGATGCGTGCAATTCCTCTGCTTGTTCGCATAAATCCCCGCACTGGTGTCCTTGACTTGGACATCGAAAATCGGTACCTCTTTGTCCACTGGCCAGGCCACCTGGCCTCTGCGATCCGGGCTTATCCCCAGCACCCCGCTTTCGACGCAGTCACACCAACCCGTGTTCAAATTTCCCAGTATGGCTCGGGGCTCTCTTGGAATGCTTATACCATATCGGAAGTTACGACTGAACAAGCGGCATCAAACGTGAGGCTTGCAGAGCGGGCAATGAGGACAGCCAATCTGTCAGAGGTACGAGAATTTAAATTCTGTTGCAGCGAATCGTTCTTCGAGCTCACCGATCACTTTCGTACAGGCTTTACGTGGCGGCGGAGAATGGAACTGGCAGAGAAAGGTGTATTACGACTTACCTGTCTTTGGACTTGACCAGGTCAGTGGCCTGTTTACACTACGGCCTCGCATAGCTCATCATTCATGTAGTCCGATGCGGAGCGTCTCATCTCTGTCTATGACGTCTTCAACGTGAGTCCATTGTCCTCTGCAATGCGTAGGGGAGTCTCAACCCAAGAGCAGGGAATTCAATCCTTCCTCATGTGTTTACAATCCACTTGCGCTCATGGAAGAACACGTAAGGGGGAATGCGTAGAATGGTCCCTGACCCAAGGCCACGCAACTTACACATAAACGAGTTCAGAGTCCAGCAGCAGCTGGCCCCCTGGCCTCAGGCCTCAACTTGTCACTGAGCAGGGAACCGTTTCATCCGTAACTTCCGGCTCTTTTGTACTCGCAGCCAGCAGCTAGTATGATTATCGATCACTGCCCGACTTCCAGACCGCATTTAACCATAGTTCGTATTGCTCGTACTTATAGTCCTCCTACTTAGAGTATGGGCCCCATGGTTTATGTCGTTGTTTGCCTCACGCTGTGTTACTGGGGACGCATACCAAAGTACTAGGCGTACACGGGTCGACTTAGCCTCTTTCTTAAATATTTCTATCAATAGTATAGCTGAGCCACTGTGGATGAACGGGGCGCGGTCTCTCTAGATCGACTCTCACTCACTTAAGGCTGTCCTTAAAAGTTTTTGGGAGGATGAGTGACGTGCACAGGATTGACCCTGCTAAGTGGTGTGGATGGGCGCCTATTTTTAACACCCGGCCCAATCGCGGGAAGCTTACAACGAAATGCAGTGCTCAACAGCCTCGTGGCGCCGTTTATCGTTTCCCACCTACTACCAACCTCCTACCCCCGTCCATTTCTCCATCTTCTGTCGCTCTTCAGTATCTTCCGAGTCATGTCAGACGATGGGAAGGATAGTGAACGGGCCACTAACGACACAAACGTGGTGACCAATATCAGTGTGTGGACCACCTCATTTCTAGAGCCCAGCCGCCCTGACCTAGTCGCGTCTGTTGCTCTGTGGTAGATAACTACTATGGCCCTGTGAATCACGTTGGGCAAGCGTACAACGCGAATTTGGGGATAAACAGCGGTGAGCCCGGCACCATCGTGCATCGTTCCCTTCAGCATTAGCCTAATCTAGGCTCCGTAGGCTTGATAACCCAGAACGCGCACCAGGACCTGAATGCCTCGCCTCTGCAACCCCCTGCGCCAGGGAGTAGTATCCCTTCTCCTGGGATAATCCATGTATCTGGTGCGGATCTCCTTACATTAGGCAAGACGGGCCGGTTCTCATTTCGATACTCAGGCCTTCAAGCTCTGTTGAACCCCATTCTCGATGCTTCCCATACCCGCAACCGCAAGGTCTCACCGCCCAATTCCGATTGTTTCCCTGGAACTAGGACAGAAGTCATACAAAACATCAACTCCTGGGTACGAGGTAGCCTCTCCGCCGAGCCACAACATATCCTGTGGGTGTTTGGGTATGCGGGGTGTGGAAAGTCCGCAATCGCACAGGCTGTGGCAGTCCTATTGGCCAACAGCCGTCGGCTCGGTGCGAGCTTCTTCTTCTTCCGTGGGTCCGGAGACAGGGGCAGGATGTCGAGCTTTGCGGCCACCCTCGCGAGCCAGATAGCGACAGCGATTCCCGGAACCGCTCAGCACATCGAGGCTGCGCTCAAGTCCCACCCTGGTTTACTACATTCCACGACATCCCTCGTCGTTCAGCTCAAGCATCTGTTGTACTACCCGATCCGAGCCGTGACCGCAAAGTGGTATCGCCCGGCCGGGGTGTGGAGACCCTTCGTCATCGTCATCGACGGCTTAGATGAGTGCCAGGACAAGGACGGCGTTTCCGAATTTATCAAAGACTTGATCGACTTTTTTGAACGAAAGCCAGACACTCCGTTGCGCTTCCTCATCACAAGCCGGGTGGAGGATCATCTTCACCAGAGACTCCACAATTGTGGCCAAGTCCGCCTACTGAACCTCGTCGATCACACCTCGGACAAGGACATCGCTGCCGCACTCGAAGCCGCCATCGAGGACGCGAAGGGTAGTAGGGTGCTCACCTGCGAAGGGGCATGGTTAACCCTGGAGGATAAGGAGAAGCTTATCGAGCACATCGGAGGGTCGTTTATTTTCATGACGACGATCGCCAAGTTCCTCTTCGCTCCATACAACACGGATAAGCGTACCCCTTCCGCCCGCCTTCCACTCGCCCTCAACATGAACCCTGGGTTCGACGGCCTATACATGGCGATATTGGAGGGTTCCCAGGACTTTCCTCACTTTTTCGACATCCTCAGTACCATTGCCTTGGCACAGGAGTCCCTCTCTATCGCTCAAATTACGGACCTCTTGGCTATCGACACTATCGATGTCGTGAGCGTCCTTGTAAACCTGCACGCAATCATTCAGGTTCCAGGAGACGACCACACCCCTGTTACCCTATGGCATACTTCCCTGCGAGACTTTCTGACCTCGGAGAGTCGTGCAGGAGCCTTCTTTGCCAATCCAGGTCACCATGAGCGCCTTGCTTTGAGATGCCTTGACCTCGCAATTCGCCCCTCTAAACTGCGACGTAGAGGCCCAGCCTTTCTGTACGCCAACGAATATGTCTGGGACCACTACCGGGCGCTCACCCATGCGATGGGTGGAAAGAGGGACTTTCACAGCAGGACCTTTACCCTTGTGCAAACCTTCAAGGATCCATTTCTGACCGCGATCCCTGAAGATGTCCTGGATGGGCTTTACAGGTCTATCCTTGCTTCCTCCAAACACTTCCCTTTCTTCCACGACATCATCAAGACCATCGCCTTGATGCAGATCCCACTGACTCTCCCTCAAGTTGCGGATCTCCTAACCATCATGACTATCGGTGTAAGGAAGGCACTGGTGGAGCTACACCCCGTTGTGCATTTACCGGCGGACCATCATACACCCATCACTTTCTGGCACCAGTCTTTCCTTGACTTCCTCCATTCCGAACCTCGTTCAGGAGAATTCTTTGCAGGCCCCGAACACCATCGACACCTCGCCTATCGATCCATATCCATTATCGACCCACTGGCCTCTCGCATAGACTCCCCAGGATCGGAGTACTCTCGGGACTTTGCAATCGTTCATTGGAAGCAGTCGTTGGAACCAATGACGGGAGATAGCAACGTGTTGGGCAGCGAAGTGGAAAAATTCATTCGCCACTTACGGGCGGTTTTTTCGACCGATTTCCATGCCATGGCGCCCGCGTACTTCCACGTCGACCACCGCTTTGTCGATAATCTTCTCCAGGTTCATCAACCCCACACCATCACTTCATTTCTCCGCGACAAGTGCCCCCAGGCTGTGCTAAACGACGAGCAACCCTGGACTTTGATCAAAAGTGCGTTTCGAACAATCGAAGCGACTCTGGGGGAGGAAGCGCTGGTCGACCATCTGCGGCCCCTTGGCCTGCGCCTGCTTGACACACATCACCATTTGGACATGGTCATGCGCGGCACTCAACTCCTTGTAAAACTGCGAGTCTCCGACAACGCCCTTGTCCTGCAGTCCGGATGTGCCCAGAGGGGCTACCTTACCGACTATTTCGCTGACTACATGTTCACTTCCTGGACAAAGCACCTCGCTTTGGCCCTGAGTGGCGACCCAAGACACCCTGCCTTCGACATTGCCGACCCAAGTCACATTGAAATTCAAAACCGGGAGACAGGTTGGCCCTGGTACTCTGCGCGGCGAGATTGGGTTAATTTGGCTGGGTTGAACCTCGAAAGCGCAGAAAGGGTGGTTGAAAGGACCACGGGGACAAAGGTGACGTAACATTAAGTTCTCATAACGAAGGGAAAGCTAATAGACAGCTTGGCGTTATCCAGAAGGCACCGGAAACTACAAGTAAGTGGGACTGGGACACCAGAGGGCATTTCATCTTGAAAAAGGTCAGCCAACTGCGATCCCGTCCATCTCATACTCATTATCGTGTTCCCTCCAGGCCTCGGCAAACCCATACGTCACTGTGTACGAGCTATTAGGTGTAAGCCTTTCCCTTTACTCCTTGAACACCCCAGGACGTACTTAGCACACACTCAGGGGATTCGGTTGCTGCTGTCATGCTATCGATCGACCTGCAGTCACCGTGACCCATCTTCGCCTGGCAGCCACTGCAGCCACAAGGACCGGCACTGGGAGCAGGTGTAGGGCAGCAAGCCCTTTCATCTCATGGGGTCGGGGTCGAATCATGGATCTTGGGAGCTTTAGGAACAGTACACATCATCCCCACTTTCCCTTCAGATACACAATATAAGGCTTGGATCCGTGCGCATACCCTGACTCCAGCACCCTCAGAACAAGTGGCAAAGAACTCTCGGGTAACGATAGAGACAACTTCAGAAGCAACCTGAGGGAGCCTGTTCCACCTGGATTCTGAATCTGTCGACATATCCTGCTCATGGGCACCCAAGTCTTCCGGCCATTAGCTCTCGCCGAAAGCTCCAAACACAGTTCTCCCCTACTATAAATTTGGATCCCCCTGGAGCGCAGTGTAAGGTTGTTAGGATATCAGATTTTCGTTGGCTGACTACGGGAGACTAGTTCTCCCCTGGGCCAGCGAAACCAAAATCAAGTTGGCGTAGGGCTCAAATGAGCGTTCCTCTCGTCCAAGAGCGAGAAAGGCTTGGTCAACAACGTTCTTGAGGTTCTCCTGCATGTGGAGATAGCTGATGGAATCATGTTTGTTGCGAGTAATCTAGATGAAAACGTGGCTGAGCTCGAGGCCAAGGACGTCGACATCATGCATCTAGTGGGGAATAAGTTAGCTATGTCAGTACGCGGTCGAAATCCTCCTGATCGACGGGCACGCATCTGGCATACTTGAGCAAATTTGGCGTGAGAAGGAATGTCTCGACTGACCACATAGGCACCACAGATATTGCCGATGTCCTTGAATTCGACCATCCGGTACCTAGTTATATGCGTGGAGGGAGGGACGCACCACAACTATCGGCAGGATAGGGCGTTCTTGCCTGTGGTGGACCCAGTGGGAGAACAACTCGTGATATCTAAGATAAGGTAAGACGCTGGACTGAGGAAGGAGGGAGGGATGGAGGGGGCCAACGGAAAATGAGGCTTACCCTGTCGGAGATACAGCCACAGTCAGTAAGAACGTATAATTGTGATGGAAGTGTGCTTACCGGTGCCTTCCACTGGGCAGGATGAATTTGCAGTTCGACCGTTCGCCTGGCCATTTTGAGGTTATGCACGTGATCGATGCACGACATGGCAACATGGCGAGGATTTCAGGAAAAGGAACCGCTGCATAAGCATCAAGATGAAGCTAAGACCGAGGTACGCATAGTAGGTATACAATTTAATCTGGAAAAGAGCCCAGTCATCCAAGAGAAAAAACCCCTTCTTCTTCGATGTACCTTTGATTTGACCTCCACTCTTGATTTGCATCAGGTCCTTCTGCAAGATGTGTAAATCAAGAGGCTGAAGCTCGAGTAGTTGGGAAAGTGCCGTCCATGCCTAATCCTTGGTATTGGCGAACCGTGCTACTCGAGCACCCCTGTCCAGCATCCTCCTCCACACCGTTCTTGACAATCTATCCTCCCGCTCTTCGTAGTTCAATGCGTGCGGAGGCGCCGATACGCGGTCCCATTTCACAGTGGCGAGGAGGAGGTGTCGAACGGGTTCAGGGTCAGTGAGATACGCAGTAGGCCACGTATGGTTGTATTCCATGGCACAACGGTCCTGGGTGATGTCGTGGAAGTAGATGACGCCTCCAAACTGGGCGTCGAGGCTGCACCTAGTATTCATGAGTAACTGGAGTGAGTGGGGCGCCCTCGATGTGAATGCGAAGAGAGCACCAACTAGCTCACCGTGTCGTCAACCATTCACTAATTCGCTGAAGAATGGTGGCATCGTTCACTTCGCGGTAATAGTTGTCGAAGCCAGGGGTATCCACGAGGATAAGTTTGTCGGGGGAGCTGGGATTGCGTGGGCGTGGGTTCTCGAGCGTAAAGTGGCGGACCGCCAATTCGTTTTCGCTGGCGGTCAGTGCCCTAGAAATGGATGCGATGGGCCTTCCAGCCGCAACATTGATGAACTAGAGCGTAGGATTTGAGTTAATGTATTTCACCGGGGAAAGGAAACCCTACATGGCTTTTTCCAGCCCCGGACCTCCCTAAGAGTAGAAGGGAATTCAGGGGAGTAGTCTTCGAAGGGTCTAGTGGCACTCACAGAATGGTGATCCCGGACTGCTTGGTCATGAGGTCGTCTCTTGCATGGTCCTTAGCGGCAGGCGTGGTACAGGCGGTGGGTGGTGGTTCAAGGGAAATGAATGAAGGGCTGGGGAACGGGTGGGAATGGTGGTCTCTTCAGTATTGTTTCAAGTGCATGACTCTATGAATGGCCCCAGACCACTGACCATGTAATTGGGTCGCGGCTTCGAACAGGCACAGCGCATACATTTGGAATGCGCGGTTAGGGGTAGAGGATCGGACTTCGCTTCACGTTGAGTTTGACACCGGGTCTGCATGCCTGCACAAGGTCCCCAGACAGGAAGAAGAGATCCAGGAATCTGGTCCCCGACATCGAGGCCGGAATAAAGTGAAATACTTGCGAGGCAAGGATAATCCCGCACACCACAGCCAGCGCGACGGGGTAGGATACTCAACTACCACACCACTCGGGCATACTTGTGTCTAAAGTTCGAAATTCCTTTTGGCCAATGGCCCTACCAGCTTTGTGCCTTTGAGGATTCGTCTCGTCCAGTGATGCGCGTGCGAGGAAGCGCAAGTGTGACGCGCAGGGGGTATGCCGCATCGGACGGATAAGGCAGCTGAGAGCCGTTAAAGCGATGTTTTAAAACAAGGTTTCATGGCAAGCCACGACCCAGACATGCACCGCGAACGCAGCGACTAGAATACCCTGCTCCCATGGATATACTTTGGAACTTGGTGGTGCGAGAGCCGTAAACATCCTGCTCACCTTACCCCCGTTTCACACCTCCATCTTGCCGTCCCCAAACTATTCTCCGATTTTCTCATTTTGACGCCCGTGAAGATGTCGAGCAAGAACAGAGTGATGGACCAGGCCTTGATTGACGCCTTGGAAACAGACATCGTAATTCCGTGAGTGCCAGGAAGATAGTCAACGCGCTGCTCATGAAACTGACATACCGCGGCAGGGTCATGGGTGCAACGGGTGCTGGGAAGAGTTCTGTGAGTCTTGTCCACCCGAAAACTGAATAACCGGATTAATCGGCATGAGCAGTTCATCAACAACTACCTTACGGCAATTGGGGAGGGGACACGCGTGGAAGTTGGAGAAAACCTGCTTTCTTGCACTGTTCACCTCAAATCCATCGTCATTCCCAACCAGGTCGACCGAAATTTCTCCTACCTGCCGCCGGAAACTAGGGTCGTCATCGTAGATACCCCTGGGTTCGACGATACCATTGCTTCCGACTTCGAGATCTTGAAACGGATAGCGAACTGGCTTCAAGAGTCGTAAGTCAACCTTGCGGGATGAAGAGCATATCACTGACAAGTTCGAGTCAGCTATCGCAAGAACATGGTACTTGGGGGTGTCATTTACCTTCACGACATATCCCAGGACCGATTCTCGGGAACGGCGCGCCGGAATCTTGAGATGTTCAACCATCTGTGCGGGAACTCGGCGCTCAACAAGGTGGTCTTTGTGACGTCAAAATGGGGGAGGGCAGCGGGACGAAATTTCGAGATGAGGGAGAAGGAGTTGAAGCAAGTTCATTGGGCGAAGATGATCAATCCTGGTAAGAACGGTGAGGCAGGAGCCCAGGTCATGCGGTTAGCCGCCGGAGGGGAAGAGAAAAGTGCTCTCGACATCATTGTGTCGATCCTCAAGCGGGTCGACAAGATGGCTGGGAATGAGCTTGTGCTGCAGATCCAGGAGGAGCTCGTCTCACGCAGGAAGCTCCTGGCCGACACCCATGCCGGATTAGAGCTGAAGCAACAGCTCCAGGCAATGATAGACACGCAGACGCAGATGCTCACACTGGAAGCGGGAGTCGCGGAAGGGGATTCAGAGGCAGAAAAGCAGTTACATGAAGCGCAGGCGAAGGTGCGGCACCTGGCCGAACAAGTGCGAAAACTGAAGGTTCCTTTTCACAAGCGCGTAGGGCGGTGGTTGGGTTTGGGCCGTGGCTGACCCACGTTGGGGCACTACTTATTTATTATGCATTATGTTTCCCCCCCAGAATTCTTGTGTATGTACCTTTATGCGGTCGGAAATCAGACTTATGCCTTTATATGCGGATGCCGATGAAAACGAACCTGAGTGGATGGTGACACGCATTATTCGACCTTGCTGAAGCGCAGCCCCAGCTTCGGGCCGGGAGCCTTAAAGAGAGAGGGAATCAGCTGGTTGTGAAACTCGCATCGTTTCAGCTCTCGTCGTTCAAGAGGCCTCTCATGGGGATGGGCGAGGGGGGTGCCAAGTAAGGACCTGGAGAGATGGGAAAGAAGCTATTGGACTCGAGGGGATTCGTTTAGACGGAGCTTCAATCATTTCGGCATCCTCCGAAACGAGTCGATCAAACTGCCAGTGCACTCGTTGTGCACCTGCTCCCTCGTCTGCTCCCTCCTCCTTCCTCACGAACCCACCATGGCTTAGATATAATGGAAATTTTAGCTTCTGCACTGTCAGGTGCCCCGAAATTCGGAACCTGATCGCGATGCTCCACATTTGACAACATGATCGAGTCCACACCAAGTCCACACTATCAGTGAGCAATTAATATAAGTTCTCCCCATAGCACCTACCGATTACACAGAGGAACCCCAGGCCCCGACGCTCTAGACCCCCGGGCTTTTCTCCCATTCTCCGAATATCGACCCGCGGACGCTCGGGCCTCAGGTGTCGAGAGTGTGTGCTCAAATGCCGTTTCGATCCGGTGAACTTGTGCCCAGCTCGGAGCTCCAACGTTTTGCGGGAGCCTACTTAAATACCTGACAGGTGTTTTGTTCTGTGACTACTGGTGCTGTTACTCAAGAGGTGGCAGATCGTGGAATAACGGACATTGGATCTGGGCCCATTGTGACCGAGGTGATGCCAACTCGGAGATGTCCGAACTTCGGCATCGACGGCACTCACCCAAATCCTGCTATCGCTCTACGACGGTTAGCAGTGCTGAGGAGAAGAAGAGTACAGGAAAGGCTTTACTAAGCCACTGGAGAGAGGTTGAGATCCCGTGGTGTGTTTCTTTCCCGGAGCACTTGCGTCAACCATTGGATTAACGGGCCTACATGAGCCCAATCTTACCTGCAATTATCCTCTCTTGCTGAGGTTCCGCGCATCCCAAGGCGTCGGCTGAGGGACTTGCACGCATCGTCTCTGATATTTTTGCCTGCATTCTCCACGTCGCAGAGCGGAACGAGCGCCAATCGCCAACGAATCCCTGGCGACATTGAAGCCAAGTTGGAGATGCCGTGCTTGCCGTATAATTTGGGGCTGTGCATTTTCGTGGGGAACTACCGCTTTTGGGGGGACAAGGGGGGGGGTGTTACCGTGAGAACGTGTGCAAGATCCTGGGATCTGCCACCTCTTGGTGTAAACACTGTCCTTGTTGCTCAAAGTCCGGACCACATTCACCTAATCGCATGTTCACGGCCACGTATATAATTACACTGAGGAGTGGGCCAGACCCAAAGAATTGGAGCCTGACAGTGTTTGGGTTTGCAGCCTTTCGTCGCTCCGCAGTCATCCAAACGTGCAGGGTAGAAACAAAGACGCTTTTGCACGGAATAAACGTAAGTGCTCCAACGAGCAGTAACCAGGATCAATTCCAGCAACTACAAAATCGAAGGGATATAAATGACCTAGATATCGTCCTCCGGCCCCTCCTCAATCAACTTCTGATAATCCTCATAACTCGCAAACGTAGGCAACCTCTTCAGCCTCTTCTTCCGCTCTCTACTGCTCTCTCCCTTCTCTCCCTTACGTTTCCTCTTCTTGCCGTCACCCTCGCCCTCTATTCCGCCCCACTCCTCTCCCTCTTCAATATCAGAGGCAGCGGAACCGGGTCCATCGTAAGGGATGAGACCTGCAGGGATGTCGTCGAGCGCAAGGAGGTCCTCGTTATCCGAACCTTCGACGAGGGAGAGTGCGTCGTCGTCGTCTTCGTCCACCCAATCGGCTTCACCACCTCCCTCTCCCTCTTCTTCACCCTCGCCGCTATCCTCCCCATCCATCTCAACGTCACTACCCATCATCGCCTTCTCAAACTCATCCCCCAACTCCTCGTCATCATCTTCATCTTCGAGGTCAGAGTCCGACAGCAGCAGATCGTCGTCCCCCTCGGCCTTGGGCATCGACGCCTTCATCGCTTTCCAGATCTCGTCTTCGCCCAGCTCCGAGGCATCCTCGTCGTCGTCATCGTCGCTCTCAGCATCCTCCACCACCTTCTCCCCGCTCTTCTTTCCGGCCTTTGAGCCGTCCTCCTCGTCTTCATCCTCAGAGTCCGCAGGGGCCGATCCCTCATCCTCGTCGGAGGATTCAGACTCCTCCTCCCCCTTGGCCTTCCGCCGATCAACCTTCGCCTGTTTGGCGGCTTCTCGCTCTTGCTTAGCCGTGAAGTATTTGTAGAAGAAGAGCTGGAAAAGTAGTGTTAGTATGGGTCGGCGTGGAGAGGGGAGAATAAAGATATCCAGAAAATCAACGAAAAAATCCCCCATTCCAAAACAAACAAACAAACAAACCCACTCACCTCATCAACCCCAACCTTCTCCTCCCTCACATCCCCCCACCTCCTCTCATTCACCGCCTCCCCACCTACTATCCGCCCAACCTCCCCCTTGACGAGCTTCACGCCCTCCAGGGCGCTCGCCGCGGGCTGCATCGCACTCGCACCCTTGCCGCCCACGATGCCAGACCCGTCCGCGGGCTCCTTGAGTTTCTTGGGGTTTTTGAAGACGAACCTAAGGGGAAGTGAAGTGTGTTAGCATTCGCTCCATTCATTTCAAAACGGCATGAGAAGTAGAAGTAAAAGGTAGACTCCAGAGAACTCTCCATCCATCCAAATATATATATAGATGAAGAAAACCCGGTGGGGGGGACGTACTTATCCAAGAACCCCATAACAGTCCCCTGCCCCAAATCCGCATTCGCAGTAACAACCTCGCCTCTCAACAGCTGCCTCGCATGGAGCGCCACCGCGGGGTGGTGGTGGTGCGTCAGGGGTACGAGTTCCCACAGCGGCGACGCCGCGGGGTGCGAGAACACCGGATTCCGTGTGAGAGGATCGTATCTCTCCTCCTGCTCCGTTTCTCCTTCCGTTTGCGTGCCTTTCGCTTTCGACGACGACGAGGGCGAGGTGTTCACCATCGACCGGAGGCCGGGGACTGTGGCGAATAGCTATGGAGGGGAGGGTGTGTTAGTGGTGCTATCATTCCTTGTATGTATCTTTACCCGGTACCCGGTCTGAACGTAAGGAGGAGACATAAGGAAGAGAACACGTACCTCCCCTAGAAGGAACAACCCCCCACACACAAACTCGCTCCCGCCGGCGCCGCCGCACCCCACCGTCGCCAGGACCTGCACGAACCGCCGCACGAGGGCTCTAGCGCGCGTGGACGTCGGCGAGGGGTCGGATTTTACTGTCTGGAGTGTTCCGGTGTGTTTTGTGGGGGTGGGGTGGGGTAGGGTGGGGTGGGGGGTAAATAATTGGTTCCCGGGCGGGAGGCAAGAGTTTTGGTTTGGGGTTGGGTTTCGAGCGGAGGGGGTGGAGGGGGCATGAGGGTGAGGGTGTAGGCGGAGTCGTACAGAGGTGGGGTTGACAGGCAAGATGTGAGGTGAAAGGAAAAGAGTTTCCAGTCAGTATATAGACTCGAGCAGTCAAAGTGATAAGACACAACCCCTCGAAAGGCCGCCTTCCAAGGGACACGGAGTGGGGGGAAAGAAAGAATATGGAGTGGGGGAAAAGAAAGAATACGGAACGGTGGAAAAGAAACAATATAGACTCAGGAAAACAAATATGGAACGGGAGAAAAGAAAGAAAGAAAGAAAGCACGCACCTTAAAGAACAAATTCAAGTACATCGCCTGCTTCCCGCTGACGAACAACCGGGGGTCGTGCAAGCTGGCGTAGAACGCCCGGAAGTACCTGTCGACGACCTTCCCCGCGGGGGTGAGCTCTTCCTCCTCCTTCACCTTGCTCACCTTGCCCTCCTTCCCATTCTCCTTCCATCCATCCTTTCCTCCGGAGTCCTTGGATTTCCCCCCGGGCAAAGGCTTCGTACGCCTCGAAGCCGTCGAGAAGGACGGGGAAGCGGAGGCGAGGGACGCCGCGATCTGTTGAATGAGGACCATAGCTTGGAGAGACGTATTGAACGTCGACTTGTGTGTGATGGTGAAGAGCGTGTCAATATGTGCGTAGACCCTGTGTCGTGAGCGTCAGCGCCAGCACCGGACGTGTGCGGAACGAAGGAGTCGGAGAGGAAGGATAAATGAAGGGAGGATCCGGAGGATCGGGGAGAGGAAACCGATGCGATGACGGGAAGTGTCCACCAAGCACACCGAACAAGAGAGAGACATCGAACAAGAGAAACGACTCACCCACTCCCCTCCTCACTCCCCAACTTCGCAAACGGCACCGCGCGGTTCACACCCGTCAATATCGCGCTCACAAGTCTCGAGTTCGCATCCTCGATCTCGACGAACCCCGCCGCGCCTCTCACCTCCCCTCCTCCCCCATCCTTCGCCTTGGGTTTCCCGCCTTTCGTCGGGGGTTTGCGGCGTTTTTCCAGGATACGGCCTTGAGCGTCGAGCTTGACGTCTTCGTCGTGGTCGTGGTCGGAGTCGGCTGCGTCGGCGGGGGTGGAGGTGGCCTTGGGATGGGAAGGGGGAGAGGATGTGCCGAGGACTTCGCGGAATATGTCGAAATAGATGGTTATGAGCTGGGCTGCGGCGGCTTGGTCGGCGGGGCTGAGGACGATTTGGTTAAGGGTGATAACACTGTAATACTGTACGTGTCCGTTCCGCAGTGTCTTCTTCTCTTCCTTCTTCTCTTCCTTTTTCTTATCGTCTCCGAAGCGAATGTGCTTGTTCGTAGCAGGTCCCGATCCGTTGAGATTTGAAGAGGGCGTGTGGGCGGAAGAGGAAGACGGCACGGTGAAGATGACGGAATGGATCTCGCGCACGACGATGGCCTTCATGCCGGGGTGCTTTTGGAGGACCTGGAGGATGTGGTACGAGGCCCGGCTGCATATGGCTTTCTCGGGGTCGCCGAGTTTGTTGACGAGGAGCCGGAGGAGGTTGTGTTCCTGTTCGGGCTTGTCGCGCAGGAGCGTGGCGACGAGTGTTAGAGCCTGCGTGCGGACGTAGGGGAGGGTGTCGAGCGAGAGGGTCTGGAAGAAGGAGGGGTAAGAGAGGGCTGGGACGAGGAAGGAAGGAGGAGAAGACGGACCTCGAGGGATTGGAGGATCCCGAAAAAGTATTTCTTGAGCCAGTCTTCGAAGAACCACACGACTAGATGTTCGTCTGTCCGCTCTGGGTGACCCAGGGGTTGGTCACGGAAGGATCTGGGATCTCCATTAGCTCCATCTCAAACGAAAGAACACCTTACACGCACCTGAGCTTCCGATCGGGGACACCTCCCCCACACCACCAATCCACGACACACCTAACCGCCTTCAACGCCTCCTCCCTCCCCCCCTTCCCCCTCCCCCTCTCCGCCATCCCCCTCAACGTCTCCAGCGCCTTCGTATTGTGCACCGGGCTGCTCTGGACCATCAGCGTCAGCGCCGACAGCCTATCGCTGAGGGTACCCGTCCCCGCGACTTTGGCGAAGAACGCCATTTCGCCTTTGGCTCCGGATGAATCGGAGGGGCCCCGGGACTTTGAGGAGGAGGAGGAGAGGGAGGCGCATTCGGCGGTGTGGAGGGACTCGGCGCGGGTGAAGAGGGTGGTTATTTGGGACTGCGGCAGAGGGGCGAGGGGGGAGGGGGACTTGAGAGTGGGGGTGATCGTGTACCAGGCGGAGGCGACCATCGTGGTATGGAGGGTTTCGTGCGGAAGAAAAGAGAAGGCGAGAGACCTAGGCCTCTTTTGAGCGAACGTCGTCTCAGAGAGTCGAGTCGCGAGTCGTAAAGCACGAGCGCCAAAACTCGAAGACGATCTGAAACTTTCAGTCTTGCCATCAACGCCCGGACCGGGCGGGCCCCTTATATCCCTAGGCGCCTCTATTGTGAGAGGCGAGACAACCTCCCTCCTCGTTATCCTCGCCTGGTCATCGACATTGCGCCCTCGATGCCTTCAACACCCTATTCCGGATTTTGGGCAAGATGCGGGTTCTCCGCCGCCTGCCGAGGTTTCCGGAGTGCGAGACGCGAACGGTCGCCTTGTCCCCAGTCACCATCTCGTCTACCCTCCCCGGTCTCGTCTCGTCGCCTCTTCCTCATCCCCTACCCCATCCTCTCAACCTTCGATCTCCTCGCCCTTCCCTGGATCGACACCGATTCGCCCTTGACGGTGGAACACCCCCCTCAAACGCCATTCTGCACTCTGGCCGAGGTTTTGCGGTCGGATGAAGCACGCGCCTTGCGTGTGGGTTGGTTGGGTGCGGGGAACGCGTAGGATCGATGTGTGAGGACCTCGGGGAGTGGAACTCGACTTGTTCGTGCCAGGGCGTAGCTCTGCTGGAGGCGTGATAGGGAGAGCGGAGGTGTAAGCGTTCACGAAGGAGAACGGAAGGCAAATACCCGAACCCACCGTGACCTCCCTTCCTACATCTTCCTTCCTAACGCACACCCGAACGGAGTATATACGTATGCCTACCCTCAATCTGAATAATAGGTTCGCCACAACTGTAGGGTCCGGCTCGGGGAAGAGCTCTCTCCGTGGGTACATACCCCCATCTATTATTTCTTCGCAAGCGACTTACCCAGCGGTCAAGTACTTACGGTGCAGTTCATAAACAGTTACCTGAAGGCAGTCGGCCACGGTACCAACACAGTCCAGGTTGTCAAGGACCTCGCACCAGCAGTATCGAGCACGTCATCCTTGACCGACCCACTACCCCCTCGTCCTTGTCGACACCCCAGGCTTCGATAACACCAAGTCCCGCGGTCACCAACCCCGCGGTCACCGACGAAAGCACCTGGAACCGCCTCAAGACCTGGTTGCAGTGGTAAGCCATTTCAGGAGTATCGTTGAGCAACTCGCCATACCTAGTCCCAATATCGAAAGGGACACGCTCGGAGAGGTTACCCCCCTCCACGACACTGGCATCTCGGGGGACCGTCACGCCTGCCAGTAAAGCCACTGCCCCTCGCGAACACCTGCTGCGATTCCGAGCCATGTTCCTTCTCCTGAGACGGATCCTCACCGTGACTCCCAATTCCAAGTGAGACTCTCACCAGAGGTGCAACCCAAGAAGCGAACGTACGATCAGAGGGTGGTTGGAGGCTACTGGTCGATTCCCCCTTGGCGTGTGCTCAGGTTCAAGAATTAAAGGGACATCAGGTCAAGAATTCAAGGGACATCAGGTCAAGAATTCAAGGGACATCAGGTCAAGAATTAATTAAAGGGACAGAAGTGAACCCAAAGACGGTCCTCAAAGCGCAATGAGCGCTATTGAAGGGGGCTGCGTACGAACTTAGGACCGGCCCCCATTCAGTCGGGTCAGACGTCCAGAAGGACGACACCCTGATTCTGTGGGTTTGATTGGCCATGGGTGCGTCCCAGCTGCGTACCACGATTTCTGACTCACCCCAAACAGAGTGTGCTGGGTGAAGTTGCGGGTAGTAATAGGGCTTCTGTGAATCTCCCTCATTCAATCACTGACACAACCCGACAAGTACACAAAAGTTCATCCTCGAGACTCAGACGCCTCCACAACTGCCGGTGTCCTCGTCTCCGTCGCCGTCCGTGACCGTCCTCCTCCCCAGCCATCCACGTACTACGTACCAAGTAACCTCTTAGCCACCCAGAACCCTCGACCAATACCAATACCCCAACTCCGGATCGATCGCAGTGGGGAGGCAGGGAGGGAGGGATGGAGCCCCGGCACCCGGCCCTCACCACATCGCGTCGCGCAGAGCCAGATTCACCCAGGATTTGGGCTCTGGGGACGACGATGTGTCGTGTAAGCTGTTTGTCCTTTACGTGGTTGGACGCTGGATCTTTTCGATGGCTCTCGCTACGACCGAAGACTAGCCACCCTCAACGTAGTAGACGCCAACTCCGAATCGGTAACCGTCCCCATATATAGCTGCTCTGCTTGATATACAACACAAGGGCTGGTTGTAGATGGTGCATCCGTGTCCGTCGCCGACGAGCACAGCTCAAACGTGGGTGGAAGGAGATGGCTCGAACCCGACAGCCGGCTCAAGGGCGATCTGAACGTAACGACTCCCTACGTTGACGCTTGACTCCTGGCTCCTGACTCTCGACTAGGACCGGATCTCGACTTTGACGCTGACTCGTCAACTAACGTCGCCCATCGCCGCTTGAAATACCGGAGGCTCTAGTTGCTGGATCCGTGTTCGTTGAGTAGTCCACGGATCGATCCACCATCCACCGTCAACGGGCGCTTAAATGTGGAGACAGCGAACCCCTGGCTTGGGCTTTCAAGGTACGTCATATCCGTAATTTGAATATATCGTATATGATTCTCGAGCAAAGTACGCGATATTTGACAAACTCTACAGGGTGGAGACTAGCCGTGACAATGGGGCTAGAGGCCAGCGTTCTGCGGACTTCCCCCTTACTGAGGCCTAGATACTAATTTGGGATCAGTTCAGTTCTGATAAGTCTACGCATGCTACAGCACACGCACCATCTACTCTGGAGGTCCTTGACGCTTCAATTCCCGTCGGCGTAGCACCAGACTCTGGCGCACTTCTCGCCGTCATCATCATGGCATAGATGCTCGCCATTGTCCCTCAACGCCAAATTTGCGTACCCATCTACACCCACGTCGAGAAGGCGCGCTTTATCCTCGCCGACCGAGATATACAGGTCGGCGTTGCCACGGTGGACCGAGCGACGCATCTCGGGCTTGACTTGGATAGTCGGCGGGGTGGGTACAACGACGTCGGGACCTGCGGTGGGTACACCTGGGACTTGTTGGAAGATAGCGCGAGCCACGTTCTCCTCCTCCTCGTCCCCTTCCACTGCCAACTTCAATTTCTTGCTCTCGTGGCCTGGGTGCTCGTGGTCGGCCCCCAACGCCACATTTGTGTATCCATATAAACCCGCCTTGAGAAGCCGCGCAGTATCCTCAGAGTCCGAATCGGCGTCATTGCGCATAATAGGCCAACGACCCGATTCTGGCTTCACTTGGATGGTCGGTGGGGTGGGCACGACGACCTTGGGGCCTGGAGTGGGCACGCCCGGTACTTGTTGGAATATAGCACGAGCAGCCTCGGAGGAGTCACCGGGGTATCCTCCCCCTGGTCGGTAAGGACGTAGAAGTCGAAGGGGCTCATGGTAGATCGAGGGATCGACCACCTCGGGAGTGGGGGGCTCGGATCCTCCCGCCAGGGGAAGAGCGGAGACACCACTGCGGAGGGTGTAGATGGCGAGGATGGCGGAGGCGAGGAGGGTAGTGGATTTCACTGCTGGTTGCTTAGAGTTGGAGTTGGTTTGGTCGGTTGGGATTTGGAGGCTTGGTTGGAGCTTGGAATGCTTGGTTGGAGATGGGGATCGAGGGAATGCGGTTGAGGGTTTTTATACACTTCTGTTCAAGTCGACTAAGCTAGTTAGTAGGGCCGCGGGCGCCGCACATACGGGAAGAGGCTACGCAGCCCATATGACGGTGCGTGACGAATGTTAGACCCGCATCCTCATGTGGGGTACACGTGGCAAACAGTCAATAGCCCAGGGATATAGTATCAATCATACGTGGGGCGGAGGAGAGTTATTCTCGCCTAGCGCAAGCAACAAGTGGTGCATAGCAAGCCCAACAGCGGACACCTACGTGAAATAAGCGCCCGGCCGCAGAGCCCGAAAAGCATCCGCAGATGGCCCGGGCCGCGCTTGCCGTTTCTCGCGATGGCGAGCCAACCTGTTGGAGCGGGTTGACCTTCAGGCGAATGTCGAAGAAGGAACCCTTCTTTCTCTCAACGCCCATCACATCCTTCGCTTCTCCTTTGCCTTGGTCGGTCGTGCCATGGCCTGCAGGCAACATACCGCCTTTCGATCGTCTCGATCTCCCTTTCTCTCCTTGAACAAACCGTGGTCTTTTTTTCGGGAACGTGCCATCTGGACGTGTGGACTGTCGCAGTGACCTTCTCTCAAATCACACCGAAATTTGGAGCAGCGAATATGTGTTATTCAGAACAAAGGACGAAACCGCTACTCGATAAATGGAAAAGTACGACAGGAACATCCAACACCTCTGCGAACGAATTGTACCCACCCGGGGAAAGCACCAAATCTCGATACGGGGCGAACGCGTTTTTAGGGAGGGATGTGGGGTGAAGGTATGTATATATCGTGAAGAAGCAGACGGGTCCAGATTATCGGGGATATTACAAACGAAAGGTATAGTAGCAATTGAAAGAAAGGTAGCAGGACACATCGGAGAATACCACGCGGGCGAAAGCAATGTACAAGGTAAAGGCAAGGCAAAGCAGAAAGCACGAATCCGAAACATATGGAACACGGTATAACTGGACCCCAACTCCCCTCAATGGCCCCACTCCAACTATCAGCCGCTCTTCCCATCCACACTCCTCATCATCGTCGCTTCGTTCACTCCTCGCCCTCATCCTCGTCATCGGACCGACCACCGGCTGGTAGACTCGGACCCTCAGCACGAGCGTCTCACTCCCCCTCCTCGAAGACCTCCCCCCAGATGATTCGCTTGTTACCGACTACAGTCACCACATCCCTCCTCAAAGGCCTGGCTCTCCTCGCTGGGACAGAGGGCACGATGACAGCGGAGGGGAGGAGAGGAGCTGGCGCGGGCGCGGGCGCAGGTGCTGATGTGGCAGCAAGAGGGCCGGGCGCGGCGTTCTCGTCGTTCTGATCTTCATCTGACATCTCCACGTCGTCGATAAAGGAGAGGCTTGCCTCGATCTCTTCCTCCTCGCGCTCTTCGGAACTGGGTCGCTCGGAAATGGGCGAAAGGGGGCAGTTCCCGTTTCGCTCGTCGTCTTCATATTTCTGGTTGTGATTGCACTCAGCTTGGGGTGCTGAGGCAAGTGGTGCGTTCTCATCATTGGCTCCTGCACCTCGAGTGAGTACGATCATGCGGGATTTTTGTAACACAGTCACAAGCGGGGACGTACCGTAGTAGCCAGAGACTCGTCTCTTCTTGGTGGGTACCCAGAAATCCTTGTTCTCGTCATTCTCTTCGTCGCTGCCCTCAGAGCTCTCGTCGTCGCTCTCATCACGATCGCGCTTCAAGTTCCTACAAAGCTAGTTAGCACGCTCTAGGAAAGACGAAAGCAGCCACAACATACCTGCTGGGTATGGAAGAAGGCATCCTCTTCGGTCCCAGCGGAGCGGGCTTGGAGTCGTTGGTCTTCTTCTCGGAGCCTTCCTGAGCGGCCTTGCTGTCGTTCCAGATGACGAAAGAAGCGGCAGTCTGCGAGGCTGGCTCTTCCTCTGCGTCCTCATCGGCCTCTTCCGAGTCATCCGCTTCGTCGTCGTCGTTCTTGTCCTCACTCTCATCCCGACTCTGTTGGACTTCACCAGGAGTGGCCGCCCACGTCTTCTCCTCATCCGCATAGAAATCGTCAAAGACCTCGTCATCGAGGGCTTGGTCTTCCTTCTGATTGGTGCGCTTCTTGGCTTTAACGGGGCTCTCGTTCTCGTCATCTGCATCGCCGTCGCTCTTGTCGGAGCCAGGGGAAGAAGGCTCCACACGGACTTGGGACGCAGCGGTGCGGGGATTGTTCTCGTCGCCGGCCTCACCGTCGCTGGACTCCCCCGATCCTTCAGTCCCGTCCTCCTCCCCACCATCCTCGTCCTCAACGTCAGCACCGTCCTCGTCCGTGGAAGGTGCCCAGAGTTCGATGAGTGCTTTGGCCATCGCCAGCTTCTCTTCATATGTCGGTCGTGTCAATGGCTTCGGCTTCGGACCAGCGTTCTCATTGCTGGCGGCGGCACAGGCGGGAGGGGCGATAACGCGAGGGGCAGGGGGAGTGGGTTGTCGCTGGGTAGCCATCTTTCGAACGTAGTCGTCGTACGGACTTTGCTTCGCTGGGCCAAACTTGTTCTCCGGGTCGTCCATATCGACGCAGCGCACGCGGGCTGCCACCGTCTTGAACACGTCGGGTGGCGCGATCTCCTTCACCCTCTCCAACAGCTTCTCGATACCCTTCTCGTCCTCCTCCAGATCGTCGTTCTCGATCATGAGCTTACCCCAGGTGAACGCTTGCCTCGTTTGCACTCGTTCGAGTTCCTTGTTCATGAGCTCGGCCTCGTGCGCGAGTTCGTGGACGTGGTCTGCGAGCCATTCGGAGGTAGGGAGATTGGTGGAAGGGTGGATGTCGGGGTTGGGGAGGGGATCGCCGTTCTCGTCAAAGTCCACGTCGTCGTCCTCGGGCAGCGTGCAGAACTTGGCCTCGGGAGACCCTGGAGCTGCCTCATCCGCCTTCTGATGCATCTCGACTCCCTCCCAGTACTGCGCCTTCCCATTGTCCTCCACAAGCCTCAACTTCTTGCCCTCGCGCAACGCCGGAAAGCCCAACCGACGCTTGATGTACCGGCTTCCAGCGGGCTTGAAGATAATCCACTCCCTCCTCTTTTTGTCGCCCTCGCGCAGAACAGATTCTTCATCGGAAAGAACCGAAGGATCCCTGTCCGTCTCTGGCGCCTTGAGATCAGGGAAAGGCGCGCGGGGCGTGGGTCGGGTGTACTCCTCGGTATCGGTGTCCCACTCGTTCTCCTGGTAGTACCCGACCTCCTCCCATTCGGTGGGTCGCCGGAATCGCGCCTCGTGGACCGGGGGCCGCCAGGAGCCCCAGAACGGATTGTAGCGGCCCTTCGACTCGATAAGCCGGTACTTGGCGTTGTACGGGACGGGGACTAGGTGGGTAGGGACAGGGGGGACAGCGTTTTTGTCGTTCTCGTCGCTCTCGTTGAAGGCTGCTATATTGGGGGTCGGTTCAGGTGGGGGTGGGGACATCAAGTCGCCCAATACGTTGCGCTTGGCCATGCTGCCGGTGGGAGGGCGTCTGAAGGGAGCGGATGAGGGGCCTTTGCTGCTGCTGGCGGCGCTGACGGGTACTGGAGGAGCGGTCGGGGCATCGGGGATCAGTTTCGAGGCCTGGCGCGTGCTGCGACGAGGGACAGTGGGGGGCTGCTCCTGGACTTGGTTTTCGAGGATCTTGGACCCATCTTGGTGTTGATCTACGAGGTCGTTAAGGGCGACCATGCTCGGGAACGGGACTGGGTTGGTGTTGAAGCTGTAGGGAGAAGCTGGTCGGGAGGCGGAGGGGGGGATAGCGTGGGCTGCAGCGCGTTGGGAGTTGCGCGTCGTTCGGGCCATGTTGTATTTCTACGGCGAGTCAGCACACCTGTAGATCGCCCAGAAATGCAACAACGCACCGGAATACCACAAATATACTCTCTGATAGTTGTAATAGGTCGATATGAGCGGGCAGGGGTCAAAGTCGATGGGAGCTAGGGGCTCAACCGTCGAGATGGTGGTGGAAGGAAAGAAAGAAGGGTTCGATGGGCGTTGTGATGGGGTTCGCTCTTTTATAGGTCGCTTGTGGGTGTCTTCTCGCTGTCCCAGGGGGTAGTGACCCCGTTTTCCTCAGCAACGACCAGCCACGAGCACTGGGAACCAGCGAGCGAAGGACAATGACTTCCTGCGTCATTTCCCCATTTGGACTCGCGGAGGTGAAGCACGTGAGCGCGTTGACCCCTAATCTCGGGCTTAAGTTAGCGAGCTCATCGACAGACGCCGCGATGGGGGCGCCCTGAACATGACGTCGACGAACACTATGTACCCGAATAGACGAGACAGTTTAGCTTCTCTACCCACTGGAAACTACTTATCCACAACATTATCCCCCGGTCTGAGCTCGACGATCGGGCTGACTGCGAACGGCGTCGGCAACTTGGTTGCTCATCATCATCAACGTTGACCACCACCTGACCGACGACGATGAGCGGCGTATCTGTCAGAGATCAAGCAACCTTCCCCAACCGGATCCGCAGGATTTCCCTCCACAACGGTATGGCGTATCCATACCTCCCCGGCCCCCAAGTAGTAGGGACCGTAGGGTTGCCCTTGTGGATATTCCCTGCAGGGAGAGGGAGACGGGAGTGTCGGGGAAATTGGTACGGGCAAATCCAAGGCAAATCTCAATCAGGTGGATAGGAAGGCCGGAGAGAACTTCGCCACAAGCAGGGCACCGGTAATTCGGGAGGAGGTGGATTTCCTCGCAGGCGGCCGAAAACCCAATGCCAACCTAACTACCTCGCTGAGGAGGATGGAAAATATTCGCGACCGGTACCAAGCCAAGTCACAATGTGTGCTCGTACATCTAGTGCAGCTCTAAGTGCTTCGTGTAGACTGTGTAGTATGATAGGTAGGGAGCTGGTTGCAAGGAACTTCTGGCTGAAATCAGCGCATGGGCCGAGGTCGAACACAGGGATAGCACTAAAACTTAAAAACCATTGCACGCGCTTGGCTCCAAACTAGTAAAGGGAACAACCGAAGTGCGTCCAATGAGTGTGTATGCCTTCTTCGGCGATGGCCAGGGGATTTTACATCTACCAGACTGCGCTTGGTAAGACAACACTGGAGAATAGGCGCCCAAGTCAGGGAGGGAGAGAGTTGGGCCGTGATGATGGTGACCGTACGGAGTATACCTTGGCCACAGATCGGACAACTGGCTACGGGCAATGTCTCTGGGCGGACAACTAAGCAAGACCTTGAATTGTTATGGATAGCGAGGAAGTTCAGAGCTCCAAGACTAGTGATACAGCGTACAGTATAGAGATGCGAGGGAAAGTGGTGAAAGAGTGGGGTCGTGAGGTGGGGAACTTGAATGGAAACGCAAACATAACGGGTTCCAACGTGGATGGACTGGGAGAACATTTAGCGAAGAGAACACATAGAATAGACGAATAATAATGATAGTATGGTCTTAAACCAAGGGATAGGCCTGAGAAGCGTTCAAAGGGATCGCGCTACTAGCACTGAGGGCAGTCAGAATGACCTGGCTCAACTGAGGATTCTGGCTCAGGATCTCCATGAGTTCGTCTTTGGGAAGACGCGCAAGAGCTCCAAGGTCAACTTGCTGGGGATTAGGTTCGTGAGCTGAAGTCGGGGCCGCAGGGATGGGGGTAGAGGGTTGACGTTCCGATTCTGGGCGCGGTGCCGCCACGCTTGGAGGATTACTATCGGATGAAGAATCCAAAGGCTCAGTCGGTGTTGAACTCGACGCAGAAGCATTTCGATCTACCGAAACGTTTGATCCAGAGCTCTGCGGGAAGGACGGAGGGGCAGGTCGGGAGGCTTCACCAGCCGAGACCACTGATGGTGGTGGTGGTCCCAATGGCTGCACGTGAGGTGGCCTCTGATCCTGTGGGGGTTTTCCGCCAGGCCCTTGATATGGCCTCTGCCATTGAAGAGCGCCATTCCTGTACTGGGCTTCAGCTGCTGCGTCGCTAGCTGCACTGGTTCCCGCATGATACGCTGTCTGCCCATACGACGAATAGACATTATACGCCGAACCAGTTGGGTATGCGGTCGCACCAGAATAATAACCAGAGGTGTACGGGTACGCCGCCGCCGCATATGCCTGCGGTTGATACCCATGGCCAGCAGTGCCATATGAAACTGGTTGTGTGGTGGCGTATGACCAGTAATCATAAGGCGAGGCCGGTTGTGTGTATGAGTGGCCATGTGAGAACGTTCCTGTGGCCGGTGCTGGTGCAGAGGTCGGGGCACCTGCGGGCAGGTTGTTTGCGGTCGATGACGAAATAGCCGGAGGGTGTGTTGGCAGACTGTTGTTCGCATCTGTCGAATGCTGGGGTGGGGAATTCGACAACTCCGCGGTCGCAGCCGTTACGGATGGGTATATTGATACAGGTACTGTCGACGGGTCGACACTGCTTCCACTCGCTACGGAAATAATTAGCTTATCTATTCGAGATGAAACGTAGATAAGAAAACTTACGTCCTATCGCGTACGGTTGCGTAGGATTGGAATTAGATGGTCTTTGCTGCACAGGCGAGTCAGTACTTCCGAGCACGACGCTTCCCCACTTGAACTCTTTCTCGACTCCTTGATCCCATACCACTCTGACGGAGCTAGTTTCCTCAATTACTCTGATAAGAGAAACCTCGAAAACGCCAGAGCTGACACGAATCTTGATCCGCGACAGAGGGGGGAGGGCAAGGAGATCTTGCTTAATTTTCTCTTGCTTGGACGCTCTCTTCAAAGCCGCAACAGCCTATCGATAGTGGAAAAGAATGAATCAGTACACGTACACCGGCACCCGAACGAAATGAATCGTACTGGATTATGTTGTGCACACAGTATCTGGACTTCTAGTTTCCTGATGACCTTGAGAACTCGCTCCTGCGATGGAGGCACGGCGAGTTGAGGCGGGTGTGACGGCCCTTCGACCTGCATGGCCGAGGGATCGAGGGCTGGGAGATGGGTCGACTCTAGGATGACCACCTCCTTCTCCACTTCTCGCACGACAGTGAACGTCGTGCTGTGAGCCTCAGTGTTCCGAGCGCAGCCAACATGGAAGGCCTTTGGACATTTGCCTTTCGTGCATTGGACGGGCGCGCCGTGTCGTTTAGGTCGCGATCGAACGCAAGCAGAGCATTTCTACCAGAGAAACGGCGGGTTAGGGCGAGGCTAAAGGGGGTAAAGGAGGAAATACCGACCAAGTTCCATCGATCCTTCACAATGGCACCGACACCAAAGACCATCCTCGCCTTCGTCCCATCACCTCTATCGAAGTCGTCCACCCAGGTCTCCGGAATGACAGACGCGCAGAGTTCGTGCGCCGACCACATCTTCGGATTATTCGCTGCGTCGACTGCATCCTTTCTGTCCAAGGGAGGCTCGTGGACTGGTAGCAAACCCTCCTTCGTCTCCGATACACAGAGGCAGCAAGGATACTCGGTCTCCGTGGACGGCGGCCTGGGACCCACTTTCAGCGTTACAGTGAACCTTGGAGGAGGTTTCATGGACGGCGGTAGAGAGGGGGCAAAGGATGAAGGGGTGAGGGCCACACCAACCGGCGGAAGCCTCTGTGGCGAAACCTTCAACTTGATTCTCTTCAGCTTGGGTTCCTCTGCCTTCCCTTCTTGCCCTTCCACCTTCCGCTTCTTCGAGGATATCCGTATAAGAGGAATGGTCCGGTCGTCCGCTTCTCTCTTCACAGGCTCGACCTCGTCAGCGGACCTTTTCTTGTACGTCCGTTTGGGTTTGGGATACACCTCCGAAATGTCAGCGTCTGTTGCAAGGACCTTCTCCTCAGCTCGGTCCCGGAGAAGTTGGTCAACATCGATGCGCACGCTGAAGTGTCGTTAGAGGAATCTATCCTTGGGACACGTTTGAAGCATACCTATCGCTGACGCATTCGCAAATTTTGGCGTTACGGCCCATTTCGATCCAACATTCAAGGGCAAAGTTGACGCTCTCTGCGCAGTTGAGCCCAAGGTTGAAACCAGCATGGTAGCCTCTGGGATACGTGATAACAAACTCTCCAGCGTGCTGAACAAGGTGGTTTGGTCGACACGAAGAATTCGCAAGGATAGTTGGGGAGGCGAGGAAGGACTTATGCCGGAGGAACTGATGGCATTGAGAGGTGTCCTTGGGGAAGTAAGTCCTCATCGCATGCTCCAGAGCTTGGGCCTTGTTCTGGGGTATCGCATACCAGAATTTCGGCGCCCCGAAGTGGATGTAGTTGATGCTGTATAGGTCCATATCCTCGACGTGCCAGGCGAAGGTTGCCCTCCACATTCCGAAGTATAGATATGGCATGTTCACACCTGGAAGACCTTTATTGGAAGAGGGAAGTAGCCGGTCGAGGGCGGAAGGTAGATGGCCAACATTCCATGTTTTCGTCTCGTCGGTGAAGAGCGTACCCTGAGTATCTGCGCCGTACCACGGTGACTTCCCCAGTGAGCAGTTCTTCCAGTAGTGGCGTTCGAGAGTCTGACACCATTCTGGAGTGTAATCCGAGGCTAGGGTATTGTGGGGTAACCAGTCGTTGTCCCAGTCAAACCCTTCGAGGAATTGGTCGTCCTTGGCCGCGTTTTCGGCCAACTTCGCGTCACGAATAGCGTCTCGAACCTCCTTCGGCTGTTGCGCCCTGCGACCCTTCTGTTTGGATGGCCCAGGAACAGGTTGTGCTGGTGGGGAGGCGGCCTTGTCGCTACCTGGGGGTGATGGAACGGCGGACTCCTCCTTGGTCGACTCTTCCTTCTTCTTCTTGGGTCTAGGGGCCCTATGCTGCGGTACCGCGGTGTGTATGCGGCGTCCTTCCACGCTGACTTCATGCACGGCGGGTGCGCGATACTCCTCCTTCCCGCATAATTCGGCCCATTCCCTCACACTCATCGTTTTCCGCTTCTCCATATTCTGCTGTCGGTACAGACCCGCATTTCCCAGCATTATCTGTTCGATGGGGGACTTAATCTTGACATCCTTGAGTTCGGATCGTATCGAGGGTAGTGAATTCTTCCTAGGTTTGGCAAATGAAGTCAGGGATGATGTAACCAAGACAAGCGCGCGTGTGCTCACCACTCCTTCGGCGGGATGACCTTGACGATCCCACTCCTCTGACCCCAGCAGTTGATCTTCTCCATGTACCCCTCAAAATCTTGGAACTGCTCCATCGTTGGCTTGAAAACTGGAATCCCCCTCGAAGCGTTGAGGTCATCCTTGGGGTCGAGCCACGTCTTGCCATCGGACTTGGGAGACGGGGGGAATTGAATTCCCTCTGAACCGTAGAAGTGGTCTGGCTGCATGATAGGTGGTTCCGGCGTGGGTGACCTGCACGGCGTGGGCGACGACAATCTCGATGATTCTGCCATTTCTTCTCTGGTTCTCGTGTTACCGTGCTGCGGGAGAAGCAGGGCGTGTTCCCTCGTCTAGGTGACGGATTTCCCCAGGTTTTGGGCTCCAATGCGCCCTGGGTCGTAGATGGCGGTGGGCGGTCCGTCAAAGTTGGGTTGTCGTCGTCGTCGTGGGCAACAGTGCTGGTCGACATCGTCGACGACGCCGGTGCCCCGTCGGAGAATCAAAACATATGCCTAGAATGGGCATGGCTCGGCTCGGCATGGTCCAGGCCGAGACCCAGCCTTGGGCGCTTCGGCTGGGCGTTGCTTAGACTCGACCCTATTGGGTAATTCTACCCCTGAGCTTTCTAGCGCCCGACTTGCAACTCGTTTGGGCGAGCTATCACCCTCCTCAGCCTTTCCGATGTCTGCTAGATGAACGCGTATAGCATATATATCAAGCCTGGAGGTATTTGAACGCTCTTTCGACGTTATTAATAGCCCGACGATACCAAGAAACGACGCTGGCTGGGTGACGACTCACAGGGGCCACTAATACAGACACAGCTGGTAAAGGCAGTGGATCTTTTGCAACGAGTGTTTCTTAGTTGACGTCTCTGTGGGTAGATAGAATGTTCTGCCAGTGATTCTGCCTCACCCTTCGCATCAGGCGGCTTCGAGGCGTTCGGGCAGACGTTCGGTTCCCTCTCATTTCCTCCCCTCAGTTATCCGGAAACCCCGAGATGGGGCTTCCTGGTGCTGAACCTTCACGAACGGGGTTCAAGAAATCGTCTTATCGACCGGACTTTCGGGAACCCTGCTCACAGGTCAATCACATCCCGGCGTCTAAATGCGCAAACGCAGGCGGATCATCCATTCCCATCAGCATTGACTGTCAAGTCTACCCGCACTGAAACTATTAGGGCCTTGACCATGGAGCTATGTCGAAGGTCGGTTGTACCGCAACCGCCCTCATCCTGGAAGGCTGGACCATTTCATCGCACTGCCCGCCACAACATCCGATTCGGAGAGCTTTTGTAGATACCCTCAAGACGCCTGTCAGTACCATTTCTCGGAGCATCCAATTGAATCACTTTCCGTGACCCCTTAGCCACAATTTTACCCCAGTGGCACCCGATCGACGTCGTGCACGGACCTGCGAGGCTCTGCACACGAGGCGGTCTGGTTTGGCTCTTTATAGTCAGTTGCATGCTGTGGAGTGGGAGGTGTGACAGGTCAAAGACAAAGGTCTAGTACAGCGTCTCAGTTCGAGGCCCACTCTTCTGGTCCTTGGCACAGTGAATGTTGTGTGTCTAGTAACGGTCCCGCCCAGTGTCCGAACGCAACGCCCTCCGACAGGGCAGCACTTTTGAGTGTATGGACAGTTCTATGAACAGACAGCCTACAAGCCGTGCTTCTTTCACTTTCCAGAATGCGTTAGCCTTGCTTCGTCGGGGTAGATGGTCGAGATCGTGAAAGTCAGGGGAGGGTGATGAGCGCCCGGTGGGGACTTAGACGCCGGTCAATGATCACCAGCCTCTTCACAACTCCACGGCGATCGCTCTTGGCTTCGTTCGGCACTTTCGGAAGAACTTGGACCATGGACCAGGGTACTTCCCATCGCTTCGATGACTTCGAAAGCTTTGAGTCATCCCGGTTTCTTCAATTCAGGTTTCAGAACGTAGTTAGCTTCCCTTCCAAGCGCGCGAGGTGACCGGAAGCACGTACGGATCAAAGGGAATCTCAGAGCCTAAAAAAGAACTCAAGGTTTGAGCAGTCTGCAAGCCGTTATCGTAGGAGCTATCGTGACAGTCATAGAGCACACTCAATCAGCGGGCAATGTTTACAACGAAGGAATTTTACCTCCGGGTCATGACATGGGCGTCACGAAGCTTCCTGTACCACCCCTGGAAACACATATATGAACGTACGCGATTGTCATGCAAATCCCAATTCCTTATCTCGACCATATGGTCCCTCCGACGTTCTCGTAGGTTTCCTCTGACCTCGGTCGAGAATTCCAACCGTAGTTGCAAAGTAGATCACCTTCTTCTGCGCTCGGTGGCACAAGAGATGCTCTCGGCGAACTCGGCGGGGATCTTGGAGATCAACCCATCCTCGAAGCCATTTCGGGGACTTAGGATAGCATCGATTCGAATGAGCGCCCCGGTACTCTTCTCCCAGATAACACAACAATGTTCTCCGTCACTCCCGAAGTCTTTCAAGAGCAGTGGGAGATGGGAGCCTCGATTCCGAGATCCCCAAGGCCATACCCGAGGTCCCCGACCGGTCCCCGAGCACGACTTTCTCTCCCCTCTCCTCTGAGTGGCGCGTCGATTGCGTGTAGCGCATTAGGAAAGGTTGCAGACAATGGTAATTTATACCCAGAACACCCCCACATATTTTTCGGGTCAAAGATATGCGTGAAAGAGGAGGAATTCCGTTGAAGGGGGGAGCGGGCAGCTCGCCACGATGTCCGAGCGGCTGTTCTCCCGTCGGACAGATCCATATGGTTCCAGAGGCTCCCTAGAACGACTCCCATAGATGCCCAGGAAGCGCTGTCATCTGTCTCCTTCAGGTCTGCCCGATATGACCCTTGTCCTGTGTGCTTTGAACGTTCCTTCGTGAAAATCCTCTGTAAATTCGGGGAAAATATGGCTGTTCCTTGACAACCGAAACAACAACCGCCCAAGCAAGCGTTTGTGGATCAACAAAGCTGTAAAAGGTAAGTTTTGCTCGAAATGAGCGTGGCGATGAACATTAACTCCCCTGATAGCGATGAGGGAACCTGATGAGAAAGAGTGCGAGGACGAAGGGAGACCCAGAGGAGCAAGGGAGGGCGTCTGGATTGGGTCACGTAACGCGAGGATGCGGCGTTGGGCTACCAAAGAAATTCGTACCTTTGATTTCTCACAAGTATACAGCTTCGGGATGACAGTGGACATTCTGGCTCAGGGTAGCGAATGTTGTAGACTATATTTTGTTGATTTATCTTCAAAACAAAGCGGTCCAGGTGAGGTGTGGCAGTATGTCGCAAACAAGGGCGCCTGCTTCGGTATGGTATGCGCTTCCGCTGGCCAAGGAAGGTTCAATTCAATCACAGGGAGTCAGCAGCGCCAGTTTGCGTTGTTTTCGACTCGATTTCCAATTCAATTGAGCGGGAGGAATAGGGGGGTTACGGAACTTCCCTGAACGAGCGGAGTCTAGGATGATGTGTACTTCTCGCTTTGCGTGGCTGTTCCAGGCACCCAATCCGGGGCAGGTGCTTTAGGCTACCGAAATTGGTATCAATCAGGGCTCAGGTAATCTGTGAGGTTGTCGGGATGTGGGCGAAACCCCTCGATATGGTCCTAGATTACGAGGGGGTACTTGCACAGGCACTCTCATCCTACATTCCAGCGCGTCTGCAAAGCTGGATTAAAATAGGTCGGCGCACAGTCAATTCATGTACTGAAAGGGGACGATCAGGTGAACGACTTTAGCGCGGAAACCCAATCAAATTATAGTCACCGAGATCGGAGGACGCTGCTCGATCCATTGACATGTTGTTGTCGGGGGCTGTGGAGATCCCAATGGGTTGGCTGAATGACCCCGTCCAATGAATCGGCGCGATCTCTATATATTCCTGTCGTGCCTTTGGTCTTTATCCCCCCTTGATAAGCCGGACACTACATAGCCTACCCTGGAGCTACTCCAACCCCACACTCCCCACCAACTACTCGGACCCTCGCTGGCGAACCAATCGCGATGCCTGCCATTAGAACACCGTCGGCTCACTGTGGTACGGTGTCGATCCCTGAGTCACCAGTGACCAGGCGGCTAATTCATGTTCTCTGTACGCTTCTAGGCCTCAAGACGTCCCTTGCCTCGTTTCTAGGATTCCCTTCACAGTGTGACGGGAGTCCATTTATAGAGTTATTCGATAACTATTCGGACGACATATTCGATGGTATATCCCTTTGTGTGCCTCCTATACATTCAGCGTGTCACTCATAAAAAGCTTTCTCAGAATTCCAAGCCACACCTTTTGCTGCCACCCTCCCCCACTGCATTCCCCACCCCACAATGCTCCCTGAATTCGACGACTACGAATCGGGTGAGTGCTCCGCCGCGCGCTCGCTCCCTTCATCGGACCCGATCTAACCCTGGCTCGCCCCTAGGCTCTCGTGGCATCACTCTCCAAACTAATCTAGGCAACGACCGATACAACATGTCTGGTAAGACCCCAACTCTCCGCTATTGTCTGAGTAAACGCGAGCTCATCGTAAACGACAGAGAACAACAGCGACAACAACGGGTATGACTGGGCGAACTATGACACCTCATCGTCGGCGTCAGGGTCCCCATACATTGGGATCCCTTCGGAAGGGGGCTTCAGTTTCACCCCTTCAACCCCCACCATCTCGATTACGGGCAGCTCACCAAGATCAGAAAGCGGAGGTATGTATTGCGAAAGAATTATACACCACTTGCGTTCTCACTCCTCACCAGTTCTGACGCCGCCGTCACACGAATACTCGAATGGGTTTTCGTTCTCCCACTGCTACTCCAGCGACGCTCCTTCGCAACACTGGTCTACGAATCCCTCATCTCGGTCCCACTCGCACTCCCCCTCTCCATCGCCCTCCAGCTTCGAGCTCTACGACAGGAAGCCTTCACTGTCGCGGTCGCGAGACCCGTCGCCATCTTCAGTGGAACTCGGGGAGAAGGTCGACAGGCGCCGCTTCCCCTGTCTCATCCTTGGGTGCGACAGGAAGTTCACCAGCCAGTACACTTTGAAGGTGCACATGGAGGCACACAAACCTAAGCCCAAAGTCACTTTCCAGTGCACGGAGGGCTGTTCGGAACGGTTCTCTAGGCAGCACGACCGACTGCGACACGAGGTCGCTAAGCACGGGAAGATTTGCGAGTTCAGTTGCGAAGAATGCCACAGGTTCTTCTCTTCAAGAAAAACCTTGGGCAACCACAAGTGTCCAATCACACAGGGCAGTACTCGATGGGTTAGCACTAGCTGAGCTGGTCTCTGGCTGTCTACCTCTCGAGAGCGACCCCTTTTGTTCCCTGTGATTGCTTATGACACCTTGTACAACTTTCGTTTAGCTCTGCATGCACCCCACCTCCTGTTGTCTTTTCTCCTCGGTCCATACCCAGACAGTTCTTCGCCTTCGTCCCTGATTTATTCACCGTTCGTTCTTCCGTGGATCCTTTGGCAGTACGCATTTTGCATGGACATCCCTTTCTTTCTCGCATCGGATGTGGCCGGACATGACACAACAAAAGGACGCTCTGATATATGGACGTTATCTTGTACCACTTACCGGAAATTTGAAGTACCCTACTAAGTAACCAATTGTAAATACACACAACATAGTAATAGCTGAAAGCATCGTTCTCTGCTTTGCAAACCCTAGCACCCGATAGAATGGTAAACTGCGAGATCCCTGTCCGAGCAACTGAGACTCCGAAGTCGGTGCAATTTTCTGATTATCACAATACGAGTAGAGCGAGACGGCTATGGTGGAGGTGAACCGTAACCGTGGGGAATGGGTATCACTCGGACAGCGCTCGGAAGAATGTTACCTGTTGGAGTCAAAGTCCCTTTCATAGGCAAGATCGTTATACCTCTGGTTTCTCAAATTAATCACTGGCTGACTTTCATTCTTACCCCTATGGAGCGCTGCTCAGTCCAAGCACCAGTAGGCGTATATGGATCGTGATCGCAGGCTATTTCAGATCCACATTTGTTGGGGGTGTTGGGCAAGGGCACGGGGAGCCGCAAAATCACAGCGCATTGTCACGGCCGTCTCCTCACGCGGACAGGGGAAAAGTTTAATTTCAGAGGGCTCGTGGAGGGATTCCAACGCAATTCCGAATATTCTGCACCCTCGCAGATCCCTATTTTGCTGTATTTTGATGTATTTGAGCTGCGGGGTGTCAGTACTTCAGTGCCAAGGGCTTCGGAAGGCATTCGGCGGCCGTGCGCCTGGATCAGGCCCTGACGTCTGCTGTAGCGCTTGTATACCGACATCATCATCGCACAGCGCTTACCACTCTCAGGCTCAACAGCTTGCACAGTCATACCATGTCAGAGCATCAACCACGTCTTCGTCGTTCAACAAGACAAGCTGCCAAAGTACCGACAGCAACCGTCGCTCCAGCCCCAGGTGCTGCGAACTCTGCGACAGGGAACGACTCATCGCCTCTCAGCAAGGCAAAGCGCAGGGGCCAAGTGCTGGTAGATCAAGAACAGTGGACTAAATCTCTACTGCAGAACCCGAAAAGTATCCTAACATCCATAGATATTTCTGTGCGTCTCTCCTTTTCATCTAGGACTTTACTGGGTATCTGCGATCAAAGAGAACTGCCTCATGATGTTTCGATACTGAAAAAATATCTTTCCCCCCGTTATCTAGGATGTCCTCAACGCGAGTGTATGGAATATGCTGTCGGAGGAGTCACGCAGTGATCTGAAGCAACTGCTGCCTCCGACCGCTTTCGTTGGCTACAGGCCGAGACTTGGGCGCGACCATCCTGCAGCTCAAGCTGACATGGATGTCGACCCGGTAGATGGCGCTGGACCCATGACTGGGGAAGTAGATGATCTGGGTCTGTTCACAGATCCGCACTTCCTGTCCGCTGCGCGAACCTTCCAAGATCATCTGTTCTCCAACTGGCTTTCTGACGCACATCATGAAAAGGTGGCCAAATTCGAAGCAGACCTGCATAGCGGGTCACTGGCTGTGCGGTGGAAAGACGAACAATGGTTGGAAGATAACCCTCCTATACAACCCGAAGCGGAGTCGACCTCTGGTGCCAATAGTTTGGGGCGCACAGCATCCTGGGACCTGACTCTAGCGGGGTAGGCATTCTTTCGATTCATATTGCGAAGAGTTTGGAGGCTAAATTCTAGTTAGCGGCGCAACACAAATCAAACTTGCCACTCTAGTCGAGCATGGTATCGTCCGTGTGGGCGATATCCTTGCCTACCGCCGAGCCTTTGCTTCGAATAATCTCATCATTGAGAAGGATGCCCTCGTGAGTCACGGAGCGTAAACTTTTTCCAAGTATACCGTTAACCTTGAACATTGACACCGCGCTTTATGTGCCCGTGCGTGTGTGTACGCACCGTGTTACTGTCTTCAGGTGGATTCAATTCATCCGTCGACGCGCGCTGTTACAGCACTAGCCGTTCTAGGAGCGACCAAGGACTTGCCCGAAGGACTCGTTACCAGGGAAAAAGCAGGAAGTCCCACAGATCCGACTACACTTCGCTCAACGACAATTACCAGCCCCTCTATGCTCGAGAGCGCCCTACTTGACATGGATGGGCGCCTCGATAAGGGTCATAGACCCAATGGGAATGCGTGGAAGTGTTTCTCGGTATGGAGATGGAGAACAGCGCCGGGATGTGGTGGCGATGGAGAGGTGGCAAATGGTCGAGGCGGTAGGGAAAATCATGGGACCCTCTTCTACCTCAGAGGGAACCATTACCACGAAGGGCCCTGTAGGTAATGGCATATCCCCGCTTCCCTGACTTGTTCATTCCGTTAACCTTTTTGTACATCACTCCTTCGTCTGTTCCGCTCCCTCCTCTTCTTCCCCCCTTATCTCTGACCTCACCCCCACCATACCCGTAAGTGATTAACCACATCGAGTATATACTTGCGCTGCGCTCGTATCTGGAGTCTGGAATTGAAGGCTTTTGATGGGACCGCGGTTGGGCGCTTTCGAGTTGTTCACATCGCAACGGTATGGTTGCTCAGTTCCTCCCATATGGAAGGTAGATCTCCCTGTACCAGTCGCTGCAAATCATCTTATCACGCGTCCATTGTCCTGGCCCTCTATCGACCAATAATACCCTCAGCTATGATACGGTGCGCGGGCGGTGCACGCCATCCACCGAGTGGGCTATCAGAGCGGCGTTCTTGCGAGCACAGCATCAATACATTTCCGGCTCGCATTGCTCGTTTGCTTTGTCCTCCCAACACCTCGAGGCCAGCTTTAACAAGGTTTAAGAATGATGAATGCATATATGCAATTGCTGAAACACGAAACCTCGTCCAGCCTCATCCCTTCTTTCCAGTGCCCGTTGCTTTTCGTTTCTTACCGTTTTCGTCGAGGTCAAGTAACGGATGAAGGAGCCCTTCACTGTGCAAATGGGAAATGAACCGCCTGAGGAAGGGTTCATAGTCAAAGGTCCTCTTGATGTGATCCGTCTACATTCAGAATTAAATTGGACTCTCAAGGTCACCGTGAAACAATAGTTGGTGGCTTACATTGGCAGAACTGCCTTTCGCAATCTCGTCCTCGACGGCAACCGTGGCGCTCAGGAGACTACGAACGCAGGCTTCCCAAGCAGGTGCGAGTTCTTCTTTCGGCATTCGCATGATCTCCATGTCGCGCTCCATTCTGCGCGCCGCGAAGTCTCGACGTCTGGGTAACTCGAGTTCCGACAGCGGCCCACCCGCTACAGTGGATGCAAGGAGGGACAGGTCAACCTGTAACGAAGTTAACGAGACGCCAGGAAGGGGGTTTTACTCGCACCTGGCCATCCCAACCGTCAGGCATGTTCTTCTCCAAGCTGTTCTTGTCTCGCTGGAGATATAGATATTGGTCACTGGCTTTAACGTATCCGTCGTCGACCAGTGCCAAAAGGTTGAATCGTATGTCACCCCCGTCTTCGCCTGACCCTCCGTACCGCTCCATCTTCATTCTCAAAGCTGGTCGAACGACATCGATCCACGCTTTCTTCCTTTCCGGCGAGTTCAAGTCATGCGAAGTTGAAGAGCAGGGAAGCTCTCCCACTTCTAAGGGGCCAGATTTGAACCCATCGAGCTCCCAGACCTTTCCGTGAGCAGGTATATAGCCAATGAAATGGAATCCTTCTTCGCTCTCTACGGCTGAGGGAGTTCCTTTGGCTGTCTCTTTACCCTTCTTGGTTCCTTTCTCCTCAACTTTCTGCCTCTTCGTTGGCCGAGGCTTGGAGCTCTCAGCCTCCTCCTTCTGTTTCTTTTTCTGTGCGTTGAAAGCGCTGATTGCGAGGGAGCTCATCGCTGCTCTCTTATCAGCAGGGCTGAAGGCACAAAGCCGGGTCGGATGCCGTCATGATGAGTGACTTTGATAATATGGGCGACGCGCACGCACCGTGCCAACGCGTTGTGGGTTTCGCGAAAGAGAGGAATGTTCGTGACCGACAGACCTCTCATCTGTATTGAAAGTACATGAGCGTATGCTCACCCGAGTAACCGCGTTCAGACGCAAATCAGACGCCAGGATAGTCGTACCAGAGGCGACATTTCTTCCGTCTCGAGTTTGAACGCTTCGAGTTCTGGACCGACATCAATTCCAGGACAATTCAAGAGAACATTGAGAATGGCATGTGTGGCACAAGAGTCGTCGCTAAGTTGGTTCGCGAACCAGACCTTCTCGGCTGCAGGATCGTCAAAATCCGCAGGTCGATGTGAATCCTTGTGCCACAGAAAGCAGAGGACGAGGCCGTACGGTTCGAGATGATCCATTGCCCACGGCTCGATACCGTATACCTCTATGAATTCCACTCCCTTTACGCCGAGGTTCCGGACGAGCGAAGTGAAGACACCTGGCGGGTGCGTCAGATACCGCTGTCCATTCTGCATGGCGCCCGCACGTACCCGGGTCTGATTCTATGACTGCGAATGGCCCTCCTACAAGATCTACCGGCCCCTCGTTCCTTGGCCTGCCCACCTCCTGACCTGGATTACCCTCCATTGCGGTTGTGCGGAGAAATGTGGGGAAAGAGATCAACACGAGATCCACAAGCGCCGGTGATGAACAGGTTGGAATTTCCAACTCCGAACCTTGATCCTGAACCCATACCTCCTCGTAGCACAGGGGCACTAGACAGGGGTACTCTGGAGAACTCTGGGGTGCCTCCCAAGACTTCTCGGGTGCTGAAAACCAGGAACCCGAGCCCCATTATGGTTGTCTCACTGGAAGTCGGACCGCCCAGAGGACGGCGCCAACGGCAACCCCACATTTCATGAGCGCGCGGAGAAATATCGGGTGGCAGCGATTGCCCGTCAACCGGACCATGGAGGGCTATAAAGCTGGGCTGGTTACAGCCCACTTCTTCTGATTCAACCCGCAGTCATGTCTCTTCTCAGGGTTTCTGGAACCAAGATCGTCGACGAGCAGGGCAAGGAAACCGTCCTTCGCGGTGCCGGCCTTGGAGGATGGATGAAGTACGTGCTTTTTAGTGAACTGGAGACTGGCTGGCGCTTACATATCCTGTAGCATGGAGAACTTCATTACTGGTTATCCAGGATGCGAGTTCCAGATCAGGGAGGCCCTCACTGAAGCCATTGGTGAACAGAAGGCTTCCCTGTTCTTCGACAAGTTCCTCGAATACTTCTTCCAGGACGAAGATGCTGCCTTCTTCAAAAGCCTGGGCCTCAACGCTATTCGCATCGCGTTCAACTACCGTCATTTCGAAGGCAAGTCGCTCCCATCTGCCCTTCCGTTCTTCAAAAGTCTGACTGATTGCAGATGATATGAACCCCCGCGTCCTCAAGGAGTCTGGGTTCAAGCATCTGGACAGGGTCATCGACATTTGTGCTAAACATGGGATCTACACCATCCTCGATATGCACACGGCCCCAGGTGGCCAGAACACCGACTGGCACTCCGACCATGGTAGCCACGTCGCGAACTGTACGTCGCCCAGTCGTTCCGAATGTCGTTCCCCCACGCTGATGTCGTTCTCTTCAAGTCTGGAACCATAAGGACTTCCAGGACCGTTCCCTTTGGCTCTGGTCCGAGCTCGCTAAGCATTATAAGGGTAACAAGTGGATTGCCGGCTACAACCCCTTGAACGAGCCCACGGATTCGAAGCACAGTCGCGTCGTCGAGTTCTACAACAAGGTCCACCAGGTCATCCGCGCAGAGGACCCCGACCATATCATCTTCTTCGACGGCAACACCTTCGCTTCTGACTTCTCTCAGTTCGGAGACGCACACAAGAATTGGGATAATACCGCCTACTCCATCCACGATTATTCATTGTTCGGGTTCCCTAACCCACCGGAGGTGTACACTGGGACCGATGAGCAGAAACATAGGCTGAAGAGGAGCTACCAGAAGAAGAGGGCTTGGATGGATGAGCGTGGTCTGTGCGTCTGGAATGGGGAGTGGGGCCCTGTGTACGCCCGCAAGCAATACGAAGGCGAGAAAACCGACGAAATCAACACCGTGCGCTATAAGGTCCTTGAAGACCAACTGAAGCTCTACGACCAGGTATGCCGCCTGCGTTCTTATTCGGCGACTATTCTAACCCCCTGATATAGGATCGTCTCAGCTGGTCTATCTGGCTGTACAAGGACATTGGGTTCCAGGGCATGACCTATGTTTCCCTCGAGACCAAGTACATGACGCTCTTCGAGAAATTCCTCGCGAAGAAGCATCATCTCGCAATCGACGCATGGGGCGCCGACGATACCCAGGTCAGGCACGTATACCAACCCCTCATCGACCACATCCTCGAACAGGTCCCCGTGGAGAACCGGGACATCTACCCCGCCCCCGTGTGGAAGGTACAGGACCGCATCGCTCGTCTCTCACGCAACATCCTTGTTTCAGAGTATCTGGTGAAGGAGTGGGCGGAGCACTTTGTTGGCCTGAGCGAACAGGAGATTGATGAGGTCGCTCAAAGCTTCAAGTTTGACAACTGCTTGAAGCGGGAAGGCTTGAACAAGGTTCTGATGGAAAACGCTCCTTAGTGTCCTAGATTTTCATACCAGCACCACAGTCCTGGTCCCCTTGTTGGATTACTTCACAATTTACAAACCTTCGAGACGTCGAATCGTGTGACACGAATTGAGACGGATAAGTACCCTGGAGGGCGAGGCACGGGATACGCCACCTGGCGGTGTAGTTCTTCAGATGTCAAGCGTGCAGATCTGAGAACTCTACTCCGGATTTATGTGAAATCAATTGAATTGCTACATGTACAAAGTCATCCCCTCATAAACGTTTCGTGTCCCTCCCTGTATCTCGGCTATGTTACATCTGCCAGGGTGCGCTTGAGAGAAAAGGGAATAAGCAATGTCAGACGTGTCGCCACCGGGAGAAGCTGCGAGTGGAGCGCACCGTTAATGTGGTTCTTAGCAAGCGTTCAGGTAGCTGGTCAGGGCACTCTTCTCCGCAGAATCGACTGAGAGGCCGTAATAGTACTTGACCTGGACCCAGGCACGGACATAGGTGCACCTGTAGCTGGCAAGGGGGACCATCCACTCAGCGGGATCTGGAACGTCGGAACTCATTAACCACCGTCCGTCTACTCGAAGAAGGGGAACGAGTAGCGCTCACCCTTGTCTCCTATAGATGGTAATTTCGAAGAAAACGAGGAAAGCAGGTATTCAGTAATAGTCCACAAATGACATAGACCCATGGCTTGAGTTGCCGTAGATCTCGGGGGAGCCGGGCTTACCCTTTGCTTGGTTCAACCTGGCCAGAACGTGTGTCAGGAAGAGGTGTTTCGAGCCTATTTGTCCGGACGGAACCAAGACTCACGAGTCGGTGACTGCGACAAGCTGGGGGCGTATCAAATCGTTCGCGAATGCCTGCCTGGTCGCGCTTGACCAGTTCCTCGCGCCAGAGACCCAAGCCTTTGGTCGAGTCGTGTCAGAACACATGGCATCATCGACGCCCCTTCATGGTGCTAGAAGGGGGATTCTCGCTCCACTTACTTCCTTGAGCGGGACAAGATGATCCTGGGAGGGACATATCAGCTCCCAATGCCCGACGGGGTGAATGAACACAGCCAAAACACATACAATATCGAGGTCGCTGGCCAAAGTGGTCGCAACGTTGTCGTAGGGTGAGACCCAGTTGCCCGAGGTCGCCGCGCAGTTGGACGCCGTGACTACATTCGTACCGTCCCTCTTCAACACAGCTGGAGATTAGAGCGGGTTAGTACATGTTTGGGACTGAATTGATACTCAAGAAAGGTTAAAGGGTGTTTGGCACGGATGCATGGAGCAAGGCGGACATGAGGACGATCGGAAAGGGAGGATAAAATGAAAGGCGTAGGCAAACGGCGACGTACTCTCCCTGGTGTTGCAGGCCCCGGAGACTAATTAGGTGAGCGTCAGATGAAAGATCTTCGGTAGGATTTAAGTGGAGGGACACGCACTAGTGATCCAATGGTTGAAGAGATCCCGGTCGTACGCCGGCGAGTTGGACTCAGCTTCCACAGTGACTAGAAGCGGAGGCGCATTAGTGAAATAAACTGGTGTCTGCTGCTGGCTACATACGCGAAGCGAGGTAAGTCCTGGCCGTAGCGGCGCTGACGGGGGTGGGGAGCGCACGGCCGACGATCTCCATCCGCTCGGGCTCAGCCAAGGGAGCGGCGACAGAGAGGCCCAAGATGGAGAGAACGACGAGAGGTACGGAGAGCTTCATGGCAGGCGAGGAACGGAGGCTTGGCTGGAGGGGATGCGAAGCTACCCTCCTGGCATAGCACCTGCATTGCTTTTATACCGGCATCGTTATCTGGCACACGACCTATCTATGGCTCGACGGCGGCCAAGGAAGGCTTTGCAGAGAGTATATCTGGTAAGAGACGCATGGTTGCTAGGAGCTTCTATCAATGAGCAGCCGCCCCCTGGAGTCTGGCAACCAATCAGTCGCGCGACTGTCCTACGATGTCATTAGACGACTTCCAAGAGAGGTGCAAGAGAGCGTCGAATAAACGTGTCTTGTTCGGCGCCCATAGGGGTCTGGGGTACGGGAAACACACGACGCCCGCCACGTTCGATGCTTTCAAAAGAACCACACAAAAAGGGACACCCAACCGCGCACGGGCGTCCTGTAAACCGGTTAGACACACATACCACATGTGAACACGTTGCTACATACCTGTCTTCGTCCATGTAGACAAGTATATTCAACTTCCCAACAAATGGAAAATGACCGATTTCGAATGTCGAACCAGTGATTGCAATCCTGTTCGTCGCCGCAATCCCCACATCTGGGCAAGAAGAATACGGTTCGACACCCAGGTCACTCCAATGAGCGCCCACGAGCCCCAGTCGATCCACAAGGGAACCTCGGAACCGCCGCTACAGCTCCTGAGCTCAACGAAAGGGGAGACACCAGATAAGGGTGCAACATAAGGTGACAGAAGACTGAGATCTGCCACGCCACATGAGACAGGCTATATTTTGGAGGGGATCTGCATGGATAAGCGGGTCAGGGGAGCAGAACTGAGCAGAAACAATAAACGAGTGGCGAAGTAGAGAAGTCAGTGCAAAGCATGGGTTTCGGGGTTCATCGGTTCCGCTCGTGTAATCCCATGGGTTCCAACTCGCTGGTCACATCTGCGCAATCGCTCAGGAACAATGCAAGGTACCAAACCCATGGAGGAGACGACGCGGCACATGTAAAAAGGGTGGCAATGAGGTTTTGGGACAGGCCTGGAGGGAGCCTGAGGGTTGGTGCTGCCTGAGCATGCGTGGCGGTCGTAGATTTCGATGCATAAAGAGATTACACTGACAGAATCAACTCAGTCGATTGCTAGAGTATGCTGAGACGGAGAAAGCAACAAATGAGTCGATTCGAAGTACCCGGAATGGAAGAATATCAAGAAGTTGAAGTGTGTTCAGGTTGGGGGTGAGCCAAGTTAGAGCCTGGGTCAAGGCGTTGCCGCTGTTGGGATGTTGCGGCTAACTCCGGAATCACGTGGATGGAAATGAGCGCGTCGCGCCACGGCGAAACAGGTTCCAGTTGCTTCAAACTATATCGACCCTTCTTGGTCGTTCTAGCTCTAGAAAATGTGGATTGTAATAGGCCCATTTGACGGGGATGGGTCTGGTGCTGTAAACTTCCAGAGTAAGTGGAGTTGCGTTGACAAAACATCGTTTCTAATATCATATTCAGAGACCAAGCTTCTCAGGACCAACAAGGAGTATACATTCGGACGCAAGGGTACACCCCTGCTGGTGAATAGCAAGAAGATCTCTGGAGAGCATGGGGTGTTCCAAGTTGGAAAGTTCAATACAGAGGATCCAGTAAGTCATGCTGTTAAATGGTGGACATCGTTCTGACAGCTGCAGACCGCAACGCCTACACTCACTTTCAAGAGTCTCAAGAAGCCGTTCCAGTTCAACAGAGGGGACGGCAGTAGCAATATTGCGGGAGAGTATGTGCAAGAGCTGCAGGATGGTGACGAGATTGTCGTAGTGAACATTGTGCATATCAAGTGCGTGTCATCTTGTCCTGGGCGCTTCTTTTGCGACTAACGGGTTGCAGGATTCGGTGGCTGCGAGTATGTTGTTACTCGAGCATTCCAAGTGGACTAGAGTCCGAATGCACGTCTCTAGGTCCGTTCGATGTCTTCAGAGACGAGCCTGGACTGACGTCAAACAGGAATTAACCTCACATCCCAACCCTCTGCGGAAGCCACGCATCACCTCACGCCCACTCTCACTCTCACTGCCTCCCTAGCTGCCTCATTGATATCCTCGACGCAGCTCGTCAAGCCGGAGTGGCTGCGGGACGTGGTCCATCTGGGAGACGGCGCACACACTCTCCCTGCAGCCACCCTAGCCAAGTACAGGCCCAAACTCGACGCCAACATTGAAAAACGGCACCAGAACCACAACCTCTGGGACCCGAATGAGGGTCGGCTGAGAATCTTCAAGGACTTCCGCTTCCTCTGCGTCGGCGAAAAGGCTCGGGAGGTCCCCCTGGACCTGCGCCAGATGATCGCTCGAGGCGAGGGGACACTGGAGAGCTTTGACATCCACCTAGGTGTAGACAAATTTCGCCAGGCGATCACGAGAGGGAAGAGTAAGGAAGGGAAGAGGCTGGTGCTCGTGGGTGATGAGGTTATGTTGGGTGCTGCTGTGGGTGGGGACGTTTTGGAGGAGTTTGGAGAGGAGGCGAAGCTTTCTGGGTTGTCGTTCCACTCCCCGGACGCTCTGGTCCAAGCAGTACTCGACACAGATACGTCGAGCCTAGAGGCTCAGTCTCTCAAACGGAAAGCGCGACCCCTATCTCCCCAGCCAGAGGAGGAAGCCCCAGCCCCGCCGCGACCCCCGAAGCGCCCTCCTAGAGTAGCCACGTCGCGTGAGTGTTCTGCTCAGCCTCGTGAAACCCCGGCGTCGGAGACGCCCCAGCCGCCGATTGTGCGCTTGAAACGCATCAGGCGCAACCCCGTCGCGGATGTGGTGACTGGACACGACGATCCGTCCGCGATTCTCAACGGACCTCCAGACCTTAGTGACAAGCCCCCGAGTATCACTGTAAGTCCTATGCTATGTTCTATCACACGAAAGCTGATCTTTCGCAGCAAGCAACTCCTGGTCGACCTGTACGACTCAAACGCCGTACGCGGCAAGGCAGCGCTGAACCCGCCTCCCAGAACGCAGCCGAGGAATCCTTCCAGGTACCTGATACTGTCCAGGAACCCCCTTTGAAGCGGTTCAAAGCCCTCTTCGAAGCCAGCAATCCCACCAACCTAGGCACCATGAGCTCGGGCTCCATCTTAGACTCCCAGTACAACGATGACGCTTACAACGGCGGGGGTAGCCTGGCCATGGGGACGATATCTCAGACGCAAATGGAGACCGCAACGACACAGTCGAAAGGGAGCGGGGGCTCGAAGGGGAGGACCACGAGCTCACTTCCAGCGTTGAGGGAGGAGGAGGAGGAGACCGGGCCATCCACGTTTGGGCTAAGGGCGGCGGCGGCGGTAAAGAGGAAGAGGGCAGGGGGAGCGGGTGAGGATGGGGATGTGGTTATGGATGATGTGGAGGGTCATCCACCTTCGAAAAAGAGGGCAACTGGGACTTCGCAGTCAGAATCGGTCGAAGACGAACACCCTGCACCACCGAACGCTCAACCGCGTGCTACGAGTAAGCCCCCGTCCTCCCGTCCAGGCGGAGCTGGGGCCTCAAACGCCGCGGACTCGTCCTCCAAAAGCAAGTCCAAGACAAAGGGCAGCGGTGCCGTGGCGGGACAACCGGACGAAGACTCTGCATTCCTCAAAGCCGTGGCCTCTACCAAGCGGGGAAAGAAGAAGGAAGACGACTTCGACCGCGAGTTCAACAAACTCAAGATATCCAAACCTGACCTTGCGCCTGTGGAGGACGAGCCAGAGAAGGAGTGGGCCGTCCTCGCTGAGTTTGGGGACGATTCAGGGCTGAGGGGGAATTTCATGACAATTATGGAGATGGAGGTGTTCAAGGAGAGGGATTCGAATGGGAGGAGGATGGAGGGGGCGAGTGGGGCGGGGTTGAAGCCGGAGTGGCAAGGGAGGCCCAATTTTAAGAAGTTTAAGAAGGTGAGTTGCAGTTGATCGAACGAGAGGGTGGGGTGTGATGCTTACCCCGTGTCGCTTTGTAGAAGGATACGAGGTCTGAGAGACCGAAGATTGTTTTGTTCTCGAGCAATGGGGAAGACAACCCGGGGCAATGTAAGGCTATTATCAGCCTCTTTGAAGCTTTACTGACAATACTCTCCGCGATACAGCTTACTGGAAAGGGGACAAGTCTCAACTCCGCCCTCAGGCCAAACCCGCTGCTCGCCGTGCCGCCAGCACTGCACGTTCGCCTCCACCACCATCAGACGGTGAAGGAGAAGGGGAACAGGCTCCAGTACCGATCGCCAAGAAACGCACCCAAACCCAGACTCAGTCTCGTGCCCTATCTAGGTCGAGGGCGACTTCGCGAGCCAGGTCGATCGAGCCCGCACATGCACCAGCGAGGAGAACGGCGACTCGCAAGGCCACGGCTCCTATTATCGAAGAGTCCGACGAAGATAAAGCTCAAGAAAGTCAGATGACCAGGAGGAGCCAGAGGAGTAAGAGCCAGAAATCCGAGGCGCTGTTCCTCCCCGATGATGAGGAGGATGAAGAGGATGAAGACTTTGGGGACGGGAACGATGGCGCGTTCAAGGCCGACTTCGATGTGGACATGGACGATGATGATGACGATGCGGAGACGTCGACGTTGAAGTCGAAGGAGAGCTCCTACCCGAAGAGGGGAGCGCCGGCGAAGAAGTCGGCGGCACCTGTGAGGAGGACTAAGCGCCCGGTGAGGGATGATTCGGATGATGATGCCGTTTTTAAGGGGTTCTGAGTGGTGGATGCGAGGGGCAGGTGTCGCTTTGGTACTTGGACGGTGTGCTTTCCCCCCAATTTCTCCGAGATCACCCTTTCTTTCTTCTCTATCCACGCTTTCCATGCTTTCTTACCTCTTGCTATGCTCATTACTATCTCGTTCGCAGGACGGATTACGACTCCTCTTTGTCCCTATCGTATTGTACATGCATATTTCCTGTTACTTAATGTCTGCCTTTTGTCGAAATCGTGACGACGGCTGTCTCCTTGACTGCTGATGATTTTACCGTGCTGACCAGTCTGTGGGCGCTCATTTTCTAATTAGGGCGCCGGAGATGCGAGAAGTGCGGAACTTCAAGGACAGTGGAGCGGTGGGAACTTGGTTCAGTCTCATTCAAGTTGCTTGGTCGTCAGCCCTCTTCTTGACGCTCTCTACTGACCATTCCCCCCGCTTTCTTGCCTGGGAGCTAGAGGGTGTCCTCCGGTTAGCGGAGCTGGTTGAACTCTTAACTTTTCGAAGCGCCGATCGGGCTGATGCACCCTCCATCACCTTCCCCACCAGAGTGAGTCGGTTCCCGTTCCTGTTCTACATTCATCAGTTAACAGCAACCCGCTAGGGATGGCCCCTCCTCTGGAATCCTCCATATCAGTGAGTATCATTCTTGCTCAATACGAGAGTGACTCTAAGGCATTGTTCAGTCCAGGACGTCCGGAATCTGAGCCTCGATAATCTTGAGGTCCAACGACTTGAAAACGCTCGGGTTTGGGCCCAGCTTGAAGTGGATCCACACCTCGGTCGCGTGCCTCTAGATTCTGAGATACCTTCTTCTGCGCAAGTTGACTCCCTGAATCCTACCATGGCAATGTTAAGCCTGAATGAGGGCGCGGAGATGAGAGGTGCGTCTCAAAGCTGTCGTTGTGCTTGAGCATCGGTTGACTGGGGCCATGGTAGATAACGAATCCACGGAGTATGTTACTCAAGAGTCAACCGTTGCACTTGACCTTCAGGACTATCACTCCGACTTTGCTTTTCCGACCGCTTTTGCGGACGACCTCCATGTTCTATTCCCTCCTCATTCTTCAAACGGTCCAATGGGAGCAGATTCCCTCAACATTGAGGCGCTCCCCCGCCCTTCCTCTTCCATCTCCTCGCAAACTTCTCGGGCCAAGCGACAACGGAGACGGAGGCGGGTTACCTCGGGAAGCGCGGCAAATGGGGTCCTCTCGCTTGATTACACGCACAGGCATCTAACCAAAAGCGCCACCGGTCGCAAGCCCTTTTACCAGCCAATGCGACCACCCCCAATCTCTTCGTTTCTTCGGCGGCGATCCGTCTCTACCCCCCATCGGGGTCCTTCTCATTCCGCCGTGGAACTTTGCCTTGACACACCACCTCCCTCCGCGGCGATGGCGTACCCCGACTACATCATGAGCCTAGCAGGAGAGCTAGGGAAGGGCGAAAATGTATACCCGCTGTGGTATCTGATCCTGACATTCTGGTTCCCAGAGCATGAGGGATACGAAGTGGTCAACGGGTGGACTCCTCGGGTACCTGGGGACCCGGAGGGGCCTGGGTATGAAGTGGGGATGTTCAGGCCCGTCGAGGCTACCCTTGCCGTAATATGGAAGGGGAATAGGGCTCGCGGTCGAACGGCTCAGAGCCTCGCCGGCAGTCCAGTTGTCGCAATTCAAATTTCCCAGGAGCCCTCCGCCGTGGCGACGACGCCATTGACAAAATCAGAGATGAAGCGCTCAGCAGAGCGGCTGTTTGGCGACGCAGCGCTTTACAGCGAGCTACCTACGCTCTGCGTCCTTTCTGCGATCGGAAAGACAGTTTGGGGCGGGTTCGTGAGGTCGACAGATGCCACTGCTGATACGAGTCACGCACGTGAATTGAAACGAGAGGTCGGAGAATGGGACTGGTTTGGATCCGGTTGGGAGAAGGATGTCTGTCAAGAATATTGTTCTGAACAGTCAGGTGGAAACATGGATCGCTGCGGCAGATCGAGAAACGCGAGTATGTTGACGGGGGAAGGGAAGGACTGGGAGTCGGTGGTTTCTTCAGAGGCTTTCGACATGCTGGGTAGATGTTTCTCTGCTCTGAAAGTTAATTGTATAGCTCAATAGTATCCGTTCCATGTTGGTTCCTTTAATCATTAGTCTCTGCAGTCAAAGCTCTCCCGCGGTTACGCCAAGTAGGCCTGGTTGGGCTTGAGGTCTGAGGTACGGTTGAAACGATGATATGGACGGGCTGATTGGGCAATTTGGCCGTCGACGAGAGGGTAGGTTTACAGTGCTCCATTTTTCCCATCTGGTAAGATAGACGAGAGGTTAGTGATGCTAGACAAGAATAACTTGAGAGCTCTAACGATTTCGGATTCCGGTATGGGGAGCGCTAGTGGGAGAAGATAGGCCCAGCGAGATACCAAACTAGTTACGGGTGCCTATGGACAAGCCAAGTCAAGCACTCATCAGCGGCTTGTCAGAAACGAGGGCATTTAACTGGCCAGAGATATAGGAAAACGCTACCTGCGATATCTTGGTGCCGACTTTGAACATGGGCGAGTACCCAACGATCGTTTTACGTAACAACCGTGATTGTGCCACTTGCATCACTCAGGCTCTCCGTCCTCACTCACGATGTCTACGAAAGCGTAAGCCACTCATTTCAACCCAATTACTCTGGATCTGACTATCGTGGTTCGCGATGCCACAAAATTAGCTATAACAAAGCCTTTCCTCGGCAGCTCAGGCACAAGCAAGACCGCCCTATCCCTCCGGCGGGATTGACTCGGAGTGGAACGCAAGTGCCCGTGTACCATTTGGGCTGGATGATCAGGGTCAAAAGAATTGGCATATACTGCCCTACATATCCAGGTGTCGACACATACCTTGTACTGCCTAACTGGCTCCAGCACGGGTGTGAACCCGCCTCACAGGAGGACTTGGACCGTCAAGGGTAAGTGAAGAGTACGCCATGACCGCGATGGCTTGACTAACTCATCTTTCCCCCCAAGATTAATGACTCCCGAGGTCCACGCCTTTGGCCGCGACCATGTGTTTATACAAATCGCCAGCAACGAACGGAAGTCAATCCAGTATCTCCACACCGAGGCCGGCATCAAAAAGGTCGTCGACCAAGCGTTTCTCGCCCTTGGCCTTGAGCAGGGCTCGTTTGATCCTTTCACCAACCTGCTTTGGGTTCGTTGGACCGGAAAGGGAGGGAAGTTTCCAGAGCTCAAGTTCCCTTGCATTGGGGAACACTACTGGCCGCACGAACCAGCTGAGCCAGAGTCCGAAACTTCGACAGATGCCACCCCCGAGGAGAAACTCCCTCAGGTAGCTCCTGAGCTAGTCTACATCATCACAAGAAAGTATTTTGAGAAAGCCGAGGCATACATGACGTAGAATACACCCCAGCTTTTGTATCATTCCTAAGTAACCAGTGTTTGGCTTCGACCTTGTAATTGTATTTCCCCTGATTTGACATCGAATCTAGAATCCATGATATGCTGTTCTTCATCTTGAGTTATTTTTTATACCCATCCCACCGCATTTTCGACTTTCTCTTTACATTTTGGTATCGCGCGTTGTACCGGCTCGACGATCACGTGCATGTACCTAAAAAAGATAGACTCGCGAACCGCGTTCAACCGCCAGTACTGATGATTCTGGAATCCTGGATCTGCCGAGGTGACACTCACTTGTACTTCTTCCCCACCGCGACAACAGGGAAAAGCGAGATACCACATTCAGACACACCCTCTTTCATATGGAAGTGACACGTATTTCATACACTGCACACACAAAGCCGCAAACAAGAGGGCAGAAGCGACGTTTTCCCCTATGGACGCGGGTTCACAGGAGGGTCTACCCCAGTCAATCCCCCTCCAAACCCTGCCAATCTCCAATCAGTCCCAGCGCCCCCAGTAGGCGCCCGGTGGGATTCACGGCCTGGTTCAACCGCTTCCGGTCCTTGTGCATTTACTTTCTCTGATACCGATTTAGCAACGTCCAATCTTATCCGCTCCAATGGGCTAATGGGCCCTTTGGATAGCATTCACAGGGTAGATTATCACGTAGAAGGCGTCAAAGGGGGGGATGGTGGATCGTGCAAACGGTGTTCGGCGGTACTTGCTGTCACCAAGAAGGTGAGCCACTTGCATTATTTCAGCGATTTGCTCTCCCCCGTCATGTCCGCCAAATCGTAAGTCGCCACTTTCACATAACTACCCACAACTACTGCCAGTGACCACCCCCCTCCGCGCTTCGAACTTCAGCTACGGCAAAGGGATGGGCGTGACAATGTGGTCACCCAAATTTCTCTCAACCAGCACCAGTCAATGAGCTATCTCCACACCCAGGCTGGCTTCATGAATGTTGCCGATCAAGCGTTCCTCGCTCTGAAGCCAGGTGCTTTTGACCTCCTCGCCAACCTGATGTGGGTACGCCGGCCCAGGGGAGAAAGCTTTGCGGAGCTCAAGTTCCCTTGGATCGGGGAGCATTACTGGCCAGATGAAGTTGCCGAGGAGGAGCCCGAGACTTCAAGGAAATAGCCCCTGAGGAGAAGCTCCCTCAGGTTGCTCCTGAGATTGTCTACATCATAAATCGAAAGTTTTATGAGAATGCTGAGGCATACAGATAGTAGTCGTTCGTCTTTGCGAAGCGGTGAGGGTGCTTCAGCCTTCAAAGTATGTGACCCACACGACTCTCTGAGGTCAATTAAATCGATATATCTAAAGGATCGGTTCTTCTTTACTACGGGCACAGTGCCTCCGACATCACTTACCAGTGTATCCACGAAGATTGTGTCCCGGTCGAGTGCTTGGGCTGTACTGCGTAAGAACACAAGGGACGGAGAAGCAACTAAGCGCCCATGTGTCAAAGCGACCAGGTGACGTCACAGACCGCTAATCACCGTCGCTACATCCTGTCATCCACGTAGTCCGATGCGAGAGCATGAAAGCAGTTAGATTTTGAACTGCCTGTCACCCTTGTATGGGCGGAGCTTCATATGAATGCAACACCTATATAAATCTCTTCACCTGCCACCTGTTCTTACTTTCCTTCCTCCCCACAAGCCTCATTTGGACACCGCCTGTTGGATAGCTGGGAAATGGGTTATTCTGCTTGGCTCTGACCTTCCCATCTACCTTCCAAGCCGAGCGCAGAAAGTACCTCTATCGTCTCGCAATGTCGCGGTTTCCTGTATGTTATGGGCTGGTGCCCACGACCTCATTTTGGAGACCACATGCACAGCAAAACTCGATCGCTCAGAGATGTAAGGTACGCGCACCTATGCTGCTCTACCTTCTCTACCCCTCTTGCCCCAGCAGTCCAACCGTGACCCCTGACGGGAGCGGTCCATGATGCCTCATGCATCATGATGGAATGTTGGACGGCAGTGTCCATGGCCCACGCTGCTGTGACGTAATTGGAATTTACACCTTGTCCTCCTCCTGCTCCGCGTCGCGTCTATGGTGCACCGCCCAGCCGACGCACGCCTACTCAGCAACCTCGTATCCCATGAAAAGGACTATTCAAAAAGTTTAAACACATTGCTCAATGCCTCGGAGTCATCCCAAGCCTGCCTTGCTGCGTATGCCGCAGCGTCCGCCCCAACCACTTCTCGGACAATCCTGAACGTCGCAGCGATTCTCGCTGCTGCAGACGATGCCCATGCACGCTATGCAATGGCCGTGGAGGAGTGGCGCGACATGCTCAGGGGGCTCCACGCGCTCGAAGAGGAGCATGGTAACGTGCTCCGCGACCGAGAGATCCTGTGAGCCCAAGTCTCAGAAGTTAGACATCCGGACTGACCTCCCGCTTCTCCTATAGAGTTACGAGACTCATTAAAGCCTCGAAGAATTCCAAGCCTTCGTCGCACCCTCGTTCTCCGTCTACATCCTCCTTGAATCTACGGGACTCGTACCGAAGCCTTGCGCCTGTTAGCACGAAACTTGCTGCAGCCCAGTCCGAACTTCAAGCTTGCGAAACACATCTGGCGACGAAGGAGCGCGAACTCGAAGTACGGAGAGTTCAGGTTATTCGAGACGGATTGATATTACGAGGTCGAGCGATGGCTGAGACTGGACGAACATGGGCTCAGTTGGGGCACGATGCGATCCAGGCCGTGGAGAAGGAGTTGGGTTTCGACGTTGGACCCGAGGAGCAAGATAAACCCTTACCCCACGAAACCTCTTCAACCCTTGCTACACACACAACCGGCAGCACAGGCAGAATTCCACCAGGCGGGTACCCTGCGACTAGTTCAGAGGGTTCGCATTCTGGTTCCTCGCACCAGGTACGGAAGGCGGGAGAATTGCGTATTCCAGCTGCACACGCCATCTCCAGCGAAGTAGGTATGCCTATTCCCCTCATGGGTACCCACTCGGTCGACTCGGCCTCCAACTCCATTCAAGGTCCTTCAATTCCAAGCAAACGCGATGTGAGTACCTCCTGCCGGGGGACTTTACCTAACTGCTTATGCTGCGTCGTCAGTCGTATTATGGGTCGAGACCATCTTCTCGTATCGAGTCTATTCCGGCGTCGTCCTCACTCCGGGACGGCACAGATCAACCGCAGGTGCTCACGGTGAAACAACACCGACCACATCTCCATCACGTAGCTCCTCGCGCCCGTGTCAGTTGGGTCAGCGTGACGGACACGGAGGAGGACTGGGTTGACGCTGGTGAGGGCGGAGAGGAATTGGATCGTATATTTGGTACGGGCCTAGACTTGCCTTTTCTGAGAGGTGGCTTACGATCTTGTTCGGCACAGGAACTCCGAGGCAACACAACGGCGATCCTCCCATAGCGAACGGTTCGAGCTTGGCATCGAATGTCGTCACTATCCCAAGGACCCCGTCCCAGCCAAGCCTCCACCGGGCGCATATCCACTCTAAACCAGCGACATCCTCGACACTCGAGTCGGACCAAAACAAAGATCTCCCCGCACCTCCACCTCCCCTGGGTGTTCCTCCAGCCTACCCTTTTGCGAGCGCACCCGGATCCCTATTCGATTCTGCGGAGTACAAGTCATCAAGGGACGAAGCATCGGCTGCTGCTTCTCGGCCCACCTCGTCTTACCTCGCATCTATATCCAAGTCTCGGTCTCAGGGGAGCCCTGCCCCCGAAGTTACAGTTACCCCTGCGCCAGTACCAACGTTTGCCACCCCTTCAGGGCAAGCAGAACACGATGAGGAGGACTTCCGGAATGGGGACGATACTGGGAGCCATGGGAGTGGAACAACATCCGTTCCCGTTGCGAGCGAGTTGGAGTTTGTTGGGCAGGCGACTAGGCACACATTTGAGTCTGATGTCCCGGCCATGGTTGCTACCAGCCCGACCACAGAGGATGCCCCTATTCTTCCTTCTCCTGTTCCCATGCAGTCCGACTCTACGGCTTCAGAGTCGGATCTGCCCCCTCCTCTACAGCCTCCCGCCCTTTGGACCCAACCGCACCATCTGCCCCAGGGAGGCTCACACCTGGAGGCTCATGTACACGATCATGACTTGAGTGAGGAGCGGAAGGTGAAGGAGGTTGTTGAAGACGAAGGAGGTATGAGTGGTATGGACGATATGGTGGAGGAGGTCGTGGGCGAACTCGAGAGCGTTCCCGCGGTTATTCGAGAAGGGGAGGCGGCCTTACCAACAAGTGGTGCTCCTTCCGGTCTCCCCTTGGGGCCCTTGGAGGGACATCAACAAGAAGGGGCCCCCTCGAGCTCCTTCTCCTATAGCGGCACCGCTCATGTGCTAGAGAGGAGGATCACTGAGGAGAGCATGACTGCTACGGTTGGGTCCCCCCATCCCAGCACAACCTTGACACCGCAGGTTCGTGTGGTCCCCGTGGGCAAACCCGTTGTCGAGGCGGCCTCTCCCCAGGCAAGTCAAACGGTCATCATAGGGGAGAACGGTCAGGTGGAAGATGCGAGGGAGGAGATGGGGGAGAGTTCGTCTTTCGAGGATGAGCGGGGGAAGAGGTGGAAGGTTGTTGAGAATCCAAGGTTCTCGCAGGCAGGCGGTGTGCCGGCTCAGACCGGTTTTGCTCCTCCTACGGCCACGGAGACAAAGCCAGTCGGAATTTCAAGCGAGGGTACGAAGATCCAGGAGTCTCAGCCTAAGAGGCGCACGTCATTCAAGGCCGCTTTCCTGAGTCCCGTTAGCGGACCCATGGTCGAATCCAACACAGGCCAACCTCGCGCAGCTCAAGCGCCTGCGATGGCCGCGACAACCGGAAGTATGACTACCACAGAGTTGGCGGAGGCGCAAGTGGCTGCAGCCCAGGCCGTACCAGTACCTGCTGCACCTATTGCTCCCCCAGAACTTGAGGCTTCTTCGGTTCCCCCGCCTATATTGACCTCCGCCGCTCCATTTCAGAGCACATCTGCAAGCAAGCCCAGCATGTTCAGGAGGATGTTTGGAAAGGGTAGGAGTCCGAGCGTAACTAAGGAGAGGGCCCTTGAAACGAGAGTGGAAGAACTACCTGCGCCGGTGCCCTCATCCCTTGTTCAAACAGAGGCCGTTGCCCCAGCGCCCACTCATCTAGCTGTCCCCGCCCCAGAGCCAGTTCCCACTGCCGGTGAGCCCCCCGTCGCGACCACTACCACGGTCACAGCCATGGCTACCAGCGGGCCGGCTCCTATCCCGAGTAGCGCTGCCGAAGAACCAGTTCGAATGGTTGAACCCCGCGGGGACGCCGTTGTGGTTCCTCCCCCTGCCCCTGCCCCTGCACCCGCCCCCATTCCCGCCAGTGCGCCCCCGCCGATTGTCACTGCCCTTGCCCCTGCTCCTGTCCCCTTTGCTTCTCCGCCGAAGACGGGGAAGCTCACAAAACGCGGCAGGGAGGGGTCAATCCCGGCCGCTGCTGACGCATCCCCTACGAAAACCCACCATCACTCTAGTTTCCTCAGTGGGCTGAAAGGGTTCTTTGGAGCGGATTTGGAGGAGGGCAAGCAGCCGAAGAAGATCAAGAGGAAGAAGGGCCCTACTAGCGCGGCGAGTGGGACCAGCGAGAGTGTGGATGGGTTGCCCCTCGAGTCGCATGTACCGACCGCGACTGTTTGGGAACCCGCTCCTGCTCAACCCGAAGTCTCGGCTCCTGAAGGGGCGAAACACCATAGACATTCGTCGCTGAGAGTTCTTTTTGGCTTGAACCAACCTGCGAGAAGCCAAACCGTACCGACTGGTGTCGCCGCAGGTGGTAATGAGGCGGATGTCGGGGATAACCCTGAGTACAGGGTAGTAGAGAATGACTTGGATCTGGAGAGGAGGAGGGAGAAGTTGCTAGAGCAGCATGGCTGGTTGGCGGCGCAGACTGCAGCTGGAAATGCCCCGAGAGGCGCCGCTTCTCCCGGGAAGAAGGTTGAAAGGAGGGTTATTCATCGCCGAGCGGAATCTGTGGATGCAGCCCCCACTAGGGCACATCCCCAGTTCCACGAAGAGGAGGGTTTGGTAGCTGTTCATGCTCCTGCGCGTCTGAACGTAGATGAGCTTCAGGCCGAGGCAGCCCGTGCTCAGTCCTTTCTGAGGCCCTCTTCAGCGGTAGTCGCCCCCGGCTGGAAGACTCGTACCGATAGAAACCTGAGGCAGACTGATTGGGCGAACGATGAGGATGTTGCTGGTCGAGAGAAGCTGTTAGTCATGGCTGGAGGAGGGGCGAGGAGGGGTCAGGAAATGGAGTTTGGACCTGTCATCCTCTCGGATGGGGGACCTCATCGTGGGGAACCCGAGGTCGTGGATCTGGGCTGTGGTTCGGGGGGTGGTTCCAAGTTGAAGAAGGGGAGAAGCTCCAGTGTACCCCCGGCCGAGGTCACTTCTCGCTTCGTACCTAGTCATCCGCAGCAACACCCCGCTCCTCAACGCCAAGAAATCCCTAGTGGGGGTGCTAATGTTAGGAGGATGGGTTCAACTGCGTCGAGGCCTGGGGTCATCCAGCAGAGGAGAAGCACGTCGTTGACGTCTGCTCCTCCTGCTGTCGGTGCGTTCTTTTACATGCTTTACCTCATGGTTCAATTTAACTGATATGCTTCCGTTAGCTGCTATCCAACAGAACCAATACGGTGCCACGGTCCTCCCTGCCGGAGGCCAATATCCCAGTGGCAACCTTGCGAAAGGAGGGTGGGGCCAAGCTGGCGGGGGCGCTTCGTTGGGTAGGAACAACTCGATCCAGAGTACCGCCAGCGCTCCGACCGGCAGGTCTCGCGCTCAAGCAGCATTGGGCCAGGGCATGGGAAACCCTCCACAACGAAGTGGTAGCGTGAACGTAGTGGCGAGCTCGAGCATGGTCGACATCACACGACTCAACCAAGCGACGTCAAAGACTTCTCGGGCAGACAGGAGGACGAGCGTTCCCTATCCTATGCCTGGCGTTCCTGGCGTCGTGACCGCTACTACACCCTTCATCGTCCCCCGTGCACCGCCCCCTCCCTCCAGCGTCCTCGGGTCCAGTGTCCTCGGGCAACGGCCGATGAGTGTTGGGAATGAGCCTCTTGGGGCTAATAGTTTGCTCAGCATTGTTCAAGACGTGGCTAGGGCAAACCGGGAAGCTGAAGAGCAGTTACGAGTGTTGAGGAGCGGCGGTACTATGGGCAAGTTGGAGCACCATGTCATGCCAGCGCCTGTGAGGGTGCACCGAGAAATATTGACTGGCCCTGGACCAGAACCTCGACCTCAAGCGTCTATCCCTGCCATCCCTATAACCAACACGCTACCTGTATCGTCGAGTGGCGGGAGTACTGTCGGGTCGAGCGTCGGCAGACGGCCAAGCGCTCAGGCCAAAACGCCTCTGAAGAGCGCGCTGAGGGACCCGAACCGGACCCGAACTCCGTCACCGATGGGCGTGCAGAGAAACCTTGCGCCTACCCAACCTTCGGCGTTGCAGCAGCAAGTAGCGCACAATACTGAGGACGAGACGGACGATGAGGCGTATGAGACCCCCGCCGATGGGCTCTCAGGCGACGAGGGTGTCAGATCGAGAAAGACATCCGCGGCTGGAGCCGCTGCCAACACTTTAGCATCGGCGCCCCCTCCCCCTGAATCTACCCCTGCCACTCATCCACAGCACCTTCCCCCATCAGCATCTGCCGAATCGACCCCCCAGAGGCGGAAGAGTGTGCGCGTATCCCTCCAGCCGACGTTCTCCCCATCACCGCCTGTACATGGGCACGATGATGATTGGACGTATGAGTGGAAGCCTCCCGTTCCTGACAAGCCTACTACGAGGAGCACATCCTTGCTCAGTCAAGGCACGGCCGGTGCTTCGCATGCATCGAGGCCAGCTCCAAGACGTCGAGGCGTCGGCGGCGGCGGCGGCGATGCTGGTGTTCGTGATATGTGGGCGGATTCTGATGAAGAGGAGAATGAGTATACGAAGGCAAAGTCAATGTTGACCAGGCAGAAGGTAGAGGAGAGACATGTGTATGCGACCGCGAAGGCGGCCGCTGCTGCGCCTATTCAGGCTAGGGCGTAAGGAGCTTGGGGACTATTTATTTATTTCCACTCTTGTATATCGAATTTCTCCAGGTCGGTGTAGTATAGTCATTTCGTTTATGTGTTTACACTATCATTATTGTATTCTCTTCCCCTCGATATAGATTGAATGGTTCCACTACATGATTGGGTGATCACGTATTCCTTAGAGGTAGTTCTTCTGCGCCACATACCTTGGTGGCTTCGATTCTAATCGCTTCGTCCCCTCTTCAATGTATAGAACGGGTACAGTAAGTACCAGGGGGGAAGCTAAACAAGCGCCGGTGCTTACTGTGACCGACCGTGGGAACATTGCTCCTGACAGGAAGAATTGCCAACATTCCTCCTCAACGTCGACCACGACGACGGCCACCTGCCGACGGCGAGCACGCTCGAAACCATGATTTCACTACGGCGGCGCTCGCTATCGCGTCTATTCTTCGTCACCATCGCCCTCTTCTTCATCTATGTCTTCATCTTCCCATCCTCGTCATCATCGTCTGTTGGAACTCGTGGTGGAAAGGGCATCGTGGACCACCGAATCAAGGAGCACAACTTCATCGAGCGGGCGACGCGCCCCGACAAGAGCCTGAGTGTGCAGCGACACCCTTTTTTGCAAGCGAGAATGGGGAGGGATGAGCGAGACGACATGTTTACCGAGTTGATATACAACGGGATGCAGGATTATTGGGAACGTTTCCAGCAACCCTAGTGCGTGTTGTATTTCTCTTCGTGGATAGTAGTTGAACTTTGCCCAGCATCGTTAACAAGGAAACAGCCAATATGGACACGCAGCACATGCTTCAATCTATCGACCAACTCCTGTCGCTGAACGGCTGGGTAGGCCACCTCTGCCCCACCCTCACACGTCCATTCGGGCAGCACAAGCGGCACAATGAGTATGACGACATCCTCCGCGACGACCATCTCTACTACATCGCCATCGTAATCCACTCCGCGGACCACTTCCTCGTCGACCAGCTCGCCGTCATAGTGCAGATGGCGAAGCGGATCGGGACGAACAACCTCTTCGTCTCCATGCTCGACTACGACTCGACGGACTCGACTGAGACCCTGCTCGACCTCTCGGAGGCGGTGTTGACGCTGCTGGGGGTGCCGTTCCGGATTCGCCGCGTGCCTGGGATGACGGAGGACCCACAGGCCGCGTATTACCCGCTCGAGGAGGCATACACACGGAACCTGGTACTGGAGCCTCTGCACGAGCTGCACAAGCGGCGCCAGATTGCATTTAGCAGGGTGGTGTGGCTGAAGGGCTTTACGTGTCCCGACGACATTCTGGAAACTATCAAGATCAGCTATGTTAACGAAGCGGCGATGGTGTGCGGGATGGACTGGGCAGAGCACAATGGGTTCTTCATTTTCAGTGATAGGTGGAGGACGAGGGATATCGAGGGTGACCAGTTCCGCCAATCCAAGTCGTCCAACGACAAACCTGAAGGCGTGCCTCCACGAGACAAGCAAGCCGCCCTACGGTACTCGCAACACCTCCCTTTCCAGGTCTTCTGCTGTGAGAGTGGAACCCACGTCGTGGACCCAGCGCAGAGCTACTACAAGGGAGTGAAGTACAGGGCTGGGACGGACTATCAGAATGTTACCAGTGGTGATGGCGTGAAGGTCAGAGAACCGGACGCTGCTTGCTTGGACAGCAGTCAGGCGTGGTTCTGCAGGGACCTCTGGGTGCAAAGTGCGTGGGAAGGCATGAAAGAAGCGGACAGTAGTGGATCTTCAGGCGATGGTGTCAGGCGAAGAGAAGTGAGAGAGTGGGCCAGGTTCGACGGCTGGACTGCCCTGTGGAAGGGGAGGCGACAAGCTCCAGCAGAGGATGCAGCAACTGAAACCCCAACCGAAACCGAAACTGAGGGTGACCTCGACAAGAAGCAGGTTGGGCGGGACGCAGTGAAGGTGCAAGTGGGAAGCGAGGAAGAAGAGGTGAGCGACGACGCTGCGGATAGCAGGAAGGGGGCTGCGAAGGAAGACTCTGACGCCAACGCCGGGAGCGACTACGATGCGATGCCGGAAGATGATACCCCCCATGCCGACTTGCCCCCACCACCACCTGAAGATACAGACCAGAAGGTGTCTCGTCCGAACTCCGTGTATCGCCCTGCAAGGATATTGGTTAACCCAAGGTGCCCGACGACGTATGCGGGAGTCAGCCATACGAAGTTGGCGAGGGACTTGTTTGGAGAGGGTGAGGATGATGAGTCGGAGGGTGAGGGGAGGTATGTGTTGGAGGATTGGGAAGGGGCACCGGAGTACTTTATTTGCCAGGAGCAGAGGTGAGTTTCTTTGCCCTTTATTTCTCGCCAACTCATTTGACCATTTCACTCTCACACAGACAAACTGGAGGCAGGAAAGCGACCAAGACTCAGAGAAGATTGGGCTTCTCGATACATGATGAGCTGGAGACGATGAAGGACCTCGGTCAAAAGGTCCTTTGAAAAGTCGACCCATTGACATAGACGTTTTGTTGATACACCACGAACCATGCTCGGACGATCAGTTATTGCTAGACTATACGCATTTGATACCGCATACTGTACACACAATCATGTATTTGGGACTTCGCAGTATGTATTTGAACTAATCCCCATCCACTTTCTCTCTGTACCTAAGTATAGATCCGAGCAAGATATCGATGAGAGCTCAATCGCTATGCATCAAGACAGGTGGACGATGTCGAACCCATCCCCGTACCAGTGATCCCAGTCGAAAGAGTGTGCGCGGAAGTTCTCCTCTCCAAAGGACCGCAGGAGCCTCTCCGCTTCTTTTTGTGCCCCTGCCTTCTCTTCATCATCCGTGATCTGCGCCAAGGGCAGCGGGACCAACTGGGCGCTCTCTACGTCCTTGACTTTTGAGCCTTGGCCATAGATCAAGAAGCGATCGGGCCCATGGGAGGGGGACGGCTGGAGGAAGGTGGATATGGATCGGAAAGTGAGGCTTATCCTCTCTCCATCGAATGCCTGCTCCACAGGCGACTTGATGTGGAAGGGCCGGTTGTCGTGTTTGATTCCGTGCTGGTAGAGCTTGTTGCTATTCGGGCCCAGGAGGAAAAGCGAGCCATGAGGGAGGGGTATGCGCTCGACTGCAGGGATCTCCCCAGGTTCCCCACCACTCGCTGTAGCAGCCTGTACCCATTCCTTCTTCGGACGCAGGGTCATTGTCCTCTCCGCACCCAGCGAGACGTTTACAATCGTACTCCCCCTGAGTACATCCAGGGTCTTATCGCTATGCTCAGATATGTAATCCGCGCCTCCCCGGTAGTGTTGTATCAGCACATGGTTAATCTCGCCCCCTTCAGGGACCGGCACCCTATCCTTCACCACGTCCAGAATCGCAGAAACTGTAGGGGTGAATGGGAGGACGGGGGGAAGAGAGTCCGCTGGGTGTCTGTACAGAGGGAACGTCCCTGTGGGTGAAACGCTGCCTTGAACGGCGATGAGACGAGGGACGGGGCCGCCCCGGTGCATCATGGTCTCCCACGAGACCTCGGTGAGGAGGGCCTGGAAGAGGGCATCGGGATCGGGGAAGGCGTTGGGCAGGAGGGCGTGGTCGGGGCCGCCTGAGTTGGGGGACAAGGACATGGTAGTAAAGGTCAGAGATCTAGAGTCGAAGGCTGGAGCGAGTCACGAGTGTGACTCGAGTCTCGGTCAGTGTGGCGATTTCGTGGCGATGGCATGGCAGCTTGAATGAGCGATTGGTCGACGGGCGCTTGATTTCTACCAATGCCAGTGGACACGTTGCCATCACGGGCGTATCCGAAATTTCGATAAGCGCCCATCCTATTCTTCCCTCGCATGGCTTTCAGGTCAATGAGACTCATTTCATGCACCAGATGCTCGGATAGGGTATATAATATACAAATTTAAAAATCCTGGCGTATTTCCGGTTCCACAGTCGTTACCGTGAAGGGTGAACGACTGGCGAAATGGCGACTCAGCGATCGCCTACGCGTTGGGCAAGTTCGTCCAGCAATTCCTGGGTGGTGAGGTCGGCCGCGGTACGATATGACTGGGGGACAGGGCTGTCCTGATGTCTTTTTTCGTCCTCGGCTTTGCCTCGTCTTCCAGAGGTCTGAGGGGCGCACAAAAGAACGCGTCAGTCAATCCCCGGAAGAACTAGAGACCGCTACTCGCGAGTGTGTGCTTCGAAGAGCTGGCAACCGCCTTGGTTTTGCATGGCTTGAAGATGCTCCACATGGAGAGTAGGACTAGGCTGGATAATGCGAGCGCCCCTATCCCCACGACGACGTCGAGAAGTGATAAGAGGAACCTGTCGATGATTGTCATCATAACCTGCCGGTGCATGGGCCCACCATACTATTGGCCTTCTTTATACCCTTTCAAAGCGCAGCATCGTCCTTCAATCCTCTAGAAGACACGTTGACTTCAGCGTGATCACGATACTGAGTCAATTGATATCGATCTTTCCAGCTGCGCATGTGCACGCGCAGGAACTTGGGCGCTTAAGCCCACCTCCACGTACACACACGTAGTAACGCCTGCAAAATTTGCCGGTCCCACGGTACTAGACAGCAAAATTGTGCTGCGCGTAATACACAACAAAGGCCAGGGCAGAGTGGTATCTACCAGTATATTCCTGATAACACGAAAGCACTAAGCATCACCACGAGCTCATAGCTGCGGTTCCCCACCTTAACCGCCCCGTTCCCAGTCTTCAGCGCACCCGTACTACCGCCGCTACTCCCACTGGCATCAGAGTCACCAGGGTCAACAACACCCTTCGCCCCCGTGCTCGGTGGCCCAGCAGCACTTGTCTCGGCGCCGGACGCGCTATCCGACGTTACAGTGCTAGTTTGCGTGGTACTGGTCGCGCTCGTCGTGGAAGTTGTCCTTGTCGAAGTGCTCTGGAGTTCTGAAGTAGTGGAGGTGGTCCTAGGTGGGGGAGAAGCTGTGGTCTGTTGGGGTGGGGGCGAGGTGGGAGTGGTATTCGCCGGAGGGGCTTTTTGTCCAATCGTGACAGGTTTGACTGGCCTCCCTCGGGCGTTGCAGTTTCCACTCCAGTCTGTTAAGCAACACATAAATGATTGAACACAGCCCCCACCCCCTCGCAAGCAAACGATCGTGAAAACATTGGACGTACGATTGAAAAATGTCTGTGCCCCTCCGTAGTCCGAGCTCCCCGCGTCCTCCTGGATGCAAATAGCACAACTGTTGAAGTTGTCCACAAACCCGTCTGTGCAGCACGCTTGGCCGGGGCACCCCTGGCAAGGGTGAATTAAATTCAAGTGATCATGACTGGAGTAGTTTGGGAGACGTACCGTCAGGACTAGAGCGTTGACTGGGTCGCAGAAGTCACTGCATTGGGGAGCGACGATGGGGAGCCTGTTGGTGTTCTGTTGTCGAGGGACGACGAGGTGTCGCGCGTGTATGTCGTGTCTACTACTATGTGTACTCGCTCCTCCCGCGATGGTTAAAGATACTGCTGAGAGAAGAAGCGCGCTGAACGCTGAGGGAATGAACAGGCGTTGGAACATGGCGAGAGTTAATAATAATTAATTCGGGAAACTGTGGCAGGCAGGGCCGGAAAGCCAAGAGAAAAGACAGTGGGGAGAGAAGGAGTGTAGGCGCTTCAGTCAGTACGACGGGGACTGGTGATGGTCAGAAAGCAAAAAGATGTAAACGAACAAGGGTGCCCACTCAAACAGACAAAACAGCGCCCATCGGGGGACAGAGCACCATTCCAGGACTCAGGAACTTTACAGTAGAGCAGATCATGATTCGCCCCCGTGTCGGCATGTCTGCATCTGCCCTCTCAAGACTCTGAAAGAGATCCTATAGGCGCGCAACAAACCGAGATCCGCCAATCACCTCCAATAGGGACCCACATTGCCCCGGGTGCTATCCCTGGCAGTACAAGAAGCGTCGAACAGAAAATCAGGAGCTTTTTTTTTGAGAGAGAGTCGACGAAGACGGTGGTAATCGAGGCTACAGACACTGTGAGAAGAAGGTGTTTAGCACAGTGCAGGTTGAGTCCGACGTGCAGCAGGTTAAGCCGGTGTAGCCTGCAGGTCCCCCGCACTGACCGTACTTGGGACTGCAAGGTCCAAACGTTGGGGTCGCCGTCGGGGCTGTGCTCGTTGTTGTAGTCGTTGGAGTGGTCGCGGTGGTCGCGGTTGACGTCGGAATAACGACGGGGCCAGTCGCAGTGGGGATGGCCGTCGCCCACGGGAAAGCGGAGGACGTGGCAGACCATGGCGAAAGGTTGTTATAGTCCCTCGACGTGGTCACATTGCTGAATACCTTCTGCAAGAAAGGCATGACGTTGGCGCTGCGCACAATCAGGGTTCAGGACATTCCCCACAATCACAGAAGCCCAGAAACACTCACTGTCCCGACATATCGCAGTGTCCACCTGACCTGATGGCCATCCCAACCCTATCCGCCACGCCCAGCCACTTATACACCTCCCTTACCGCAGGGTACACAATCGTCGCCGTCCCCCTCGCGTTCACATAGGGATCACTCTGCCCCTCATCAATAACCACATACCTCGGTGCAATCGCCGCCGCAATCATATGCGAATCATACGGCAACCTCTCATGGTTATTCAAGAAACCACTGATAACACTGCACGTCCACCACGGCGCGCCTTGCTTGCTGTTCTCCAGGTTCTCGCCCTGGCCAGAGAGCTGCCAGTATCGGTACGGGCCGAGCCCCTGGATGCCGCTGGACATGGGCACGGTGACGAGGATGCGATCATCGAAGAGGCCTGCAGCGAGCGCTGCCTTGCCTAACCGTGAACACCCAGTGGCGGCGGTCCGTTTCGGGTCAATTTCGGGGACGGCCTTGATGATTCCGTCGAGGGTGCGATGCACGCCCCATGCCCAAGCCGTGAGCACACCTAGCGGAAGGAAGGAGGGGTCAAGTGATCAGCATTGGAGAGAAATAAGGGCAATGCTTCTCACCGATGTCTTGTCCATTATACAAGCTCCAGAAAGCACCGGTCTTACCATTCGAGTCGGGGGCTACGCCTCCATAATCCAAGGTGGCGACAGCGATGCCAGCCCTAGTGTAGGCGTTGTTGTCGACACCACCAATCGCGATCATGACAGGAACGGGGTTTGATGCACTGGCACCACTGGGGAGGGCAAGAGTCGCCCTAACCTGTCCGCTTTTCCCGCCAGCAGCCACAGTAATAGTGAGGGAAGTTCCACTCCTCGACGCCGTGACTGTCTCCGCGCTGGTGTTGGGGTAGAACCCAAACTGGTACTCCTGCAGCAGCCTCTTAATCTCGGGCTGCCGACACGCGTACCATTCTTCCGGAGATGCCACTCGCTGGGTGCTCTGGAAGTACTGGAAAGGGTCGGGAAGGGTGGTTTGGGCAGTGAGGGAGCTAGCAGCAGGACGAGGGTTGGGGAATGCTGGGCAGTTGATCTGGGCCAGAGAAAGCTGGACGAAGGCCGCAAGGGCGATGAAAGAGAGGCTCTGAAGACGCATTGTGGATGCCAAGACTGAAGAAAACAGTAGCCATTCTTTATAAAGCTCCGTCTGGCTCCAAGCATCAGGAGGGCCTTCCAATTATCCGACCACAAGGAATGAATCTCTCATGGCTGTTTAGCCTATTTGTCGGCAAGTCAGACTCACAGAGGTACCCTTCTGACCAGGGCGGCACGATCTGGCAGACGTCAGTACTTCAGCTGAGAAGTAAGGGTACACATGGACAAGGACGAACCTGCCATTGGTTGATGTGCGCACGCACCAGGATGGCGTGGGAGAGTGAAGTCAAAGCAAACGGAATGTATAAGTACAGGAAAGGAGATGTACACTGCTGCGATTAAGGACGGGTTGTAGTTGGAAGGGACGACGAAGAAAGTATGACAGAGGAAGAGCGCCTAAGATCGGGACCCTCCAACCTCTGAAAATTGAGTCAGGATGCGTCATCGTCACCGAAGACGAGGGCACTCACGTTCGACCATGACATCGATGGTATCTACAAAACAAAACGAAAGCGCGTCAATACTTAAATCGTGGCCCCTGTTACGATTTTTGTACGCACCGTTGTCCTCCATGTCGAGAGATGAAGGAGTGTCATCCTCCTGTATCCGCTCACCATCGTACAGGAATCTACGCGATAGGAGATTTCAAAGTTTAGCCCCCGCACAACGCAAAGAGAAAGAAGGTAGAAGAAGACGCGATTCAACACCTTCAAAAAGAAAGACAACCCTAGAAAACCCACCGGATGCTAGACACGTCTTTGCCGACCTTGCTCGCATAGGCGCCCTGGAGCTTGCTGAGCTTGGTGCTGCGCTTGATCTTGAAGAAGACCTCCTCGCCAGTCGAGCTCACCACCTAGTATAAGACAGAATACTCAGCACCCCCTTGAAATTGCTAGATATCGATGCAAACCTTGATGTTGATGGTGGCATTGGCGTCCTCTTGCTTGACGTCCTCTTGGGAAGGGTTGCCGTGCTCGTTGTCAGACATTGTGTCGAAATAAGGACTTTCTGTTGAGCAAGATGCGTGTAGGATGTCGTGTGTGTGGTACTGGCCCTGTACCAGGCGATATCAGGTCCTTTTGGTGGGTGGACGACGTGAAGTTGGTGGAAGAGACGAAATCCCAGCCAAATGCGAGCCAGGGCGCGGAACAGTCCCAGTTATGTAATCCGGCCAGCAGCACAGCCACAAGGCCCTCCAGCCACTTCGTTCAGCGAACTCCGAGTCCTTCTGAGAGCCGTAAGTAAAGAACGGGATCTTGAATGTCAGGTAAAAGGAGGATAAGCCAAGTAGATGTGGAACGAATAATCTGTGAACTATATACGGACTCTAGAGATCAACGAGAGGCAGGGACAGGTCAAGGCACAGTGCCATAGGCTTTGAGATGGCAGAGGAGGGGAGGAAAAGGCAACGAAATTTGTGTCAATGCTCCACTTTTATACCCCATTTCTCCATCGAAGCCTAGCGAGCTGGTATGTAATATTGCTTGCGCTGAAGGGGCCAAGCCCCGCCCAAACTGACGTCATTCATGTCAACTGATAAGATTAGATTCCTCGAACACCGACCATGGAATTTGCGGTGTGGTCAGAAATCCTTCGCGATATATTTATGCGAGTCCGTTTTGAATTGGCTTCAATCCTACTACAAGCACAAGTAGCTCCGATTACGGGAAACAAATGGAACCCGGGCCCTCTCGCCTCAAGGCAATTTGGTGGTGGTAGTCGGTGGCTTAGTGCAGGTCTGCCACACGAAGTTGAAGGTCTAAGAGCAGGGCAAAACAGGATCAGCTGTCATCTGACATGGTCGTTGTCGAAACATACCGTGGCCAGAGCAGTGTCGATGGAGTCGGTCGCGAGATACCCACTGCCCTTGGTGTTGTTCGCGTTGTTCACCCGGACGTCGCTGTTGATGTTCAACACTGTCGAAACCCCGCAAGGCGCTTGGTTAGTTGAGACAAGGTCGAACTCGTCGCGGTAGGTATACTCCTTGCCATCCACTGGCCCAACCAGGTCAGAGCGAGCGGTGGACTGGATCTTCTCCCCTTGGACTAGAGGCCACAAGGTCAGTTGCACAGAAACACCCAAGAAACCCAGTAAGAAGTGGGGAAGACTCAACAATAATAAATGGACTGCTGGCTCGCGGAGACCTTGGAATCCAGCTGGTAGAACCCTCTGTAGTCGACGGTGGCCACCCCGAAGGTGAAGCCCGGCGGGACAGAGACGCCAAGGGTGAGCTGACACGCCTTCCTGTTCTTGCTGATTGCGACACCCGGACCCGCTTCCGCGTAGAACTCGCTGAAGGTCACGGTGACAGCGGTCTTGTCGGCTTTGCAGTTGCATCACCATGTAGTCTTCATTAGTTCCTGCAAGCCATGTGGAGGGAAGATGGAAGGTATGTCACCGTTAAGGGCGTAGTAGGTGCTTCCTGGCGGGCATCCCGTTCCGAGGACGCCAAGACTCGTACTAGAAAGAGGTCGTTAATTAAACGGTTGATAAATCCGAGGTGGGGTCGGTCTTCCTTACATGTTGAACCCTGGAGGAGGTGGGGCAGGAATAGGAACTGGTACGTTGGCGGGCCTCGCAAGTGTTGCAGAGATAAACCCTAGAATGGGGATGAGAGCTTTGAGCATAGCGAGGGAAGATATCAGTCAGGTTCGAGAAAGGGGGTTGCGATGAAAGTCGGCCATCGTTCAGATGCCTTTTATGTTTTCTCTGGATAGAAATTTCGTCAAAAAATAATGAGGGTTAGCAGTTGCAAATTGAAATAGAGTGCCGTAGACTTCACTCACCCGATCACCTGGTACAAGACCACAGCATTGCCGACGCTTCTCGGATATACTTCCCTCGAGCCGCAATTGTTGAATGAGCGCCCAAAGCATCGGCCCTAATCGACGCGAAGAATATTCTAGGCCATAGCGCTTCCCACTCCACAGGACCAAGCCCCAGCTTGGTGCACCGAGCGAAGCACCCCGTACACGGAAAAATGTGGGGAAGTGTAGTGTCAGCACCATAGCTAGAGTGCGGAGGGGCTCGATAGTGCCGTTTGAGGAAGAGAACATGATACTGTCGGTCCTTGATCGGGTCAGCCGAGCTAAGAATGAAATAAGGAACGAGAGAAGAGAAGGCCATGAGATGATTACCGTATAGACTTATCGTAGGGTGGGATCGAGATTCTATTGGCCCTAACCTGTTCATGAAAGACGTCGCATGCAAATCCTGCAGAGATAGGCAATGTGGTTCTGTGAAGGGAGTGTGCTGATGGCCAGTCAATGCAAAGGGGTGGGCGTATATGGACACCCATGCTCGTCCCAGCCCCTGTCACGGCACATGTAAGGGTCACCGTCGCGGTAAGGCGATAGAGAGGGTAGTAGAGACACACGGATAAAGCTCGCGCCCTGGCCTCTGTCTCAAACCCCGAAGGGCAGATTTCACAGACGATGCGCCCGAGGAATGGGAACCTGGGCAGCGGCCTGAGAAATCTCTCCAGTTATCCCTGTATTTCGAATTGTCGGGCTCGCCGTGAAGATGGCCAGAAGAAGATCCAATTCAAAAACTACTCAACGTTCCCGGTCAGTCATCAAAGTCAACGGCAACATTTGTGAGTACCTGCTCAGGCTTCTTTCGTATGATGTGATTCCGAGGGCGTTTGAGCTGTGGAAACCTCCCGTCTGTTGATTTAATGCGCTCGTAGGAAGGGGTTTCAGCAGCGACCATGTATTTCCGACTTCTTCGGGGGCCATATTATTGAGCTTCCTACTTCTTCTCTCTGTTTTAGTGTCAGCTGGTGAACAAATTCTTGCGACAAGAGTGCCGGTTACGGACTGAACCGACCATGTCGACAGCCCGAAAGATGACCGAGGAAATGGTCGTTTTTACGAGCTCAGGAAGTTAGTCCAGGCATCGGCGACGTCGTCGGAGCTAAGAAAGACTTCCAAACCGCCTCCAGACCGCTCGTCGTCCCCCCGCCTGCGTTCTGGAACCTTAGATGCCAGTGCATTTGGGGTTCGTTCGATTCAGGGGCCGCTGGAGGAAACGCCTGAAAGAAAGGCTCGTACTGAAGGCGGAGGCACCAACACTACATCATAAAAGTGGCTTTCGAGGGCTGTAGGCAAGGGCAGAGAGTGTGTGGGAGGCACGCCGTCGTTGCTCGTTGGTATGCAGGTCTGAGTCAAACCCCGGACCAAGACGGGCCGGTATACAGCCGCCCTGCCGGCCGTCCGAGTCGGCAGGCGGGCGCCTATTTGGCACCACCCGGCGAAGGGATGTCCTGAGCTTCCGGCGCTTTCTCAATGTATTTTAAGCTGGGCTCAGGGTGGAAATTAGACTTCTTGACGAGAGAGTCGACGAGCTGGAGTTGTAGCAACACATCCTATATTTCTTGATGCCGCAGGGCGACAGCCTGCGAAAAGGCTAAGTTCAGTCAATCGCTCGGTAGCTCCCTGTAGACAACAAAACCTTCATGAATCGGTGCGCATGTTTGGCGTCGCACAACTCCATGACTTTCCTCAGCATTCCCAGCAGCATATATCCACGGGCACTCATTCAAGGCCAGTAACTGGGGGCCTCGACGGAGCGACCGCCTCTCTCCGCAGGTTGCGATTCTCCGGTTCTCCCATGCAATGACTACCCCTTTCAGCCTCTTGTGCAGTCGAGGGGCTTTGGGGTCACGTGTAATGGGCCCCAATACTGTATGTCAAGAGATGTCAGGCGCTGCGTTTGTGGGTCCAGATTTACCTGGCCTTTCGACATCCCCTTGCACCCTCCTGAGCCCTCGCCGTCATGCTCGTCGTCAATTTTGCTGCCAGCCGTCGGGTTAATCCCGAGGGTACTTCTTTGAGGCTCACTGCAGAGCAAGTATGGAAGGGAATACAGATCAAGGCGAGGGATCCAGTGAGGTTTATCCCGGGGGTGACCTCCGTCGAGATTGAAGATGACACTGGGAATTCGGTGGGTTGAACCACTCACCTTTCCAGGCAGAAAATCTTAATGGCGGCCACCGCTCATCCAGCTTACCCGAAGAATATCGCTGAACGAAAATCCTCCCATCACGGAATATATCACCATCCTCCCCAATGCTCTAGTACGTCAATAGGATCATCCCTGAGTCTGCTCATGCGGTGCTGAGTTTGACTTGGCTCAATGCAACGCAGATCCACTTTGCCGTCCCGGACAAGAAGATTGCAATTTCAGACATTCTATCATATGACGAAGCAAACGAACTCATCTTCACAATCTGCTTTGCAGGGGGCATTCCCAACCAACATCCGAGGGAGACGACCCCAACGCCTGAGGAACTGAATCAACTCGCCGGAGTCAGCGTTGAAGGGGCTATCAAGCACATTAGGGAGTTGGTCCAGGACGGGACGATCGCATGAGGTCTCGCCGGCTGTGGGAACTCGAGGCAGTAACGACCCTTCCTATAGATAAACAAAGTATTAGGTCGCATATCTCATTGTTCATTTTGACCACACAGGTTCGTGCGCGTGCCTTTATTAGGGCACGGATTGGTCATGACCTACTTCACAAGCTCTGAGCGTCAACCTGCATGAACATGGTGCAGTACTAACTGATAGAAATCTGCACCTCCAAGGTGCGAGCGCCTCGAAGCAGAGCGGATCAAGAGCCATCAACTCTGACGCCCGCCCACTCCATATTGCCGGGCGCTTATTTCCCTTTGTCACGGTGCCGAACGCCCACCCAACCTTTGCCAAGCGAGTGGGAGAAGTAAGCACGGCACAAGGCCTGGAGAGAAGCGCCTCGTGGTAACCTAGAGTTGGTCTGGATCCTGGGGAGCAGGTCTGAGGGTTCAAGAGGACGCCGTGATTCCATGCAGCATATGACGACGTTGAGCCTGGCTTGTGTTCCGTGGGTCTGTATATAGATGCGCCACCAGCTGGCACTAAACTCTTTGTGGATTTTGTATTGAGGGCGGCTACTCACATGAACAACCCATGAATTGAAGGAAGTCTGCTGCTCCCCCCAGGAAGGTATTTTTGCCCACATCCAAGGCCACGAAAGAGCTTGGCCAATATATGTGCAGCAACGTGTTCGTGGAGAGAGCCCGTGTATGCTCCCATGATTACGAGGGTACAGGTCTGGTGACAAATGGTCCGCACGGCCCCACGAATATAAATCGCCAGAAGACGCGCAATCTCTACCCCCAGAATTCTCCTCTGTGCTCACCATGAACTTCGCTGCTAGCCGCAAGGTCAACCCAGAAGGAAACTCTGTGAAGCTGACAGCGGAGCGGGTGTGGAAGGGTTTGCAGATCAAAGCCAGGGATCCGGTCAAGTTTATTCAGGATACTACCTCTGTCGAGACCACCAGCGACACAGGAGATAAGGTATGTTCGACGCGTCCCTTTTCGACAGCGTGATCTCACACTGAAAGCGCTCCTCGTAGCTGGTCCGAGAGATTTCATTCAAAGGGAAGCCTGCCATAACGCAGGAAATAATCTTCCATCCTAGCGCTGTCGTACGTCCACCGTACCTTATCATTCTTACTTCGCATTGAGGAGCTCTACCAGACCTACTGCTCCCACAAGGACAAAAACACCTCTGTCTCAAATGTCCTCTCGTACGACGAGTCGAACGAGCTCATCCTCACCATCTGCTTCGTGGGTGGGATTCCTAACCAAGACGAGGCATCGACTGCGGAGGATCTGAACAAGCGCGTAGGACAAAGTGTAGAGAGGACCATCAGTCAGATTCGAGCCCTGGTGCAGGATGGCACTATCGCTTGAGATCGCTGGAGGAGAGTGAAAAAGAGAAATCATTTTTTGTCGTCGTACAGTACATGCGGTATTACAATTGCGAAGAAACCTGGTATCAATATGGAACCCGTATGATGCGTGTATGACGCCTCACTAACCCAGAAATAGCATAGGAGAGCGAATATTTTACTTGCAAGTCTGCCACTGGAAGTTGAAGGTCTGCGCATAGACAATGTTAGCATTGCGTCCTCAGGTCATTGGTGGCGTGCTTACTGTTGCAAGCGAAGTGTCGATGGAGTCAGTGGCAAGGTAACCAGCGCCCTTGGTGTTCCCAGAGTTGCTGACGCGAACATCACTGTTGATGTTCAAGACTGTGCTCTTCCCGCATGGAGAGGTAACAGTGGAGACGAGATCGAACTGGTCGCGGTAAGTGTAGTACTTTCCGGAGACGGGTCCGTTGAGATTCGACCGTGCAGTGGCCTGGATAATCTCGCCCTGGACTGTAAGTTGGTGGTAGAGTGAGTTTAGCGGCCAGTCACAGCAGAGTGAATGGACATACAGTAGTAGATGGACTGCTGGCTGGCAGTGACCTTGGTGTCGAGCTGGTAGTAGCCACGGTAGTCGACACTGGCGACGCCAAAGGTGAACCCAGCAGGGACAGAGACACCAAAGGTCAATTGGCACTGCTTCCTGTTGGCGCTGATGGAGATACCAGGGCCGGCCTCAGCGTAGAACTGACTGAAGGTCACAGTAACCGCGGTCTTGTCGGCTGGTATCGAGGAACATCGTCAATAAAGTATTCGGAAAAATGAACAAGAAAATTGCCTCACCGTTGAGTGCGTAGTACGTCGACCCTGGAGGGCAGCCAGTACCGATAACACCGAGACTGGTGCTGTGCGAGGGGGAAAGAGTGTGTTAAAGATCGATCGGCGTAGCGATGGAAGTCGCGAAGCGCGACTCCCAAGAGCAGGATCAACATACATGTTGAAGCCTGGTGGTGGGGCTGCGGGAATTTCGACCTGGAGGGCAGGTACAGCGAACGCTGCAGATGCGAGGGCGAAGAGGCAGGCGAGGGACTTGATCATCTCGAGTGTAGGAGGAGGGCGGGAGGATGTAGCAGCACTGGGTACTGGAGTTCATGCTACCGCCCTGGGGCGCTTAAGTACGATTTCCAATGGCCTTGGCTCGACTTGAATGAGCTTGGCGTTCTGTAAAGGGACTATAGTAACAGGCGGTTTCTGGCACAGAGATCGCGATATGGTGCGAACTAGAGAAGGAAATCTGAAAAAGGGTGTCAGGGCAGGCCGCGTATTCGGAGAATTCTTCTGAGGGATCCATACCTACTGACGATGGAAATAGAGAGCCTGTGCCTTATCTTAGGTGGCGCAACCAAAGAAGCACCCGCAAACCGGGAAAACATGCCACCGAGTCGCATTGTCCATGCGAGAAACTCATGGTCGCAAAAAACAAAGTAACAGAGTCGGGGGCGCAAGGCGGCGGGAGGAAACTCTTCGGTACCGCCGAATTCTTGGACATCGGTTTAACTCCCTTTTAACGCAGTTGTCCAGACTAATATGGAGGGGTCAGTAGAATACCACATGACGAAATGACCTTCAAAAACGTGCGACGAGACTCGATAAAGCTGATGATTGATGTGGAGAATCGCCGACTATTGCGGTAGGAAGGCTTCCTAAATCACCGCTCGAGACTTGCCTGGGACCGAAAGCGGAAATAGAGAGGCGCCTGTGTCGAACACGCCTTTGCCGCCTCCCCAGAATTGTGATATTGTGAAGTGCTAACGTTTAATTAGCCTCTCTGACGCACAGAAGGACGTCCGCAGGCACAGAACGCCTGGGTTGACGAGCCCCTGCAAATCCCTGGAAAAGAAGGGAATTTCAGTTTCATTTAACAGGGACCTTCTGTCCCTGACTTTTGGGCATTAAGCCGCGTTAACCGAGCCGCACACATGAGTTCCGCACGGGTAAAATTCGCGTTCTTTGCCACTTTTTCGATCCATGCAGCAGCAACGGTGAACACACGCGCAAGAGACGCCATACCGCCTGAATATCATAAACGGGGCTAGACGCCGCCAGAGTCTTATAATCTCCGTATGTGAAGTTAGCTTTGAGGGTAGCTTCTGAGGGCGCGAGGTATACGCACCATTTACCCAGGGGTTTGGCGCTTCTTGTTTGCAATGTTTTGACGGAAGGGTGGCCTTTTCCGCATTCTCATGCGGCCATTGATCGTGCCCCGTTCGCCATCCTGTCGTTGCTCGAACGAAGACGGGCAAGCGACAATCATACCAATAACAGAAGACACGAGGCCGCATTCGCGTCGAGAACGTTCACATTTCTTTGGAAGCAGGGCGCTTCGCCGACCATCGCAGTTCTTCAGGGCCTAGAGGGATTTGGAAGGGAACAAGGAGGTCGTACAGCACCCGGGTCGGGGCACATGAGCGCCTACCAAATTATGATGAGTAAACACATACAAATCATCAAAGTAATTAAGCGCTCACCTTACAAGAGTCCTGCCCAACCCCCACCCCTCCTTGCTTGACAAAGTTTTCCAGGAATCCTATGAGAGCAGAGTGGAGATTGCCATTATCTAAACAATTTGAGTAATAAAATAAGCCATATGAGGGATCTGTACATCGACAGATGCGAAACAGAACTTGCGGAAAGCCAATTCACACGACAACAGAAGCGGTCAACGACGACGAAAGGAAAACGACTAGCAATAGGAGGTAGGTGTATGTAATAAGCGGTCTACTGCGAAAGCGTTCGGTATGAGACAAAAAAGAAAGACGCAGGCGGGCGGCAGTGTGCGGGAATGGTACAGGCAAGGAGCGTGGTGAGGTTTTCAGGGCGAGGAAGACCATCGAGGTCGGAGCCGCATAGGGGTTAGAGGCCCCGGGCGAGGGCATTGAGCTGAGCCGCCATAGAGGGGTAGTTTTTGAGGAACTCGAGTTGCGAGGCGGTGGCCTGGCGTAATCGTCAGCGTCCAGTACAAAGACTACGAAGAGGCGTAGGCTGCTCACATATTGGTAGGTCAAAGCATTAACCAACTCAGGCTCGGTCCTGGCAATCTCAGCCGACCTCTTGAACATCTCCATAGCGTTGGAAATCTTGCTCTGCTGCAGGTTCAGCTGAGCAAGGGTGGCAATCGCGGCCTCGCATTCAGAGTCGATCTGGAGGGCTTCCTGACAACATTCCTCGGCGGCAACAATGTCCTGCTTCCATTGGAAGAGGGCGAGTCCCTTGTTGACGAGAGCAAGGACGTTAGGTGTCGCCCTGCACGACGTGGTGACCATTAGTAACGGGAGGTAGAGACAGAGGAATGGAAGAAAGCGTACTTCTGCTTCTCGAGCTCAATGGCCTTGTCGAACTTCTCGACAGCCTCTTGGAACCGTTGCTGGTCGAGAAGAAGTTCACCATAGTAGTTTTGAGGTTCACTCCTCTGGGGGAACGCCGTCAACGTCCTCCTGAAGGTCTTCATGCTAGCACCAGTGTCCCCAGCCTTGTATTGCGCAACGGCAAGCTGAATGTGCGAGAAGACAAACTGATCGTCCAACTCGGTGCTCTTTTGGTAGTTCTCCGCCGCCTTGGCGAAATCGCTCATGATGAACAGAACTTGTCCACGGTGATAGTAAATGTCGGGGTCGTTGGGGTTCTGCTTAATGGCGTCATCGAAGCACTCGAAAGCCTTGGTGGGGTCGCCTTGCTCCATGTGCACAGAGGCAATTTTGACGAGACTCTGCGTCGACGAGGGCATGATGTCGATGGCGGACTGGAGGTCAGACTTTGAACCGTCAATGTCGCCAACAAGGAACTTGAAGGTACCACGGAGGTTGAACGCCTCCGCCTTGCCAGCATCCCATGAAATGCCTTGCTCGAGGGCTTCGTTAACAAGAGTCAATGCGTGAGGGTAACTGGCAGCATCGAGAGCGTCAAGAGCAAGCTTCAAGGTCTCGTCGCCAGTGGTAGGGGTCTCAGGAATTTCAAGAGCTGGCTGGGATCGGAAAGCAGCGAAGTAAGCCTGGATGAAAGTGTGCGAAGGCAGCCTCGACTGGCGGTCCTTCATCATCTCCGCAGCTTGTGTCGTGGCAATCTCCTTCAAAACGCGTTCAACGGCGGCAGCAGTGCTGGCATTTTGGAACTTGTCGAGGATGGTGGCGGCGGTATAGTCTATCCCTCATGTTAAGCTTCGCGAACGGAGAAACAAGTAAAACTAACGGACCACGGAGAGCTTCTTGAAGACGACCGAGCCCCTCCAAACCAACAGCGCGTCGGTTCAGCGCCTTGATGTAGTTGGGGTCAAGCTTCAATGCCTCGTCACAGTCGTTGACAACATTCTCGTGGTCTGGTGGGTTGAAGTTGACGTAACATGCGGCCCTGTTGCTGAAGAACACTGGCTCGGGTTTCGGCGTCACGGCGATGGCCTTGGAGTACCACTCTGCAGCGTCCTGGAAGTTGCGCTTCGTGTATGCAGCATTACCCTGAGACTTGAATGTAGCCGCGTACTTCGACCTCTCCTGCGACGCTGTTAATATGACGCAACTATTCAGCGCGCGTGACGTACCTCTTCCGGCAGAGTCACCATTTCCTCCACACTCAAGCTAAGATCCAGCGCGTCTAGAACTAGGATTAGACCATTTGTATGCCGCCTAGACATCGCCCCGACACGTACCACCGCCCTCCGAAACCGAGGCTTTTGGCTTCCTCTCCTCCAAGATAGGTCCGTTGGGGTCGTCCACGCCCTTGCTCTTGCCATTCTTCTTGGTACCCTTGCTCCTCTTCCTCCTCTTCCCCTCTCCATCGCTGCCCTTTTCCTCGTCGTGGCTGGGTGTTCGGCGGCTTGTGCTAGCAACATAGTATGCCACGCCAGCAGCTGCCGTCACTGCTGCAGCGGTGAGTAGGACGGCCTTCTTGTGCTCGGAGACGAAGTTCTGTGCGCGCTCAACGAGGGAGTTCGCGGTGCCATCGACAGCGGGGGACGAGGACGAGGAGGAGGCCATTGTCGGAATGGTGATGAAGCAAGCCCGGCTTTGCGCGCGACACACCCAAATTTTGGAAATGTCGTAGGGGGTTGGAGTATCGTGGGAACCGGCCATCACGGCACCCCTGTGCCACCTGCCTTACGTCGCCTGGCATTGTCTAGTTTCCGGGTGGTTCTGTCGATGAGATGAGGGAAACTGGATGTGTAAATATTGTAAAGAGCATAAGAATAATTTTGAAGGACTCTGAGGCGGTATAAATGGCAGGAAGAGAGTGAGAGTCTGAGGGAGGAAGGAAGCGCCCAAGGTCAGGGGCTTTCACATGATCGGGGCCTCGAGGTGAACGCGAGGATGTGAGGGCAGACTGAGAGCTCCGAGAGCAAACGCTAGGCTTGCAGCGAGGGTAGAGGGAGAGAGAAATGGTCTGTGTTCCGTGTTCGTATGTACATGCCCGAGAAACTATAAATACATATAAGGGTTCATGAAGGTCATTAGGTCTTGCAAACCTGCCACTGGAAGTTGAAGGTCTAGAAAAGGTACCCAAGTCAGCTAGGCCAATGGTTTCAATCAAAAACATTCAACACTCACTGTCGTCAGGCCAGTGTTGATCGAGTCAGTGGCGATATATCCTTGGCCCTTGGTGTTTTGCGAGTTGCTGACACGGACGTCGCTGTTGATGTTCAACACCGTTGCCTGTCCGCAAGGCGACTGCACGGTCGACACGAGGTCGAAGCTGTCGCGGTAAGTGTAGTAGTCCCCGTCGACGGGGCCAGCAAGGTCAGATCGGGAGGTGGCTTGGACGAGTTGTCCCTGGAAGTAGTACAGCGACGATTGTGATGCGGTGACCTTGTTGTCGAGTTGGTAGTATCCACGCTGGATAGTTATTTGGCGTTAGAACGACGACCTATAGTAATTGAGGAGGCTAAGGTACTCACGTAGTCGACGTTGGCGATACCGAACGTGAAGCCAGGAGGAACGCTGACACCAAGAGTCAACTGGCACTGCTTCCTGTTCTTGCTGATTGAGACACCGGGACCGGCCTCAGCGAAGAACTCGCTGAAGGTCACAGTGACTGCCGTCTTCTCAGCGTTGAGGACGTAGTAGGTCGATCCGGGGGGGCATCCGGTACCGATGACACCGATGCTCGTGCTGTAGTTGCAAAAGGGTAGAGGTCAGTACGCGTCAAAGGTCGAGGACATGCAAGACCGCGACGCACATGTTGAATCCGGGGGGTCCGGCAGCGGGGACCTCAATGCCGAGCTGGGGTGCGGGTACGGCGAGAGCAGCAGAGGCGAGGGCGAAGACAGTGGCGAGGGTAGAGAGCATGGCGATTGAGGTAAGGGGGGCTGAGGGGCTGGTCGAGGGAGGTGTATCGGTCTGTAGATCGATGCCTCCCAACCGCCCAAACCCTGCAGTATTTATACGTTTTCCGAGCGCGTTGTCGAGCAAACCCACTCCACAGCTGTTCCCCGATCCATTGCTGTGGTACGGAGGCCGTACGGACGTAGAGCGAACCAACCTGGGACAAGAAACAAGTCAGACGACGCGCTCTGGATGCCTTTCGGATAATTTCAGTTACCGTATTTAGTGTATACAAGAATGGTTGGCACCTATCCTATTCGGTGCACCGAGAGAAGCATGTCAAATCGGGGAAATTTGTGGTCGAGGACTTGCATTATGGAGGCTATAGAGCGCACAAAACGCACAGGTCCTGGAAGTGCGGCGATGGAATCAATCGAAGTCGACAGACCCGCCGGATTATTGGACTAACGTCGCTGTGCTTCCTGGGGGTCGACATGAACAAGACATGATTGCTAATTCATGAGGATTTTCCGAACCAAGCATTCGAATGACTTCGAAATTTACCGCTTCGATGAAGGCCACTGGGACCTTTGTGCCTCTCAAGGAGGGCTTCCGAGAACGCCTTGCCAGGTGGTTGCGAACCCATCTGTGATTTGTGAAGGCCCAATGTTTAAAGTCAATTATGCCCAAGGCACAGATGCCTTTAGAGAACCTGGAAGGCCTCCTCTTCAATTAAAGCAGGAGATTTGCGACACGGAACTAACACTCGCTTTGGGTGGCGATAGACCGCTTCTACACAACTTTCAGCGGATAAAATTCGCACCTTTCACCATGATTCGTCCCATTGCCGCCGCCGACCCGCCCAAGTTGGTGAGGGCAAAATGGTCAGTTAGGACCACGATCGTTCTACCTCCATGGACGTATGTAAGGCTTCTACTGAGCAACCATGAGAAAAACAAGGGTGAACCCTTCGCGCAATTTGCTCAACGGCATCCCCAGAATCTAGGTGCATGTTGGGAGAGTACCTGCACAATAACTGCATTCTCATCATGCGGGAATTGAGCGAAGTTTTATCTGCGCCAGACTACTGTTGCGTTCTGCCCTGGCCAGCTGACTGCCTTGGGGGTAGTAAAGGTGGTTACATGAGCGCTTCGTCGGCTGTTCGAGACACGCACTTAGGTTAGAGCGCGAGAACGCGTTCGCTTCCCAGGCGGCATTTAGCCGCGCATATCAGCGCCAAACTATCGTCGTACCAGGAGGTGCATGGTCTTTGAGCCGCCCTGGGTGCTCGAGCCTCGGCATGCGTCGGCGACCGATCCTCGAGGCCTCGGGCCTTGCGTGTTTTCGCACTGCACAAAAGACAACAGCATGACGAAGACCTTCTAATGTGACCTCGTAACACACCTCATCAGCACCGGATTGTCGTGGTACTCTCGACCATCCAAGAAACCTGCAAGTACGGTTCAAGATCGGCTATAGAAGGCACCCCATGTTAGCTTGGCGTTGTGAAACTGAAAGAAAATCGGGACGCACGTTCCGCGGGCCTTGTGAAGCTTGCGTCAGACGGAAGGGCCATACGTTCCCTAAATATTCAATACGAGGAAGCCAAAGGGACAACGCTATAGCATCCGGGTGCGCGCTAAATCGAAAAGCGATCAAGTTTGGGCGCTAAACAAAACCAGGACTTTCAGCCAATCGATCTATCTAGTCATCACCAGCAAGAGCAAGAGGGGCAAGGAGGGGTATCGTCATAAACGTGAGATCGTAGATAATGAAATAGAGGGATGTGCAGGCGGGGAAGCGGGGATGTACACTTTGAACACACTGACAATAATTTGATAGGGTAGGTAAAAACGCCCAAGAAAAGACCTGAAAGATATGCAGACCGAGGGAGAGCGACAATAACTCGAAATGGTACATTTTGTGACGTGTGGAGGATGGGATACCAAAAAGGAAGAAAACTCTATCATATACAGAGAACCCTACCCAGAATTCATGAGGGTCTGAGCATAACCGAACGAATCACCAAGGAAAACAAACGTAAGACCCCGAAGGACCCAAACAAAAGCCAGGGAATAAGCAGTTAGACAACATGGCAAACTGTTCAGTCAAAAGGATAGGGAGACGGTGGAGAGAGAGAAAAGGAAGAAAGAAGAGGGGATATAAGGTTAGATACGACCATATCACCTGGGACGAACTCGCCCTAAACCGAACCTGCCCACCCAGCGAGGCTATTCGGCGTCAGCGGTCCGCCCCCTGCCATGGAGTCACCGAGGGAGGTAGAATAGTGAGTCGCGGGGTAATACCCACCTGCTTCGGAACCATCATCGTACTGGACGGAGGCAACTCCCATCTGATGGGTAGAAGGGTGTTGGGGAGGAGGCATGGCCATGTGCTGATACCGTCCCGCGTTATCCAACACAGGTGAAGATACCGGAGACTGGAGTTGGGAGGGAGGGGCAGAGTGTAGGTACGCCGGGTGGTGAAGCTGATGTGTCTGAATCTGGGGCGGGTGTTGCTGGTACTGGTAAGCGTAATGCTGCTGCTGCAGACCCGCCTGGACTCCGCCCTGCGGTGGCGCACCTGCATAGCCCAGCGAAGATCCAGGGGCACCCTGTGGCGGCGTAGCATACATCAGGGGCTGGAGTGCTGTAGCTGCGACATGGCCAGCGCCGTGGGACACTCGCGGTTTCGCCACCGTCGTATCCAGGACAGTACCAACAAGTCCGATGCCGTACACTTGGGACCCTACGCTCTCCTGCAGCCCACCAACTGCAACCGGCACATCAGGTCCGAGTCCTACCCCTGTCGAGTTTCCAGAAAGTCCAGAATCCGAAGCACCCATAGTCGCTGCTGTGGTCGTCATCGAGGTAGAAAGACCAGAAGGTGAGGCTGGTACTGTGGAAGCGGCCGAAGTCGAACCAGAAGGAAGAGACGTAGGGATAGGCGCAGAAGACGTATTGGGGGTACTCTGTGCTGACGTAGCTGACTTAACCGTCGACGGTGGGGTTGAAGGAGATGCCGTTGCCCCGCTTCGTTTTGCCTTCTTACTGATACTACCACTCTTGCTCGACCTCGTCTTGCTTTTTGTAGAGGATGTTGCAGTTGATGGGGACTTAGAACCACCCGCCACCTTCGAAGACGAAGCACTTGCAGGGGAGGACGTAGTCGTTGACCCAGGAGGAGGGCGACCAGGAGCCTTCCTCAACGAAGTACCGGCTGGACTCTTCGACGTCGAACTTCCTGTGCCTGACACGCCTGCGCCTCCTCCTACTCCCGCGGCTGGTACCCCCACCTTTCCAACACCGCTTCCAGAACTGGCTTCGCTCGCAGCCTTGACCTTCCCCTCGTGCACCTTCTCCGCGTTCGGGAACATCTCGTTGAATAAATCCGTCTGGATCTGCACGAATTTTGGGTCCAGTTCGATGTACTCATCGTCTTCTGGTCGATTGGGTTTTTGTTTCTTGGCGGAACGAGGAGTGGTGGTGGTACTTGTGGCAGCTGTAGTCGCGTTGGATGTGCCTGGAATTGATGATACGGAGCTAGCACCTGAACGCGGAGGCGGAGTAATCGTCTTCCCACTCGTCGCAGTCACCGCTCCCGGCGGCGGAGGGATCGTGGGTGGTGGACTCATTGCAGCGTTCGACGGTGAGGCGTTCGAGCGGACAACCATCCCTGGGCCTGGCATCCCTTGGGGTACTTGGATTGGGGCATACTCTTGGTGGTACATCCCATGCACTGGGGGCCCAGGTGGGGGTGGGACGTAGTATCCCTGCTGCGTCGGTGGCGCACTATGGGGCGGTTGGGGGATACCAGCCGCATAAACGGGGCCGGAAGCAACATAGGCAGGCTGCAGCCAGCTTGGGTCTGGGCTGCCTCCATTCACGACACTAGCCCCATAGTCCATGCTCACAGGTGATACCGGCGAGGACAGGTTCGAGCTCAGATACGAAGTAGGCGGCGAGCTTAGATCCGAGAAACTCCCTGTCGGTAGAGTAGCATCAGCAATCTCAGGTGATGCTAGCCGTGATCCTCCAATCCTCCTGGCCCATGCTGTGGTGCCGTATTGTCTCCCCTGAGGATCAGTGGGGTTGGTGTGGGCGAGGCGTGCCAGGCGATCCGCCTTGGAATGAGTCATGGCTCGACCACTGGATGGAGGAAGTGTGCCGTCGTGCGAGTATGCATGGCCTTTCAACGGAGCGGCGTGTTGGGGGAGGGGCAGGTCGGGTCGGTCATAGTATGGTTCGTCCTTGAAGAAAGGCTTTCTCACCGGTTTAGCCCCATAGACTTTTTTCTTTGTTAGGCCATGCACCTGCTGAAGATGTGAAACGAGGCTCGGAGACCCGTCAGGAGGTTGCGCAGACTGCTGTGCGAGGAGCTGCTGCTGTTGAACCAGTTGCTGTTGTTGAAGCTGTAAGTGGTACTGTTGCTGCTGTTCATGGTCGAACTGGCTGCCGGCCTCGAGAGGAAATGTGTTGCGCCGAGGAGGCATGGGAATCCTCTGGGGCCGTGGCGGCGGCTAACAGAGATATAGAAACCATACCAGTTAGAATAACCGATAAGCTTTTGATTAATGTCACATTTACATTAAATTGGCCTTTGAAAGAAAGACAGAGTATGATTTAGCTCTAGGTTTGGGAGAAACGTTGGATGGCACATGGACTTGACTCACCTGGGGCGGGGGACATGGAGAGGCGAACGGCGAAGTCGGCATCCACAGGGAAGGAGACGAGGTCCTCGAGATTGCTTTGCGAACGGAGCTGGTACCGCCGAAATTAGGGCGAAGTACGGAAGTCTTGGCAAAGGGACGTACAGTTTCCTCAAAAAGGGTTGTTAGGGCAGTCATATCCTCGCTCGTAGTACGCATGAGCAGGTGACAATGAATGTTTGCCTGTTCGGACCATTAGTTCGGACAAAATAAAGGGAGAAAATGCCCGTACCTGGCCCAACTTTTCTGCCAAACTGTACCAGGGGGAGAAGTCTGTGGCATCGAGGAGAGGGGTAGACGCCGCGACTACTATGAGGTGTAATGACCGCGACTGATCCTCTGCACGCAACGATTGCAGGAACTGTGAAAAGTTAGGAGGCCCCGGAGCACCAGTTCGGAATCACGTACAACCGCCGCCTCGTCCACCTTCGCAGCCGATATCCTGTTCTCAGTCTCATAGCTCAAATGAACGTCGTTTATAGCTGCATATGGGTCGCTGTATGACCTAGGTAAGGTGGTAGATTGGGACTCGAGGACCCAGACGGTCACCGAGGCCTGGTGCATGCGGGGAAAAGGGTCAACAATTTACTCCACAATTTACCCAACGCGTACCGTTATGGGTTCCGAGGTCGCCAGTTGGAGCTTGCTCATCAGGGTGGAGAGGTAGCGATTCCGGAGATCGTCCCAGATGTTCGACATTTGATGCGAGTTTTCGACGAGGAGCATCACGTCGATGGGCTGGTGTGGGCCCGCCGCGAAGAGGGAGCTTTCAGCCATGGTGGCTGCGGGGCGGCGAGAGCCTTTGCCAGTGGCGACGAGCTCAGGGCTGGGCAAGGTGGTGGTCGAGTGCAGAGCAGAGCCAAGCGAGATCAGACCGCATACAGTGATGAGGAGGAGATGGTGGAGGTCATAAGGCACAACGCACACGTGCCTTTCTCAATGCGAGCCTCATCCTTCTTCATCGCGTCGAGCATCGTGGCCACCGTTTGACATCTCGGAACAACCCTACAATCTTATCGCAACTAACCCTATCGCCCACCGCCATCGCGTCGGTCACTGGATAACGATGCTCATTAGGGCCCAATACAGTCTGGGGCTGGCCAAATGGCATTGACATGGCGTTCCGACAAATGGTACAGCCTACGGTATTACATTGGAAGAATCCTGCTTTGCCATCGATAACCACTAACTTGGACAGCTCTCCTCCATTCAGTCGACAATGGGTACCAGGAGGGTCACGGTGAGTTGGACATCCGGGAATATTCGGAGACAGACTTGAGGCAGGGCATACATCCATGATATTCAGGCCACGATGCACGACAGAAAGGCGACAAAAACATCATTTGCAGCGCGACACGGTATCGATAGGGATTCGGACGAGCAGCGGACCGTGCCTCTCGTAAATGGCGACGTCCAGACTTGGCTGGTGCGCCAGAGAACTTTATCTGGTAGGCTAATTGAAGGGATGAACTCAACGCTGAAACTTGGCCAGATTTTGACCCTTGACCCGAACCTTATCTGGTAGTTGCTGCAAAAGGGGCGCCGTGTTCCTGGTGATTGTCCCCCATGCTCTGGTAAGTTGTTGATATAGATCATCCGGCCAACCTGGAACCAGAAGCTCTGCTTGCCTCCTTTGCCAGGAGATCTGGGAGCCTCGAGGCAACCGCATTCAGTCTCGTGGCCCATTCTCGGACGGATGCTGGTTCCATTGCACCAGGTACTCTTCGGGTCCGGCACTTGGACTGACTATCTAGGAAAGTTGAAGAGTTTGTCGTCCGATATCGATTTTCCTATCCTGATGCATGGAGTAGAGCATCGAAATAGACTTGGACCTCGAGGCAGGACGGTCGCCTTAAAGATGTTAGCGCTCGTGGAGTTTCCCGAACCCAGCTCCTTCAGGCAGTTCACATGTCGTCAAGCAGGCGTCATATTGAACTGAATGACAGGTTCCGACAATCCTCGCTCCAGACTTCAGCGCCTATTCCTATCGTGTCGTCCTTCCCGTCGCTTGGCAAACTGTTAGGTCACAGGAACAGGCAGCGGTGCGCGTTCCTCGGGGAGGGTGCATTTGCGGATTAACCTTCGTGGGTTCTTTCTAACACATTGTCTCCAAGCATCCAGGACTGTGCCGCTGGCGAAGTTATCGTTTGTCTTCCGTTGACCAAAGCCAAGTTCGCGACAGACGTCAAGCAGACTAGATCCAACCCAGTTGGGTACGGTAAATCAAAGAGGTAGGCCAAATTCAGGAGGGCTCAGGATGATAAGGGCTCGTAGAAATCGATCGGGCGACAGCTTCACGGATTCTAGCAAACCTTTGACAAGCGGAGAAGAACTTCGGTGACCCCTAGGGGTCATGGAAGGAAACAATCCTCGAAGAGATGACGCTTTGCGTGCCAAGCCATAAAAGAGGAGCCTCGCCTGGGACGCATCGCCAAGGGTGAACGTGGACCAAGCAGAGGGCCAGCTCAGCAAGGGCCAGAAGAACAAGAACGTATCCTCCCCCGGCCACCCTTGGGACCGACCCCTGTCCTCTCTTCGCTCCGAACAAGGCACAAGGCACACTGGCGGGGGCAACAGGAAAGAGAAGGAACAAAAGGGTTATTTGCCATCCGGCTATCATCGGCCGACTAGCTCAGTTGGTTAGAGCGTCGTGCTAATAACGCGAAGGTCTTGGGTTCGATCCCCACGTTGGCCACTGACTCTTTTTGAAGCTTTTTACACTCCTCCTAACCCGTTACCCTGTGGCCTGGTTCCTCGACGAGTCGATGAGGCAAACTTCAAGTGGCGTTCAAACTGTCTGCTCACTGGGAGAAACTCGCCACTGGTGTCCTGGGTGGTCTTCTTTTCGTTTCTTTTGTTCCACTAGGGAGAAAGCTCTTCCTGTCCACGTCGGGGTCCCTTAGTATATACCCTTTGGTTTACCCTTGTAACTATCCTATTTTGGGGAAACGGGGACCTTGTCTCTCTCGACAGCTATACTTCCCGATTGCTCGGGATACTCCTGGACCGATTCATTCTTTTTGGGGGGATGGGCTCAGGGGATAGGTTTTCATGCCTTTATCACAGGTTCGGTAATGTTCTTGACTCTTGCTTTTATCATTCCAGTAACTTTACTACCGTGCTCCTGGGCGCTTAACTCAGAACCTTCGCCGGCCTGGATCGGCCCGTACTCGGGCCTGCCGCGTTGCCTTTCTCGGCGGGGAGAAATCAAGGTTTGAGCGCGGTATCTCTTACGTTTCCCCTTCTCCTTCGCCATCGAGTCGTGGTAGGGTAGATAAGGACCCAGGAGGTACGCCCGTGCGTTTAATGTCCTTTGATTTGGTTCATGACGATTCGCCACCGTCGCAGATGCAGCAGGAAAACAATGGACTAGGACTGAAGACTCAGGCGAACGGTGCTTATGGGAGCAGCAGCAGTGGCTCAGAAGATGAAGAAAGCGCCCAACGAGCATCGCATCGTCGCACCAGGGAACCTGGGAGTCAATGGAATGGGAGGTCTCCATTTCTGAGAAGTTCTGCGTCGTTCAGCGCACTCACTTCTTCCTCAACCGCAGCTAGGAGGAGGAATGACGACCTTCGCCTAGGGGATCCTTTTGGCGTCGACGGGATCGCAACACCGCAGTCACATCTCGACCAACACAGGCGGACGTCGTCGAGTGAAGGGACTTATCTCGGAGGGAGAGGGCCTGCAGGGAGCGGCACGCAGCCTTCCGTCATTCTCATGTCCAGCGGAACCGCCTCCTCGAACCACGACGATCAAGGGACACCACAGGGTCTATTCACCCCTGCAGGCGACACCATACCCCCCATCGCAACATCTCGTTCAACCACGGCGCTTCTCATGAAGAAGAAGCAGCTTCACAGAAACCAGCACCCACAACTCGCGATAAGCAGTATGTTTCCTTGGACGGGGCACCTCAATGGGTCCACACCGACAGCTAACGGGAGCGGGAGCAGCAACTACGGTGGTTCTTCGACCTCATCGTCAGGGTCCACGACACATGGGCGAACAGTCCCCCCACCACCTCCACCGCAAATGGCGCCGCTAGTGCCTCATGTTCAGGTTTCGACACATGCTCCGGTTCAGGTGCAACCCTTGCCAGATCACCCGCCTCCACCATATAGCGAAGCGTGTTCGGAAGGAGCGGGCCAGGGTGCGACGCCAGCCATGGGTCAGTCGACTGCTCGTCATGCCGGTCTGCTTCCCCCTCAAGGTTCGTCGTCTTCTGTGTCGAGCTCTGCGACACGGAACAGAAGCCCAGTGAGGCCGCATGTCGACCACCAGCACCGTTCCCAAGCAGAGTTCAGCTCCAACTCTCATTTGTGGGCTGCCTCGTCTGCCTCGTCGTCTCGCACCTCCTTTATGAGCGTCCAACACAGAGGAGTCCGCTATCAAGGCTTTGATGACTCGGATTGGGATAGCTCAGATGTAGACTCGAGGAGGGGCGAGGATGACCGGGATGCGATATATACGTCCCCTTCCCGAAGGCGAAAGGGGAAGGAGAGGGCCAGCCTAAGTGACGACGAGGACACTCCTACGCCAACCACTGGGCACTCGAGTTCTATACATCCACTACACGATCCAGACCAGAGGTTGCACGACCGCCGACACTCACGAAGCCACGACAATGACGACCACCTAGCTGCCGGGCAGCCCACAATGCCCAAGTCGTGCCTAAAATCAACGCCGTCCTCCTCCACTTCTCTGTCTACTACTCACTTCTTGACCCCGTCCGCATCTTCGTCGTCGATATCAGCACAGCACGAACCCAGTGCCCCTACTCGAAAACCAAATCTTGGGGTTCGGTTTGTCCGGTTCACGCTTGGCCTGGGATCGGGGAAGGGAAAGGCGAAGGTGCGGGAGAAGGAGCCCAAACTTATATGTACGACACCGGGGGAAGCGTGTGCTGGAGAGACCGAGACCGAGACAGACGAACCGGTGAGCAGCTGGCCCGGCATGCAGCAATGTTGGCATACTAACTGTGAAGTCAGTCATCTAGACGGTTACCCACCGCCAGAAAGCCTCCACCTTCAGGCTCGAGCTTAGGTTCGCTGGGGTTCGCGGCTTGGAGGCGGTCTCCTTCATCTCTCAGACCGCCTATCTCTACCCACTCGGCCTCCAGTCCCCTGCGATCATCCCATTCCGCGCCAGTCCCCAGCTCCCCCGTGTCCACGTCATCCCCATCGTCGTTCTCCACCACCTCAAAATTCACCGTATTCCTCTTCCAATTCTTCCGCTTGCTCTCGGTCGTGCCGGCACTGTGCGCCCTCATATATTGTCTGTGGATGCTCGTCAGTTTCGGTGGGGTGGGTAGTGAGGGCGAATGGAGGATAGAGAAGGAGTACATGGATAGGTACTGGAGTTGTGTTCCTTTGCCCCCAGGATCGCTCCCTGTGAGTGGCGCGAGTATCGTAGGTGTTGGAGGAGCGATTGGGGGGATGCTCTTTTGCGACGAGGGGAGGGGCGTTCTACGTGGACCTCCGATACCAGGACGGGTTGACTGGGTCGTTTCTGCTTTCTGGGTACGTTTTCTCAATTTACGGTTTTGGCGCATCCTCATCTGGTTTCCAAAGGCACTTCTCACCGCACATCATTGCCTGGGTCTCAGCACAGGCTTATTCGCCAGGTGGAAGGTGTACTACACGCCTTCTTCAACCCTCGTGAGGTTACTGGCATTACAAGGTATGGGAGTCCCGGGCATTATCGGTAAATAACTAACTAACGCTGATCATGTTCAGGCATTTGTTGGCAAGCAACCCACCTGACGTTGTACATCGTTGGCGGTAGCCGTCGACCAGCGGCTGCTTGGGCAGCCATTGGGACGTGCACCGCCGTCAGCCGGAGCGTGCAAATATGGGTCACAAGCAACATTGTACGGGAGTCTGAAGATGATGGGGACAACGAAGCAGACAACGACGCCCACCCGAACGTAAAAGGCCCAGGGATGGTGATGCGCTTTGTGCATGCATTCGCAGTTGCCGTTGGTGGTGGAGGGGCCGAGGAGGGCAGCAGCGAAGAAGATCATGATGAGGGCGAATCGAACGACACGCCAGTCTTACCGCCAATCCCGACAGTCAACCTGGGTCTCGACGACTCCATATTTGAGTCAAGCGAGCCCGAGTCGCCTGTCGTCCACACTTCGAGGCTGAAGAAAAGGAGGAGGCGGGGACGGAAGAGGTACAAGGAAAGGTGCTGGGATTGGAAGGAGGTGGGCTTGAAATGCATGCTTCCTACCGGGCTCGTGTATTTCTTGATGGCGTGGGCGGAGGTGGGGAGGAGGGAGTGGGGCACGTGGTATGGTGGGTACGATGTGTATTCTCATGGATTTCGCTCACTAGAAGGCGCCGGGGTGGTGGTGCAATGACGACAGTATCACTTGTGCGTTGGGTTTTTATTTGACTTCTGCCGCCCCTGTATTATCATGAAAATGCTTGATCACCACATCTAGACTTGCATAAGTTCGTGAAACAGACTCACAGTGTCATTTTGTCACAGGTGATCGTGTCTTTCTTCTCCTGGATTGCCAGGTGCCGCAGGAAGCATTCGCGTTCCTCCGTACTCGTAGCCGCTCAATCTACGCTCCCCCATAATTTCAGGCGACGGGTATGAGCTACCACGATGCCTCGGATGCCGCCCTCGCAGTCTGTACATGGCTGGACTCTCTTGCGCACCTTGCACGCTGGACACAGGAGCCCAAGGATCCGGCGGAGCCGACGATTTCCTTGAGGTAATTGTCGCCATCCCCGGATTGTCGAGAGCCATATTTTGGTGCGCCGACCTAATGCCAACTTTGGGGTCCCAATTGACCTCGCCGACGAGAAATTTCCCCAATTCGACGAGCTTCTGTCGGGGCACCGAATAGGTTACGTGCGAAACTTTCTTGTGCACGTTCATTATGGAAGCTCTAATTATCCGAGCGCCGTCCAAGGCGCGTCGGCTGACTGGCTTCCACTTTATGTTGCGTTCGCTCTACTCCCGCACGGCCCCCGCGTATTTGGCGATGGCTCGACGCGACGCACAGTTCGCGCTGCTGGGCATGGGTGCTCGGAAAACGTATAAATACGGGGGTGCTTCAGCACTTGGAAAGCATCGATCTACAGACCGATACACCTCTCCCAACGAGCCTTCCCAGCTTCTCCTGCCTTAATCGCCATGCTCTCTACCCTCGCCACCGTCTTCGCCATCGCCTCTGCTGCGCTCGCCGCGCCCGCACCTCAGCTCGGCATTGAGGTTCCCGCTGCTGGACCCCCTGGATTCAACATGTGCGTCGGGGGCTTCCTCAAGGCCTTTGATGCATACTGACCTCCCCCCTTTCGCAACGATAGCACGAGCATTGGTGTCATCGGTACCGGATGCCCTCCCGGATCGACCTACTACGTCCTCAACCCCGAGAAGACTGCGGTGACTGTGACCTTCAGCGAGTTCTTCGCTGAGGCCGGTCCCGGTGTCTCAATCAGCAAGAACAGGAAGCAGTGCCAGTTGACCCTTGGTGTCAGCGTTCCTCCTGGCTTCACCTTCGGTATCGCCAACGTCGACTACGTGAGTCCCTTAGCCTCCTCAATTACTATAGGTCGTAGCTCTAACGCTAAATATCTACTCATCCAGCGTGGATACTACCAACTCGACAACAAGGTCACCGCATCACAATCGTCGCTATACTACTTCCAGGGACAACTCGTCCAAGCCACCTCCCGATCTGACCTTGCCGGCCCCGTCGACGGTGACTACTACACTTACCGCGACAGCTTCGACCTCGTGTCGACTGTGCAGTCGCCTTGTGGACAGGCAACTGTGCTGAACATCAACAGCGACGTCCGTGTCAGCAACTCGCAAAACACCAAGGGCCAGGGATATATCGCCACTGACTCGATTAACACTGGCCTGACGACAGTGAGTATTGGATGTTTTTGATTGAAGGCATTGGCCTAGCTGACTTGGGTACCTTTTCTAGACCTTCAACTTCCAGTGGCAGACTTGCAAGAAGTAATAGCTTTCATGAACACTTCATCTTATTATGCATTGATAGCTTCTCGGGCATGTACACACGAACACAGAACAAAGGAATTCTTTCTCCTCCCCTCTCCGCCCTTGCGCTCGGTTCCGAGTCTTCTCTTTCTCCCCTCTGATCGACTAGAACTGTCCACCTACAACTCAGAGGCTCTGCGAAACTGATGGTGATGTGGTTTGCGAGGCAGCAGGACCCATAGGTTCTTTCCGATCGCCGCGTCGAAGGCACTCGAGTTTGTATTCTGCTTACAGTTTAATCGCTGAGTTGGCTCACCTGTTGCCTCTCCACCGGAGCACTAGTTACTTTACTTCGAATAGGTGCGCGTCAGTCCACCCAAAGTCGGTCTACAGGCCGGGGAAGGCACACACCTTTACGCCCATATAAAAACCGTGGGCCCTCGACCCCGCGGTTCAGCGCTGAGTTAACCAGTACGAGGAGTATTGTCGAAACTTTGAACAAGCGTTGTAGTACCGTGGTTCTAGAATGTAAGAGTGCTCTTCTCTACTAAAACGCCAGAGTCGAGGAGGAAAAAATACAAGACTGGAATAGTTGAAGATTATGGTGCTGGCGGCTCCTGGGTGGTAGCGTTGGTGGAATAAGCGCCCGTCGGATATGATGGGTGCAAGGTGCGCTGATTGTTCTCATCCTGTGGGTAGATTCAAGTAAAACACGCGATGGTGTGCAGGCCTGTGGAGGTGAGCGACAGAGGCCCATCGGCAATCATTACAGTTGATACAGGTAAAAAGGGTAAACAAGGCTTGAAGCACACTACGACTACGAGGCAGAGGGAGAAAGTCAGGGCGAAGACATAAGAAAGGGAACAGGAAATCGAGGCGCAGGGGTCGGCGAGGCAACGAAGCGAATACTCATAGAAATAAATATGTAGGAGTACTACGAGAACTTCCACCTGTTCCCGCAGACCGTGCAAGTGACGAACGTAGTCATAGGTTCGTCAGCACTTCGGGTCTGAGCCTGCCTGTACCTGCATTTCCTCTAAAAACGCAAATGTTAGAATAAGATAACCGACCGGAAACTGAATGATACGTGCCTGTTTGCATTTGGAGCATTGGAACGCGGTGGTTTCGGCCTCCGTTTCCTGAGCACTCAGGCTCTGGAAAAGGTTGTCCTCCTTGATCTTCTTCAGCGCTGCCTTCTGCTCCTCGCTTGCCATCTCCTCGCTCGTCATGGTGGAGAACTTCTTAGCCGAGATCTCGCCACTGACGATGAACTCGCGAAGTTCTGGGTTGTTCTTGTCTTTGAGGTTGACAAAGAGGGAACGAATTTTGTTGCGGTACTCGCCAGCCGTGGAGGAACCGTGGTTATGGTACACTGCCAGTTCGACTTCGGCAGCGCGCTTGGCGATCAATTCAATAGCTGGACGGTGATCACATGGAGGGGTTGGCAGGATGGGGTGAGTCCAAATAAGCGCCCAAGGAGAAAGGAGACGCACGAGCAGGAGAATCACTAGCCAATGCATCGTAAATCAATTCCATGCACTTGTCGCGAACCTTCTCTCCAGCGGTCCCGATGAACCCATCGTTCTTCGACGTTCGTGGGGGCCCGTTGCCGACTGGGGTCCCTGGCGTTTTGATTCCTGTCTTCGACCCAGAGGCGGCGATGGTCGTGTTAATCGCAGTCGGCTTGGGCGTGGGGCCTGTTGGCGTGCTTGCCGTGGATTTTCCGCCTCCAGGCTTCTGCTTGTCGACCGTCGTTTTCCACTTCTTCACGAGCTCTTTCGCGGCGTTGGCGACCTTGATGGAGTCGTGTTGGCGAAGCTTGCCGACTGCGAGACCCGCCTTGCTCTCCTAGTATCGTGGTCGTCCGTAATAGGGTAGATCGTCGTCATTTGAGTCGTGTGCATGTTGATGTTGAGGGTGATCATGGTGGTATGAAAGGAAGATGCACAACGTCAGATACGCTCAACCTCTGGAGATGAAAACGTGAAGGACTCACCCTGAGGATTTGTTCGTTGATGTTGAATTCTGTCTTCATTATGTTGATTATGCTCAGAATGTCCTGAACAGTGATTCCATGAGCTACACCCTCCCGAACGCGGCCACCTTCCCCTTCGACATTGACGCGTACATACCTCCTCATTCTTTTCGTTGACAGCGGCCTGTAGCCGCTTCACGTTTTTCTTTAGCTCTACTACGTCGGTCATCTTGTGCAGACTACGTGGAGATAGTAGGGGATTGGAGTGGCAATGGGGTATATGCTACTGGAAATGCCTACTCCCGCTCTCTACACCCCTCCTAGTGCTCAATGTCAAGACGAAAGTCCGGAATTCGTCGCGTTCGAGCTCGTTGTCGTTGTCGTTAGAGATCAAGGCTTGTCGCGTGCACTCAACGCCAATGGCGTGCTGACCAACGCGGAGCAAATACGGAGCAAACAAGACGCGGGGACCAAGGCCATCAGCAACAGCGAGCTCAAGTCGCGAACATTGCCTGCTCAGTACCACCATGACCACCCTTCCACCACTGGAACCCCTCTTCAAACGCAACGCAAAACGGACATGGGATGTCTTTGCCGCAGAGTATGACGACCTGAATTTGAAGGATGAAGAGTCGAGGTGTGTCTCCATTTGTCCAAAAAGCCATGGAATCTAATGTCGTGTATAGTACGAGGCTACGGTTAGCGGTGAAAATCAACGACGAGTACAAGGATTACAAGTCCCTACCATCGACACTACTTGCTCAGCAGGGCGCCGTGGGTCCGGCACGGCCAAAGGATACACGAAGGATGATCACCGCTGGGGGAGAAGGTGCGCTTCAAGCGTCGGATCCGTGAGTTCCATCTAATATCCCCTAGGCATCGATCCCAGCACTTCTCGGGCACTCGCCACCATCGACAAGACCCCCATTCAACAACCCTCGACATTCTCCTCTTCCTCCGCCCTCTCCCAAGCGCTCGCCCTGCACAAGCAAACCCACACTATCAAACCGAAGTACCATCCCGAATGGCAGCTCAAGCGCGTTATTTCAGGCCATCTGGGATGGGTGCGCAGCGTCGCTGTGGAGCCAGGGAACAAATGGTTTGCGACGGGCGCGGGCGACAGAGTTATTAAGATCTGGGATTTGGCGAGCGGGGAGCTCAAACTGAGTTTGACGGGACACATCAGCACGGTGAGAGGGCTAGCCGTGTCGGGGAGACACCCGTACCTGTTCAGTTGTGGTGAGGACAAGGTAAGTGTCTATTCCTCTCTTCAAAATGTATGCTAACGCATCGCAGATGGTGAAATGCTGGGACCTCGAAGCCAACAAGGTCATCCGACACTACCACGGCCACCTTTCGGGCGTGTACTCCCTCTCCCTCCACCCCACACTCGACGTGCTCGTCACAGCCGGCCGAGACGCCTCCGCGCGCGTCTGGGACATGCGGACGAAAGCACAAATCCATGTCTTGTCGGGCCACACGGCAACCGTCGCCGATGTCAAGTGCCAGGAGTCGGACCCTCAGGTCATCACGGGTAGCATGGACAGCACAGTGCGACTGTGGGATCTTGCGGCAGGCAAGACAATGACGACGCTCACCCATCACAAGAAGAGCGTGCGATCGCTCGCGATTCACCCCACGGAGTACTCGTTCGCGACGGGTAGTGCGGGAGGGAACAATATCAAGAAGTGGAAGTGCCCTGAGGGAGCGTTTGTGTTCAACTTTAGCGGCCACAATGCGATCATCAACACGATGAGCGTGAATGCGGAGGGGGTGTTCTTTAGTGGAGGGGATAATGGGACCCTGACGTTGTGGGACTACGCGACGGGGACGCCATTCCAAAATATGGACGACATCCCTCAGCCTGGATCCCTCGAGGCGGAGGCGGGAGTGTTCTGCTCGACCTTCGACCAGACTGGCACGCGACTTATTACGGGTGGTGCAGACAAGACTATCAAGGTACGTGAGCTGCGTGTTTTCAAGATGACGGCTAACATTCGGGATTTAGATTTATGCCGAGAAGTCATAACCGCTCTACTTCGCCCTCGTCGTTGTTTTATCCACATGGAATCGATTTTTTGGTTGAAGCGCTTTGCTCTGCTTCCCCTCCTGTGCTATCCTGGCGCCGTCCAGATGTACCGAAAATACATCGGTTCTTTGGCTTTTGACGGGCAGATTTGCCAAGGTCTAAAGTATGGATCATTATGCGCAACGGTAATAGCCTGACAGGAGCTGGTAAGTACGACGAGGAAAACAGCTTGAAAGGGTATAGATGTAAACGAGTGTGAGTAAGACGAAGATTAGACGAAGACGTGACGATACAGGTACAGCAAATATGCACGGAATAGCAGGATTATAGGCAGAAAGGGACAACATGGAACATACTAAACGAGTGGACAGCACGAAGCTTGAATCAAATTGCACCCACTCCCGCAACTGACGTTACGCCCTCCAATTCAACGGTGCGCCGATACTCTCCTCCGTCTCACTCTCCTCCGAATCGGACTCGATGTACCTCGTCAACCGCGGGTTCTCAACAACGACTTCTCCCCCATTGCTGTCACGCTCCCCCCGATACGTCGCTGACGCGTGCCCAAATTCCTCCGACTGCCCTTCCTCCCAAGCCACCTCTTCCTGCGGCTCCTGAACGAACCCATCCCCGAACCTCGAGGTGAAGTTGGTCCCAAAGTCCGTCGAGGCCATGCTACCCTCAGTCGCAATTCGAGAACTGAACGACATTGTGTAGCTATGGCCGTCGCCCATCGTTGGCTCCGGAAGGGGGACACTATTAGAATTCTTGGGCGTTGGGAGTTCGGCTTCCAAGGATGTGGCCTTATCCCTCTGCACATCCCCGGCGTAGAGGGGACCTCGGACTTCACGACTCGATTCTTGTGGCCCTTCGTCAGACGAATCCTCTTCCTCCTCTGGGTCCGCATCTCGAGGTACCCATCTCTGGTTCCGAGCAGATATCTTCGCAAGGATGCGGATAGATTCAAGGCGTTTACGTTCCTTCTCTTTGTCATTCATGTCCCTTGCACCCCCAGCTGGAGGCGGAGGAGAATGCGTCGGAGCAACGGGTGAACAGGATGGGAAGGGAACAGACGCAGGGGCAGATGCGGGCGGTACGAATACGAGGGGCAGGGCCCGATTTGGTGGTGATGAGGCCGTCGGGGAAGGTGAAGACACTGGGTGGTCTTTTGGAGGAAGAGGCGGTGGGAGGGAGGGCATGGTCTTGTGGGTATGCTGAGCCGCCTCAATAGGTTGAGGAGGACAGGCTGTCGTTGAATTCATTTCGGCAGCATCGACGGTCCCAGGGTCGACTTCATTGTCGGCAAGCTCACTGGCATTCTCTCCGGCACGCGAAGAGCTGTTTGGAGCTGGCTGCGGACCTCTGCACTCCCATCCGACGCCTGCAAGATTAACCCTCTTCAGACTTGGGCAAGCACTAGCCCACGCTTGCACTCTCGCCCAGTCCTTCTCGTTCCACTTCTCAAGGTCTCCCTCCTCCATATCAACGCCTGCCTTTGCAGGATACACGGTAGACGCATCCGCAGGCGACGACTTCCTCTTCCCAATCCCAAGCCCGTCGAGCGCCATACTCACTCTACTCGGTGTCATCGGTAGCCCGATGTTGGGCATCATGGCGCTGAGCCGATTGACGTTGGGCGTGACAGGAACGCTTGGTGGAGGGGCAGGGAACTTGAAGACGCTGAGGTTTTCGATGCTCTTTTCGCCCTTGAGTTTCAGGGTGACTTCCCAGTTTTCTGGAGGTGGAAGAGGGGATGCGGGAGCTGGTGAGAAGCGTAGAGTGGGTCCGGAGATTATGGAGGTCCGGTCGGGGGGTGGGCGATGGAAGTTGAGAGTTAGTTTACGGAGGGTAGAATACCGGGGGAGGGATGACTGAATGGTTTTGTAGAGGGTCTGGGCCAGAACTGTTAGCTGATGGCCGAGCGAGTCAGTGAAATTCATTTTACGCACCTCTTCAATTCCAGGCGCTAGCGAACCTGCGGTCTTGAACGAGACATCCAGCTCTTCCAACCCTTTCCACTCATCTTCAGCCACGTCCTCTGCATCGTCTCCCTTCTCCCCACTCTCACTGGCACCAAGGATTGAGCCAGCAGCCGCTAGGCACTTCTCCACTGTCCTCTTGTCTACCTCCTCTCCGAACTTTATCCCAAGGACCTCCACGCCCGCTGACTTCAAGTTTGCCATCACAGCGTTTGGCCTGAGACCCGTATACAAGGTGGTACCGATGTTCAGGTGCACATAGCGCAGAAGACGAGGCGTCTCTGACGAAGGGCCAGAGATCAAGGACAAATCGAGGTGGGATGCGTTGCCTGGAATATACGACGATGGTTGGAGAAGAGACAAGATAGCGGGGGTGGCACGCAGGGTCGTGAGCGCTGGGAGGAGCGTCTGCGAGCCGAATAATGATCTCCGAACGCCCAACGCGCTGGGACTTGGACTGGTTGTCCGTACACTGTCCGATCCATGCGAGAAAGGCCTGGCTCCCGTGAATGGTGAGGATTTGGGGGTGTTTAACGACCCCATCGCGTCGTGCAGCAAGAGGTACTGGGGGTGATCTGGGTTTCCACTGCTGCTCGGAGAGTCTTCAAGATTCGGGAACTTCAATTCCACGATATTGGTTTGCCCGTCAAGCCAGCTGAATAGGGATCCCAGTTCTTCGTTGCTCATACGACCGCACATGAACGTCAGACTGCGCAGACCAAACGCGGTGTGTTGGGCGAGCAGCGACGCATCGAAGGCTGGGAGAGTGAGCTTGACGAGGTTGGACATCCGCTGGAAGGCGAGGGTGAACGCCGCTGTGAGGAAAGTGCTCCTGAGTTGGGCTTCCTCGTCCGCATCGTCTTCGTCCTGCGACCTTGCAAAGAAGCTTGGCCATGTGCGACAAATGCACTCGTGAACGAGGTCGGGGAGCTCTCGTTTGGACGCGAGCGTGGCGAGCAATCTCTGTAGTTTGACGGGCGAGAGACTGTCCAGATCCAGCCGGTCGTAAAGTCTAGCGCGTCCCGAGGAGCAGAACGACTTCGAAAGCGGGCATATTGTTGCGATCGCCGCTCGTGGAAGATGGGGGAGTACCAGGTCCAGAAGTTCGGCAGGGAATTGCGGAGCTTTGGATGGTTTGGGGATCGGAGGGAGAGAGGCGAATGTTCCCGAGATTGCGGCGATTTCCTGGCCACGACTGTAGCTCTGGGAGGCTCTTCTGGCGACCTGAACGCCCTTCCGGATCTTGTCCTTTGCCTTGACGGTTATTGACCGGATGAGGTTGGGGGTACTGGTCGCCCTGCCCCTGGCGTAGCTCGCATCGTCTGCAGTGCTTGTTGCGTCGCCACCCTCTGTGGATCCACAAGGCTTTGTCACCAGCGCCTGGCTGGACAAGCGGAGCCATGATGGGGAAGGAGGGACCATGAGGGATACGGCACTTCCTAGGCCACTTGGCCGGCGAATGTCGTCTTCGGACTCGCAGGTCTCCACGTCACTCTCGTATGCCCCGCCCCGCCCCTCCTCGGCTATGTACATCGTGCCAATGGCGTTGCGGGTACTCCAGGCAGAAGGTGCAGTCTTTCCAGCGACGTTGAGGCTTGGTGGGGCCTTGCTCTTCCCCTTAAATATTGAGGAAACTCGCCGCATAATGTTCTTCTTTCCTTGGACATGAGCCTTGTGTGTCGTAGACGTCGGGGGCAGCTCTGTTGAGATCAACGCTGGCGTCGTTTCCTCCTTCCCTTCCCCAAACTTCGCTGGCACATCCAGGTCCTTCTCGTCAATCTGTGGGGCCGGCTTCCTCTTCGACTTACGAGAGAGCTTATTCTCGATAGGCTCGAATGGGGGAATAGGTGGACGCTTAATGTCATTTTCGACAGCAGTCGAACTAGACGCGCGACTGGGCGGAGGGGGGTGATGTAATGAGGCGCGAGAAAAGAAGGACATTGGAGTGGAGAGATCTTCAGACCCTGTCTTCAAAAGCCTGGGCGGCCTCAGGGCTCCAGAGAGAGATAGCGCCGTGGAGGAGAGGGAAAAGAAAGCGCACCAAGGGCCGACGGCGCCCACGAACCCTACAGCCAGCCAACGGGGTTGCAGGGAACTCAGGGAACCGAAATAGGACTAGCTGGAGCTTTTGGTTAGCAACCAGTGCCAACGACACCACAAACACACCGACTGCGTCGCGACCCCGACCGCGGCAACGTGTGAATTGCACATGGGAAAGAGCCAACCGAGGCGGGATGATCTCTTGTTCGCCACTTATTCGGTTGACCCGTCGGAACCATTTCGCAATCAGAATGGTATTTACGTTGCTTTGACTTGGCTTTGACACGGAGTTGCTGGACGGGAGCATCGGGGAAGAAACTGCAGAATGGGCGCTTAAATTGAGGGAGGATCTGCGCTGCTGTCAGTGGCCATGCTCAGGGGCGTCATGTCGGTCCCGCCGTTTTCCCGCGCCCCTATGGGGCGGGAGGCGGAGCAGAAATTAACCGGCCGACTAGCTCAGTTGGTTAGAGCGTCGTGCTAATAACGCGAAGGTCTTGGGTTCGATCCCCACGTTGGCCATGGTTAATGTTTTGTTGCCTAACTCGATGCTGTTGATTTTTGCTTTTCGACGTAAGGCTCCAACTCTATCCTATCCAATACCCTATTAATAGGGTATCACCCTATCTATATCACCCTATTAATATCCCTATCCCTATTTTGCCGTTGGAGGAAAGTATCGGATAGGGCATATATAGGGTATCAGGTTGGGATAGGATTCTCCAGCTTTCCCCCCGTTTTGAGCACATTCTGCTCCCCAGAAACCATCCCCCTACTCATCTGTGGCTGTAGACTGTCCCTTATGCCACCAAATTGATATTTTCCTCCCCTGTACTCGCCCTGATCGCGACATGGTGGTGCCAAGTCCTTTCAGGCTTCGCATTCAGGCCGCTCTCTGGCTTTGGCGAGGCTAGTTGATCACGGTTTTTCGCGAGATCATGGTCTGAAAGGAAGAAAGTTGAGTTTCTTATGCAAAGCAATCCAGTTACTAACTAAATTTCTCCGCTTGAGGACAACCCTATCCGTATCCCTATTAATACCCCATTAATAGGGTTGGAGCCTTATTTCGATGTTGTCGTCACGCCCGACGGCATAACTCGTCATCCCAACTTCCCCACTCATCCCGAGGACATGAACATTGAACTTCGACGGCTGCGACACGTTGATCTCCCACTGCCAAGCTCAAGTTGCTCCCCGGCTGCAGGTCCCCTGAATGGTTGCTATCCTTGTTAACCCTCCTGCCAACCACGCGATGTAGTTCCCAAAATGAGGGAGGTTGCCTTGCTCGCCGTCCTCGAGTCTTGAGCACCAGACATAGACTCCGTGATGACTGAGCTTCCTGACGTCCAAAGTCCCCCCCCCCCTTTCGAGGGAGTTCATGCCGAGTGGGCCGTCACACTATAGGCCCATTGGCCCACTGAAAGCGCCAGTCGCTTTCGGGCTCTTGGTTGGGCGCCTATTCGACGGCGATCAAACCTGTGTGAAATACGCTGGCCCCTGTCGCTGGCGCGGCTCGTTCGTGATTGATAGCGCTTTGACCACTGACCACCACCTCTCATTCGCGGTTTGACTTTCGGTGCCCAATTCTTCTCTTCAGATATGTGCATGTAGGCTGATTGCGAGACTCATGACGATTCTCTAACAGGCACATCGGGCCCCTGACAACTGGAGACAAATGGCCGAATGCTGTTGAAACTTTCTCACACCAATGGACTGGGCAAGATAGAGGTGCCGAACGTGATTCCCCCATTCCTAGCCAGCGTTCAGCGCAGTCTTCGTATTTTTCTCCCACCGTCGTCCTGCTTCTCTCTGGTGGCCTGGTGTTCTTGCTGGAGGCTCTCTCTCTCGGGCGCAGGCGAGAATTAGAACGGGTTCTTTCATCCGCTCTAACCCCGAGCTCAGCACTCATCTACCTACGAACCACTTGGCAACCCAAATCATCAGCTCCAGGTGATCAGGACTTGGAGCGGTTTATACACTGGCAGTAGCCGTTCTTCCACCGTAAGTGAGGCCAGTGTTTCGCTCGCAGTTCATTGAAACCAAGTATATTTCAGGGCAGGTCATCGATCAGTGCTTCAGCCCTCGACAACCGCCAGCATTAATGCATTCCAAGATCGTGTCAAACTGAAACAAACTTATGCTTCTCGGTGAGCGTCTTTACATATGGTCTATGTACATAAGTAGGCGGTCTGCTTACTCTCCTTTTCCAATACTGTCATCCCCTCCAGCACACATCTTGACGTTGCAATAATCTGATCCTGACGTTGTCAAGGGATTACTGGTACCACCAGCACCGTCCTCACTGCCGTACGGTTTTATAGCATTTCCCATCACGGTTCTATCTAAGCCCTCTTCTTCAAGTTGGCTCTCTTCGATTGAGCCCCGTCCACTCTTTTTGATCAGTCAAATACTCGGCTTCAGCCATTCCTTTCGTCACGCTCCTTCATTTCACCCGCTTGGCTATCATCTCGACCCCCTTAAGAACTGGTAAGGCCACAGATATCCTATCACTGAACACCCACTTATAGACCACTTCTGCAGACCCTTCTCCACCAGTTCACTCATCGCACACGCCACCTTTCCTCCGCCATCATCCTCTCGCTCCCACCCAGTCTACAACGCATTCAAATCACCGTCTGCATCCGTTTAGGTAGACCGAAAGGTTGTGTTTCCCCACGGAATTCCCAAGTGAGCTTCGGAAACAAGATATACCCACATATTCGTCGTCACCATCTGCTTCGACCGAACGTCAACGGATAGTCGACAGACGGTTGAGAAGTTGAACCCTCTCCTCCACGTTCGACCTTTCGATCGGTATCAGTCCACGGCGACAGGTCACTACAAAGCCAGACCACGACATGTCGTCGAATTCGCGATGGGGGCAATCACCTTCCGCTTCACACCCTCATCCCTCCTCCTCTTCCCAGCCCATACGCCGCCCTCCCCAACCTTCAGCCGCCGACGAATCATTCCTTTGGCTTTCCACAAGCTACAACACGGAAGGAGGCAATCCCTTAGGTGCTGCGGCCGGCTTCCCACAGGACGGCGGCAACAGCAGTGACCCTACGCTCACGGGCAAACCGTCTAAGAAGGCGGGATACTACAAAATGTCCAGTCCCACATTCCCTCCCCATTTGTCCCAGCAATCCTCGTCAAATATGCCTATTATCTCCTCCGAGGCTGCCGCCAAACGCACGCTGAACCCGACGAGCAATGACGCCCGCTTAGAAACTTCAGCCCTCAGATCGTCGTGGACAAGTACGGACTCTGATGACACCGGCAAGGCGTCTATCACCCAGTCTGATTTCGAGTTCTTGACTCCAAGTTTCATCGCTATCGACAATCCACCTGCGATTGGCGGCCGTGATCCCCGGGTCAGGAATGGAGAGGGAGGGGCGAATGGCGGCACAGGGGGGACGCTCAGCGCAACGGCAAGCCACAGGGTTACGAAAGACAGTCATGTTCTGGGTCGTATGCATAACCTGGAGAGGGAGAGCACCGTCCTCCCTCCAGCGAGCGTGCGCAGCGAACCTCAAACGCCCGCAAATTTCGAGGAAGGGGTCGACGCGTATTACTATATTCAACACGATGAGCCAACCTCTGCTACAGCCCTTCTTTCACCACCATCCACTGCGCCACTCCACATCAAGAAGCCGTCGACCCAGGTCAATACCCCGAGTCGCGACCGACGTTTGCCATCTGTTCCTCAAGATGTCAGTCCACTACCCCATCAAACGCAGCACAGGTTCTACCATCAGCCCCCTCCCCGCATCGACCCACCACCCCAGTCCCGTCAACACCTGAGGCACGTTCGTTCAGACGAAATTACAGCATCTGCTGATACGACGGGCACGAATACAACTGGGATCACCACCAGTATCAACCCATCCGCCCGATTCCCCCTCTCCACGGCCAAGTCACAACCGCAGCTCGCCTCGTCAAGCGCCGCTGGGGTTACTTACCCGCCTACAGCCTTCGCCGACCCTTCTCTCAAGCGAAAGGAATCCAATTCGAAAACAAGCGGGCACTCCGCCACATCCGGTGCAGGATATGTGGCATCAGGGTCTGTATCGCCGAGCACATCCACATCCGTCTCTTTGGGTGTTGGAGGAGCGCCCGAAGGAAATAAGGGCTCCCCAGCAATCTCCCTCACGGGGCTGATGACGAGCAGTGGACGACCACGAGGAAACAGTGGGAGCGAGGCAAGACATCCATATGCCAGCAGCAGCGCGTACCGTATGGCTGTCACAGACTACCGCGACGATCCCAACAATCCCTTCCCAAATACCTATGCTTCCTCGTCCTCCAAGGAGAAGGATAGTCATCAGCACCCGTTCTCATCATATCGAGCGCCTCAGCAAAACGGAACGTCCGGGGAGCCTGACCCCTACTCTCGCAGGAGCGGACACGAAGGCTACACTTCGGAAGGATCGCAGAGTGGACACGGTTCGCAACAGCAGTACGGAATCGCCATTGGAAGTCTGCCGCCTTCTTCCAAACCCAGCCCGAGGTTGCCGTATTCGAAGTCGAATTCGAATCTAGGTCACGGCGATGCATCGGATATTGAGAGGAGGTACGCAAGCGGTCTCGGCAATGGAAATGAGAAGGGAGGCAACTTCAGTGGAAGGGACCAGGGGTCGAAGGAGGCTGCAGTGTCCAATCCTGGGAAGACAAATAAGAGGGAGAAGCGGCAATCACTCCTTTCCCTCCGGATACGCAACATATATCCCGTCCCTTCGGCCTCCAACCGTGGATCTGGTGTTGGTTCTACTCCCAGGACAGTATCCAAAGCCATATCTTCTCGGACAAGCGAAGCCGATGGGTATGGACTCCAGGATGGAGAGGAAGAGAACATTGACCTTCTGATCCTCCGGTGGTTCGGGTTGGGTTGTCTCTTCCTTCTTGCCGCAGGAGTTATCCCGCTCCTGGGAACCGTCTACGCCTCTGCTGGTCACGCGATTCTCAGAGCCAAAGCCACCACTGACGCCAGTGGTTCGCCATTCACTCCGGGATCGTCTTCGGCGGGTGAATCAATTTACCTGCGTTCCACGATCTCAGACTCGGCGAAAGCGGGTGCTCTCGGTGGTACAATTCTTGCGCTCCCTGTGGTGTTGCTGGTGTTTACCGCGGTGGGACCCGACGCTATTTTCCAGTTTAAGCACAAGCTCGTTGGCTGGACGAAGTCCACATTCCTGACCTTCGAGGGGGAAGAAGGATCAGGGGACGAGAAAGTCCAACGCACACCTGCCTCTGTTGATCGTGACCGACGACGTAGCCGCCGCGCAAGCAGTCTCTGGGGTCCAAACGCAGCTAGCATCAGCTTCAGAGAGCAATCCACGACCGAGCTGACAATCAACATCGCCACCAACATTCTCCTTTCCGGCCTTTTCCTGTCCCTCGGAGCTGCGTGTGCCGCCTTGGGCGTGACCATCCTTTCGCCAACCTCTCCCCTAACCGAGAACCCTTACCTTTCACCTTCGACGGCGGCACTGTCGGGGCTTGTCGGTGGAGCTGTAGTATTCGGCGGAGCTGTAATCCTTGGGGGCGTCTTGGCATGGGTAATCTATGAGGGTGGCAAGCCAGTGTCGTTGGAGGAACAGCAGCTTGCTATCGGCTCCGTTCCCGTTCACGGTGTGAATATTGGAGTGCCAATAGCAGGAGGCGGGAAGGCCGCGGCTGTGGGTCAAGGGGTGAGCATCCAGAGTGCAAGCACGTTTATGGGTGGGCAGCCTACTGTGAAGAGTGCCGATGACCATCCTGTAGGGCGGTGGGTGTGATGTGCCATGCCTTGCTGTAGAAAAGCTGGTCCTGCTATTCGTTTTGTTCTGCGGACCACGCTCAGTTCCTTTCGATTCTTGAACGACGCTTTGCTTCATTTATCATTAAACTTATCTCACTTGTTGGACGCTGTATTTGCCCTTCTCCCTGTGTTGTCTGTCTACCTACATATCCTACTCCCCGCATGTTGTACATCGCATTTCATATTTCCCACCCACTGCGCCACCGTCTTATGCTAGATGCATCCATCCAATCGCCTGTATAGCCACACAATACCTATATACGCTCGCCTAGCCATAACCTTCCTCATGCGTCATCAATTCACGGGTGCTTTGATAGGCTGGCGCTTAACGAGCGCTTAGTCCCTCAATGATTGTTGATCCGGGAGCCCGGAACACCTGACAAGTCGAGATTCCATTGACCCCTTGACGACATTCGGGTGTGTGTAGCTTCTAAGGCTTCTTGAGGAATCCACTTGTAAACCCTCGGTAATTCATGATCAGCCTGAACGAAAGTTCGCATCGGCCTGGTGTTGCCATGCACCTCACGATGTGATACCTCGTATCCTTACCCTTACAGTCTCTCATTGATCCCATCTTCTAAACATCTGTGCGAGTGAGCTCACCGGGACTGCATGCCCGTTCGGCTCGTGCGCGAAGCCTACTCCGCTCTATACTCAGAACACAGTTGTGCCCATTCCCATCACCACATGTCATTAAGTGGCCCCCTACGGCTTGCGTGGGAGCTGGGAAGGGTGAATGCGATAGCCTCTGTTAGTACGGAATACAAATGGCCGTTTTTGTTCATGAATAACATCCAATACAACAGCCCTCAATCTTCGATTTTAATGTACAATCCCTGGCTTGTCACCAAAGCCCTCGCCCCAGGGATGACTACGATGGTCTGCGTCGCGTCAATCACCATCGCTGGGCCCTCCACCAAGTCGCCCACATCCAAGTTGCCCAACAAATACACGGGCGTATCCTCCACCCGCCCCACCGGAGGCGCGAAGTACACCGAATACCTCTTCGGCTCGGCCTTCTCCCTCGCAGCATCACCTCGATGCAAACAGGCGACCCTGTTGGCTTGGTATAGTTGCTCCACCTCGGCGTAGATCGAAGGACCCAAATCGTCAAACGTTTTGCCGATCCCTCGCACTTTGACGTCGTCGACGATGACCGGCTTGTCGAGAATAAAACCGAATTCGGCTTTGTACACGCGCTTAAAGGCTTCCAGGTAGTCCTGGGCTTCACATCCGACTGCTTCGGGAAGTACCATGAGACTGGTGTCGGTGCCTTCGAAGCGCATGTTAAGCATCCGTTCCACCTTGACGCGTGAGCCGGAGAAGCCCTGTTCCCCGAGCTCCTTTCTTACTTGCTCGGTGAGCTTGTCGAGGCGGCTAATGAGAGATGGAGTGTTCTGAGGCGTGTAGAATGTTGCGCTTGGCTCTTGAATTTCATGAGCACTTTGTGAAGAGGACGTCAGTCAATCTGGGGTAGGGTACGAGCATAGTAAATCCTACCGATCTGCAAGTGCAAGTCCATATGCCGACAGTATTGAGCTGTGCCGATGAATGACAATCGTCTTGATCCCGAGCAACTTTGCGATCTCGCAAGCGTGCTGTCCGCCCGCACCACCAAAGCTCGCGAGTCTGGATCACGGAATCAGCATGTCGACTAGACGAAGGACATTCAGGCACTTACACATGCTTCCCAGTGGCATACCCCCTAGCTTCAGTCAGCGATCGTATCGGCCTGGCCATCGTCTCATTCGCAACCTTGATGAACCCATATACAACCTCGTCCAGGCTCAGCTCATGACCCCTTCCCTCCAAACTCTCGTTGACCTCCTTCGAAAGTTTCTCAAACGCAGTTCGTGAAGCGTCCACGTCCAGAGATTCTTTCTCGGACTTGCCGAAGATCTTGGGGAAGAAGTCGGGGATGAGGCGACCAAGGAGGAGATTGGCATCCGTTACGGCGAGAGGGCCGCCCTTTCTGAGGAGGGTACAGGCAGTTTCGATAAGGTGTCGGGAGGAGAGGACGCGAGGTGAACTTACCTGTAGCATACGGGACCAGGATCTGCACCTGCACTTTCCGGGCCAGCAAGGAAGAGACCATTGCGGAAAGTCAGACAGCTACCTCCACCAGCCGCGACAGTGTTGATGTCCAACTGCGGACTTTGGATGGTCACTCCGGCAGTGGTGGTTTCGTACACAACTTCGTATCGCCCGTCGAATCTAGACACGTCTGTGGAGGTGCCTCCGACATCGAGGCTATGGACATCAGTTCAGCAAGCTCTGGATGTATTTACGACGACCTCCTACCCAATGACAGGGACCTTCTTGCCCTGCCTGCCGTCCCAGCTGGTCAACGCGTATCCAACCACACCCCCAGCAGGACCACTGAGAATGCTCTTCATTCCAGAGAAGTTGTTTACATCAACGAGGCCTCCATCGGATCCCATGAACTCGACTCGGGCGCCTCCGTGACCTGTGGGGTACAGGGTCAACATCAGCAGCTTCAGCCAATACGTTGGATATCAACGGCCACTCACCACCCTCTGCACAGAAAGTGCCCTCCCTCAGACTCTTGTCAAATCCGCTAAAGAACCCATCGAGGTATCGCCTCAAGATTGGAGTGAGGTAGGCATCTGCCGTTGAAGAGACGCCACGCAAAACCATCTTGATCATAGGAACGAGCTTGCTGCTTTCGCTGACGTGGTCGAATCCCACTTTCCTGTAAGGTTACGTGTTAGCGGGAGACTGAAAGTATTACATTCAGTACAAACTTTGCGATCTCCCCGACAATCTGTTCGTGCTCTGGGTATGTGTAAGAGTGGACCAAGATGATCGCGATACTTCTGTACCCTTCATCGTACAGCGCCTTCAAGTCCTTCTCAATCTGCGCGGCGTCTGTGGTGGTCGGGGTCAGTACTGTTGTCGAAGCACATTCTCAAAACAAGCATCCTCACCAGGCTCCTTCATAACGCGAACGGCTTCGCCACTGATCCCTCGGACAACCTTTCCGGGGCCTTCACCTATACTTACGCCATCCCACCCCTTCCCAGAGTACTCCTTGATTACGCTCCCATCTTCGTGAAACTTGACTGCGTGGTCCTCCGCCTGGGGGTCAGACGTATACCCGACTAAGGTTACTCGTTCGTCGACTTCTACGACCTAAGACTCCTTTAGCACGCGCACGAGGCACACGGAGTGGTTAAGGAACCAACCTTGGAATACAGCACACCAGGCCTCTTGATGTTCAGATCAAAGATCCTCGGGCGACTCTGGTTGCCAATCAACAGGAGGTCTTTGAATCCTTTTGTGATTAGGAGTGCATGTTTATGCCCTTTGCGCTCCAGCAGAGCGTTCGTGGCAATCGTCGTACTCAGACGAATGTAATCTTTGCACAAAGTCAGTCAGGCATGCTCGGGTGGAACCCGTAGCAGGCTGGCTTACCGATCTTCTTTGTGTCGAGGACCTGCCCTCTGGGTATGTTCTCGCCCGTCACGATCTCAAGGACACGTCGGATGCCCTCAGTTGGAGCATCAGCATAGTTATTCGGGTCTTGAGACACTACGAGCGCAGGAATCAGCATTTTGAAGGGCAGGAACACTTAGGGGGACGTACACAATTTGACCACGAGCTCCTTTCGCTCTCCGGCAGGGTTCTCTGGGTCAGGATAGGATCTGGGAGTAACAAGTCAACAACGACGTCGACCACCAGCTCGAATTAGGACAGCTCACGCATGAACATCACAGAACGTTCCCCCACGGTCCGCGCAGATGCGGATCGACCGGTCGGGTATGTGGTCGCTCGACACAGTAGGAGATGGCATTGTTTCCACGTCTCGGAGAGCAGAGAAGATGAACCTGAAGGGGTGACCGGGGCACATAGAGAAGGTACCCAAATCAGCGCAACCCATTTATTCTTAACCCTCGGGATACTCACGGATTTTGGTGAATCAAGGGGGTATGCCGAAGGGCTTCGGAATCCAGCAGGACCTTGATAATGCCCACACGCGGTTTAAGTTGCGATTGTTCGGGAAGTTTCCCCAAGGATGCTTACGAAGGTCTCCCCTTGCTCAAGAGATGTGATATATGGCAGTGGTTCAAGCCTCAAGCCCAGGAAGTAGGCATAGGCCTTGATGGTGGTCAGGAACCAGGATGATGCAATTCGGAAAGGGCTCGGTGAGGGAAAGATAAGATCTATTGAATCTTATCTTATCTGTTTCCACCAATCGCAATGACGTCACCCAGCCCTCTAACTCCCTAGTTCTAACCTTTCACGGGGAGGAAAGTGTCTGTTCATTGCATCCACAATTACGTTTCTCGAGCGATGAGATGGTCAAGCAGGCGTGTTGGAATTATGGGGGTATAATGGTACGACATAAGCTAATCATAGTGACATTGTCGCGAAATTCTTCGTCTAAACAACCTCTTCTCCGCTTCTCTAATATCTTGAGGACCCATACCTCCTGTAGCGAGTCCTCCCTGTGCGCATTCTGTGCCTCCGAGAGCCGAAGCAGCGGCAGCAAAGGATGTCGGTGATCACGTCGAAGATAGATACGATGATCTGAGTTGAAGCGAGCGTCAGCAAACCATGGAGAGTTCGTTGGTCCCACACTGCTGGCGGAGGGATCGGGGTGGAGGAGGACGGATACTCACATATGTTATCGCACTGACGATCGTTAGGAGTACGTTGGCGATAGCAGAGATAATGGCGTTGATGCCACGGCCAATTGCAGATACAACAGATCCCTAAAGACAGTGAGTGAGCGATGCAATGCCATGCCGCGTCGAAGGCGTACCATTGTGAATATAAGTTTTGACTGATGCTTCGGGGTTGTGTGGTAAATCGGTTTGTGTTTGATGAGTGGATTCGATATGGAAATCAAGGAGCAAGGGACCAGGGCCTTTATACCTCAGCCAAAGTCAATACGTAGGTGGCTCCATCGAGCTGAGCGAAGGGTCTAAAAGGTACGTCGCTCCTGTTAACATGCGAAGTATCGACGTCAATATTCGTCGATACCCGCACTCCACTTCTTCTTCATCCATTGTAATGAAAAGGTCAATGACATCATTCAATTTTGAGAGAACCGCCTCCCATAATGAAGATACCTGAAACGAGCAGGACGGGTCCTTGCGTCGGAGTGAAATGGTGCGATGCAGTGAAGCGCCGCAATGAGGGCGGTCACGTCACCGTCGTCATTGCATAAATCTGAAAGTCTTCCAAGCACCCGCCGAAGTTACTGCTGGACACTGCCCAATGCTCAATTCCATATCCACATCGAGCCTTGGGAACGTAGGGGATATCGATGGGATTGCAGGAGCTACTGGATCTTCATTACAGAGTCGATACGAGCGCTCTGGATAGTCTTGCGCAACGTCGACCAAATCGGGAGGCCGAAGTATAGTGTCGCTCCGACGTACTGTAGCTGTGGGTGGTTGAGCTCCTTGCATTTCTCCAAGACACTAGCGGTACGCACCCCCACAACGAACGGCGTTGAGTGCTTCCAGCACAAAGACAACGTGTACAGCGATTCCAGGACATGCGCAGTAACCGTGAGATAGAATGCAATCGTAATCTGCCTCTCCCCGAGATATTGCCTTGCCAAGGCCACAGGGAGAAGCAATGGGGAGGTCGAAGTGTCAGATGGGGCCAAGAAAGAGAGGTAAATCGGTGTCAGGAAGAGGCTAGCATTGAACGCTCGTCGCCAGGGGAAGATGAAGGTATCGACCTTGGGTGCCTTAATCTGCAACACAAGGTCAGGGGCACTCCCTCAAGTAGCAGGAACGTGACACGAGCCATTCCCAATCCTTCTTGGGCGAGCGCCTTCATCTCAAGGAGTCGAGGCTTGACGTCGTCGTAGCCCCCCAGAGGAGGCTCGATGGGCACTACGACTTCTTTCTTGGACCCGTCTTTCAGGCTGCAGGACAGGCTGATGGTCTGCGGCAGATTATCTCTGTATATATCCAGTCAACGACCATGAACTGCGCACCTTGGTGGTAATCCCGGTCATTTGAGCGCTTGTAATTTGCTCCTGAACCTTCCCAAACCATTTCGCGTATGCCACGAGGGTGTCCGGATGGCTCGACATGTACATGCAGAGGAACCCGGACTTCTCTGCTACTGGGTCTGCCATTGGGTTTCGCTAGTGCGGTTAAGGATGTTGACCAGTTCGAGGAGGGTGAGGGGAGGATACAAGAAGGTCTGCCTTGCGGCCACATCTGATCATCGTCGTGCGGTGTTCGTTGGGCCCGAGTTGACCGGGTGCTTTAATATCCCGTAAGCGCTCGTGCCGGGTGCTTCTCTAAACGGTGAATTCCAACTTAACATTTTACTTTCACTTTTGGTCTCTCAGCCTCTTCTAGGACTTTCCCTATGTCCAGTGGAGGGCTTGGCATACCCGACAATCCCGGCAGTCCGTCACGCCCCGAGAACGTCGGTGCCAGCCCGAAGCCTGCTAGTCCCCCACTGGCAGAAGCGCACCGCCCAGCGTTCGGCAGGCGTCGTCTACTCTGGGCAACTCTGGGCATTATCTCCCTATGGCTGCTGAGGGGCGCATGGGATAGGCTTAAAATCCGGTTCAATACGCCCCACGAGTCCTTGTACGAAAAGAAGACCTTGGCCGAAGTATTGGACCTGCGGGACGTTGTACGGCCGCTAATAGACAAAGACCAACCGTTTGACGTGGTCGCGACGGTCTGGACTACGATTCAAGGGGCGCGTCAGTCTTGGATGACGAGGAACCCCGAGAAGATACTCTTCTCGGACACGATTTTCCGTGGAGTGTCACTCAAGGACAAGGACGCCCACGCCCGGGTCAACTTGTCGATCCCGCTCCAAGGTTTTAAGTTCGTGCATGAATTTGTTACAATCCATAAATCTAACTCCCCTGCTGACGTATCGTCTTTTGAATAGCGAAGCCAAGATATTGGAGAATTACGACCTTCGAGCCTCGTTCATCCTGATACCTCAGTCGCCTTCTCTGCTTGATGCATTCCACGGCTACCACTCCTGGCGCCCATTCCACTGGATAAGGGCGGCAAAGATGGGCCCGCCAGAAGAGGGGTCAGTCAGGCTCTGGCTTATTTGCGTTCTTTTCAAGGACCTGACTTCCTTCGAGCCTACGACCCGAAGATTTTATTGGACAGGTCCCCGACCCGAAACAAGAAGCGATTGATTCCTATGGAATAACCGTCCCTCTCATCGAATTCAACCCCACCGAGAGCGCTTGTGATAAGGGTGCCAGCAAGCCGCCCAACCTTGCTCCAAGATTGTACAACGGCCGTGTCAAGTTTCCTATCGAATCCACGAAGGGGAAGTCTCCTCTGGAGTACCATCCGTTCGTCGTGACGAGGTGCGGGAATAAAATCCCCTCCGCAGTGACGCACATTAAATCTGGGCAGGACCGACCTACGCGTTGTGAAGATGACGGAGCTATACAACACAGATCGGTACGACAGGCTCCATCATGCGCTGACGAAGAACTACGTACGCATCTCGCATTTCGGCCTTTCAAAACAACCTTCCGAGTCCCAACCATTTTTACAGACGCTGAATGGCTGCCCTAGTCTATTCAGTGAAGCCACAACCTGGGGGAGGAATCCAAACCCCCAAGACGCCAGGAACCGCGAAAGAACCTTCCGTTTACGAGCGAACATGGAGACCAAGGTTGAAGTCAAGATGCCCTCCCAAGGAGAGGGACTCTCTTCCCCTTCAACTGTATGGGCCTACGCGCCGTACATGGATGCGCTTCCGGGATCCTGGGGCCCTATGGTGAGGACGGCCTTATGACCTCAACGCTCGACTTTCAGGTATTGACTACGTCGTTGAACAGGACTTGGTGCCCATGCCTGTCAATCGCGAAGGGTGCACAACCAAGGCGTCGAGTAGCACAGTCCCTGAGACCCTCAACTTTACCTGGAATGTAGCTTTATCTTTTCCCTCTCCTGGCCAACATTTCCTTGCGGAAGGACTTGTTAAGGCTCTAAGTCAGAGTCTTTACGGCCCCACAACCACACCTCACCAAAGGGCCCGAGCTCAATCGTTCGCTCAGCACATCCGTCCGTCTCTCTTTCGTCAGTGCTTGTCGGACGGAGCGAACTAACTTATTGAGATAATAGACTGGCTTCACGGTCACAAGTTCTCCGCGACAGCCAACGTTGGGCGAAGTATCCTCATCCAAGCTACGATGTACGTGATTCTACCGCCTCACCCTGTCCCGTAGCACTAATCCCAAGGTCCCTGCGTGCAGAACTTCACTTGGTGCGCTTGTCTTACCGATGCTTAGCATCAATTACTGGAACACTCGCTCTTCGACGGTCGGGATCAGTCAAGTGGGATCTACCATGATCGCAATTGGTGGCATCTGCTCATTCTTGACGACCCAATACGATGCTTGGAGCGAGGGGGATGCCGGGGGTCTCACCAACGACACGGTAGTGATTTCCTTACTCTTCACGGGGATGGCGGTCTATACGACCATCCTCATGACAGCCGCTTCCTTCCGCTTGGAAAGGGTCAATAAATTCCCATTTTTCAAAAGGAGGGAGCCCACACGCCTCGAGAGGGCGAGCCTCAGAAGGGAAGTGCAAGGCAAGACACCGCTACTGGCCACTGTGAGAAATCTCGTCCACTCCCTCCAGGGAACTACTTAAGGAGCTTACACAGATATTCGTCGCCACACTGCTCGCCAATGTCGCCACATCGACCTTCCTGGACCGGTGCATCATCATACCGCGCGTCGGTCCCGCTCCAGAAGATGAGCACTCGACGTGGCAGGAAATGGTTATATACTCAATTAAGGACTCGATTACCGGGGTGCTTCCCTTGCTTGGGGAGGTGTACCAACTTAGCTTAAACTTTCGCTTCAAGGCCTTCGCTGGTCAGTCCAAGTTTGCTGCGTGGTTGGTACTGCTGGTATTCTGCCTCGAGCGCATCAAAAACATACCATGGATAGTGGGAGAGCTACCATTGGCAGACTCCGTTACACTAGCAGATCCGGTCTACGCCATTCCCCCGGCGGTCGCAGCCGTGCAAAGTATCGTATATCCCGAAGTCAAGCAAGACACAGAAGATGAACATATAGATTAGGGAGCCATTCCGACTGAGAATAGACGTAGCTGCCCTCCTTACACCTATATCTGCTCGATTTCTAATCCTTGGATGCACTGTGAGCCACTTTTACTTGTTCGGCGTCTTGAACGGCGGGAATGATGGCGGTCATAAGCGCCCGCAGTCCCGTGACATGTGAAGTCAAAACACAACCAAATACCCATGACCCGTTGAACTTGAAGTGTCGGACTCATAACGGTATTTACCTCCTCCCCTCCGCACCCTTTTCTAAAGCCCGTGCACGTCAGTGCCACGTCGGACATTACTCAAGCTTCGTCTCGCGGGAAGCACTGCCTCGCTCGATAGCATGTGCCCCCCCGCAAGGCCGATTCCCGGGCGCTGCTCCTTGCACTGCTTTGCAATCTATAGCTGCCACATAAAAAGCGTGGTCAGACCGTTCACGAACCCCAACCCTGCCACCTTGCCATGACCTACGCGACGGCGAACGACCTCCCGGCAGAGATATGGGAAATAATCTCGCGCGACCTCCTACATCCGGAGGACCAAAGTCGCAGTGGGGCACCTGCACCGATACCGCCAAAGCCCCTCGGCACTCCTCTTGACGACATAATGGACAGGGAGCCAGGCCGAAAGCCGTCCAAGAAGAAACAAACACAAGGGGTATCTGGGACGCTACCAAGCAAGTACATGAGTATCAACCGATATCTCTTCAACTTGTACCTGGACGCAAAGTACAAGGAGGTAGAATGGACGAGGCTAGACGAGAACATGGAAGCCCAACTGCACAGACTTCAGTAAGTGCCCGCCCGTGGCACTGAAGATCATTCAACAGCTCATCGTTCTTTCTGATAGGAGCCCAATTATCGGAAGCCGAGTTCGAAAGCTGAAAGTCCGTGTGTGGTTCATTGAACAGCTCATGCGACGGGAGCGAGAACAAGCAGCTCGACCAGTCGCAGGGCTTATGGCATCCACTTTGGGGGCAGTCCAGTCAGGATTCTCACTGATCTCACTGGGGTCCAGGGGCGCTCCTGGGGCCAAAACGCTGTCCAACGTCTCTTCAAGGTCACTATTGCGGCGAATGGAGATCGCAGTGCACAACATGCGCAATGTGACCTCCTGCTCGTTTGAGCTACGAGATCTTAGTCTCACCGAAGACACGCGGCGCTTCCTCGACATGACTCGCCTTGCCCTAGCTCCAAGCTTGCAGAGGCTTGCATTGCACGGAACCGCTTCTCAGCTCAAATCGTTCATCACATTTACGGACCTTGACAATATGGGGGATCTCGAGTTGCACCTTGATTACCAAGGCCACGCCGTGCCAAACGCAACGCAAGACGAAATCTTCGCTTTTAAGCAGCGCGAAGCGGATGATCTACAAGAAGCGATCCTGCCCTTCGTCAACGGTCGGAAAGATACCTTGCACTCCTTTACATTCGTCTCATTTTCCTCCGTCAATCTCTCCCACTTCTTTCGAGGCCTTGAACTCTTCCCTCGCCTCCGCTTCCTCTCCATCAAAACATGTCTTGACGAAGCCCATTTATCCGACGTCAATGCTCTAGTCGAGTTCCTCCACAAACATCGCACGTCTTTACTCCAGCTTGACATTCGACCCTGCATGCCAGACATTGGCGACTCCGTGTGGGTCAGCAACGAGCACTCTCTCAAGCTCAAGGATGAGTCGTGGGCCCGGATACAAGCGGCGCTTGCTCGGGATAGAGGTGTCCTGTTAGCGTTGGAAGGGCTCCACCTCCCAGTCGGCAACATCACTCTGTACACCCAGGTTGTATCCCGCGCGCTACCGACCTTGACCCATCTATCCTTGGCAGACCGCACATTGAACATGGAGGAACTCAAAAAAGCCTTGGAGGTGTTCGCGGATCGGCCACTCCGACTAAAATCTCTCCTCCTCGAAATCACCGAGCTGAAGATCGACGCGCTACAACTCCTCGCCAACAGACTTCCAGGGCTGGAATCACTCGTTATAATGTATGACGAGATCTTCATGAATTTCGAACACGCCCTCGAATTACACGCACATACCGTATGTCGAAACCCCCTTTCCTCCTTCCCGAATACCTCCCTGACTATCGTTTTTCGCGAAATCATAGGCGTATGACTACTTCGTCAACGTTTTGGTGAACCTCGAGCCAGGTCAGCTTGAGTGGAACCTGCGGCACGTCGCACTACTTCCACGCAGAAATACCCGCATCTCTCAAGAAGATGCTGAGTTGATCGGCTACAGATCCAGCGCGAATTCGACTGACACAAGACTGGTACAAGTCCTTGCGAAAGCAATCCCATCGATAGAGAGTTTTAAGGCGATTAGATACCATCGAGCCGCCTTTGTGCGTTGAACAAGCCTAACGTACTTGCAACCCGGGTCTTGAAATTGAAATTGGTTATGCCTATGACTTTCCATCCACCATCTTGAAATACGTGTATCTCCACGAGTAAAATGAGTTTATTGGGCCCCCAGTTTCGTCCTTCTGGACAGGGCGGGGTGATAGCGACACCACGGGCGTCTAAATTTCTGATCAGAACGGTCCTGGCCATCATTCTCCTTCTTTCCTTTGGACCCCCACCATCCTCCCTTATCCCCCAGATATATCCCCCGCAAAGCATATTATTTCCCTCTTTTCGCCTGAAATCATGGCGCAGTTGAGGTGGGTATCCATCTTCTATCCTCCCGTCACTGGAATTTGATTCATGAATGCAGAATAGCGCCGTACACCGACCTCCTTTCTCATTTTCGGTTCCTCCTCACCCTGAGATCCCAAGAGGGCCATTATCGGTCTCTAATCCTATTCAGACTTTCCAGCTCGTCTGAAGTGAAGATTCCATGCGAGGCTGGCGACGACGACGGAGAACCGGAGTCGCTGAACCCGGGATTCTCGCAATTGTATATTATGGAGTCTGCGTGTCCCCATCTCGGTGCAGACATGTCTCATGCAGAGATCGAAGAGTGCGATGATGGCGTTGTCGCTGTGTGCCCGTGGCACAGGTACGTTTAGTACCTTGAATCCAAGAATCGTCTGCTGACGATGTGCTAGATACGACTTCGATCTGCGGACAGGGAAAAGCGACACGGGGATGAGGGCATGTACATTCGCAGTCGAGGTGCGAAATGAAGATTGTATCGACACAGTATACATGGAAACCCCGGATGAGGGCACTGGGTGGCGAATAGTCGAGCGTAGGCCCGTATCTGAAGGTGCGTCGAGGCAACCCCATCTTGCAGCACAGCCTAACTATGTGCCAGCGTTCGCCGACCCTCCGCCATCCATCGCTTCTGACTACACATTTGGTGCAACCCACGAACGCTCAAAGGACGACGAACCCGTCACTCCACTCGAGAATCCGCCAACGACCCTCATGGAATGGGCCGTTTTGATCTTGAACACTCCAAATCCCAGACTAAAGGTTGAGCGTACGAAGCGTGCCGTAGAGCTCTTCCGTACAGGAAAACTGAAGGCGATCGGACACAAGTCGCCCAAAGTGCCTCACCCCCCAGATGTCCCCTCTCGAGACGACGCCTACACCCGCAACACCGTCGACCCCACGAAGGTGAAGAACCGGCGGAATAGGGCGTCGATGCTTCATGCCTTGGCAAACATAGAGCAGTGGGCGTGAGTCCCTTTCTACGTCATCTCTGGGTGCGCATCTGACGGTTGTTGCGAATAGGATTGACCTTGCGTGCGTACCCTGTCGTTCCTCGATGACATTCATACTCAAAGCTGCGTATCTAGATGGGACATAATGGTGCGGTTCGGGCCCGTGCACAAGGACCTCCCACCTGCATTCTTTGCGGATTTCACCAAGATGGCATTGGACGAGTCAAAACACTTGTACGTTCCATACACATCCGTCTATTCATTTCCTCACTCTGCCCGCAGCTCCCTCCTCGTCTCCCGCCTCTCCGCCCTGTCCCCCTCCACACCCTATGGAAGTATGCCTGTGCACGCAGGTCTCTGGGAATCAGCTACCGTCACCTCCAACTCCTTCATCTCCCGGCTCGCCATCATCCACCTTGTGCACGAGGCGCGGGGGCTGGACGTGAACCCCGCCACGATCGAAAAGTTCAGGAAGGCGGGCGATGCTGAGACCGTAAAGGTCATGGAGATCATTCATGCAGACGAGGTGACCCACGTCACAGCGGGCCACAGGTGGTTTACTTGGGCCGTCGCGCAAGAGGCTGCAAAGGGGGGCGGAAGTGATGTAGCCATATTGGATCCCGTGCAAAGGTTTAGGGAGGAGGTGAGGAAGGGGTGGACGGGGGATATCAAGGGACCGTTCAATGTTGAGGCACGCGAGATGGCGGGGTTGACGCCGCAGTTCTATGAGGGGCTTAGAGGGGAGCTGGGGTATGTGCCGGAGGAAAGGCCAAAGGAAACTGCGAAAGAGGAGGTAGTTGGTCCGGTCGACGAGATCGTGAAAGGGGTGGGGGTTGTGACGCTGGCCTACGAAAAATAAAAGGCGGTAACACCTACGTTCGGTCAATGGAGGAAAGCTTCACGATGCCAGCGGATACCCTTGAAGCTTTTCACTGTCGGGGTCGACTTGGAGAACCCGCGCATTAGCCTGGTCTCTGTTGGGTTGGAGCTGGCGGGTAAGCCCAACAACGAGGCGTCTTCCTCCGACAGGGTTGCGTTTTTTCTGGGCACAATGGTGATATGTTCTACGTTCCAGTCGAGCTGGCCATTTCCTAGTGCTGTTAAGTCTTCCAGGAATATCACCATGGGCTAAAAACCAGACGGTACGTTGAGCGAAGGAACAAGAAAGGCCAGCGCTAGCACCTACATCCCAGTTGTTTGATGGATTCTGTATCATGCGATTCTGAGGGTCGGGCATAAGCTTGGCTTGTAGACTCGGAGCTGAACGTACGCACAAGAATGTCCGGGAAGGTAACTCTGTCGTACAGCAATACCAACGAGTTGAGTCCCGGGAGCCTACTAGCAAGCAGCTTGATAACCGCGACTGTGAGCTCCTGGAGCTCGAGGAGGATAGACTTCAACTGGAATGGCCTCTTTGCGAAGGGGGCCAGGACCCTCTTGACATCAGTCTCATCGAGCGGCGTATTGGTTAGTGAAAGGTGGGTGATGGAGGGCAATGTGCGTTGGATGAGCTGTAAGCACAACACGAGGTTGCCCACGGGGAGGTGTAACCCTTCCATGGAGGTAAGGATGTCCCCGTCGTGAAATAGACCTGCTTGGACTCGCTCCCAGGCCTTATCTCTGTGCTCGATGGAGTTGTCGGCGCTGATGAACGCGGTGTCTAGATCTGGGACGCGGGGCCGGATGTCGATGTGGAGGAGGGAGGAACGGTGGGCCTGGAGGAATTGGATCAAGGCGCTCACGTCTGACAACCCCGTCTCATCTAAACAAGCTTTGACAGAGAAGCAGTGAAGATGAGGGAACGGCCCGAGAGTACGGAAGAAGTTGGACAGATTGACTAAGGCGTAGCATACGAGTGTGAAGGACTGCAAGGACTCCTTGCGGTTGTTAATGAAAGGCACGATGTCCTCCAGTAATTCCCGTGCTTCTCGCTCCTTAGACGCGAGGATATCATCATAATTGGCCCCTACACCACTATGCCCGTGGTAGTCCAGATGAAGCTCCAGCTCCTCCAGGTGGTCGAAGTCCGTGAGCGTGGCGACAGATTTGAACTTGAAGATTGTCGTATGAAGCGTCAGCTTTCGCAAACTGGACCCCAATGAAGCCCCCGCGATCGTGAGGAAGCGCTCCGTATCCTTTGTGAGGGCCAAGTCCCGCAGCTCGAACGAATACGATACGACGTTCCGCATGTTGTCCATAGCCGAGACCATGAGCTGCAGCACAAACTTGGAGGACACGGTCGACACGAACTTGTCTCTGGCTCCTCGGGCTATGGACGATTGGTGACGACCATGTGCGCTGGTTCCTCGGGTGAAGACGCTCATGAGGAGTTTGGATTGGAGGTTCTCGAGGGTGGTTGCGATGAAGCCAGTGCTCTGCGCGGCTTGGTCGTCTCGCCTCATGAGGTGGTCGATGAACCAGGCGCGGACCTGCAACCTGCGGACGTGGCTTCCGATGGTAGGACTCCTGCAGCACTCCGATCAGGATAGCTTCCCGAGTAGATTTGAGGTTCATGTAAAGGACGTACTGCAACCTGTCCAATTCCGCCAGCATCTTCTCGTCCAACTTCGTCCACTTCACCTCCCAGTACTTCGTATCCAAATAGAAGTTGAAGAAGTGTCGGTTAATACCCATGTATCTGCTTGGGAGCATTCCAGGAGTACCGACTGCAGTCTGCGGTCGTTCGCCGAGCACTGAGGGACGTTCCACTGAGGAGGTCGAGGTGTCTCGATAAACCAAGTCGTCTGCAATCGCTTGCCATAACTCTGGAGGGAGGTCGTCTGCGGTCGCATAACCCATGGCGAGGGAAGGGAAGGTGGTCGTCGTATGAATTCAGGAAGTATTTGTAGGCCTGCGCAACGAGGTTCGACGCGTCTCAGTGAGTAAACATGGTACACATCTTGGAAGTCGTGAGCGACGATTGATGACTGTGGCTGCACAGCACGGGGCCGTCGGATACAATGCGACTGTTAAAATTAGGACGTGTGGATTCTGGAAACGTCGCCAGAGCTCCAGGAAGAGGAGAGGACAGTGCACAGCATGCTGAAGGGGACTTGGTGTGGGTTGGGACAAGACTCACTGTGACACCCGCACCGGCTGCAGTGATAAGCGCCCACGGCATTCCCCGATGTGACTGTGAGGTGAGGCCTTCCGCAGCCGTCTGCAACTCCCTTCGAGCTAAGGTAATAACTTGTGTATTGTTCCAAGATGAGTATACAGGTGCTATGTGCTACAGATTATTGTGTATCATCGTACAAGTGCGCTTGATAGATGGGTATGGGGGTCCAGGAGGAAAGCAAGGAAAGCGGTTCGAAAAACATGCCCATAGACCTAGTTTACCAACATGAGATCAATCCAAGAGACCGGGAAATAGATAGTCCAGATGACGAAAGGGTGGAAGCAAAGAATCAGAGAGGAGCGATGGCAGAATGGAAGATGCCAAAACTTCCACCTAGGCCTCCTATTCCACCCAGGCCGTTGCTCGTAGAAAAACCGTGATGAGAATACATGGAAGTCGCCGGCTGGGTGGAGGCGTAATTATAGTTCGGCGGAGATGGAGACGCTTCGGGCCATGAGAAGCTATGGGTATCATGAGTCGTCGCTTTCGAAGGGATGGACATTAAGTACTACTCACCCGGGCATCATTAGATCCTGCCACCAAGCTGGGTTTTTGAGAGCTTGCATGGGAGCCAAGTTCATATCATCGGAGCCAGAGGCTCCATACGGCTCGAAGCCTGAGCCAAACGAAACCTGGCCTGCTCCAGCAGCGAAAGTGGCCTCGGGCATGTAGACAGGAGTATCCTGCGCCACTGGCCGCTGTTGCTGGTACGACGATTGAGTGAAACCCCCACCCGTGCCCGCTGAAGGAGCTGGCTGCGCAGTGCCTCTGAGAGAGAACGTAGATAGTGACCCTCCAGGCTGCGTATTGGGCGCGGGTGTCTGCTGATGTGGGGGTGGTTGCGTCTGCAAACGCCCCACCGTGGCACCATCGCGACGATATCGGGACAAAAGGCTGATGAGGAAGCGAGCGTAGAGCTTCGGCGTATGTCGGTCGTCGATGGCTATCTTGGGATCGCTGAGGGTTTGAATGAGCCTTCCGATAAGGTCCAACACCGCGCTCTCCTCTTCTTTTGAAAGAAGCTTCGAAAACTCTGGCCGCAGGAGCTTGAGAAGGAATGCCGAAGCGAATGTGGCGAATACGAAATGACCTGCGAATTCGACGTGAGATAGGGTCGCTGATGATGTCCCGAACCATTCAAACATACCATCGGGGGAGTACTTCATGTAGCCAGTTTCGGCGAGAGAGTCGACGAGAGTTTCGATGACAGCCTTGGCAGACTCAAGGCACTGTATGATGGTCAGATGAGATGGGTGACACTGGGGTGCAAACATACACACCTTCACGAGGAAGACCTGATCAGTTTGCTGTACCCCGCGTTGGTAAGCTTGTTGGAAGCCGAAGGAGTACATGACCAGGCGAGAGTACGCGACGAGGCTACGGGAATGGTTAGCGTCATATTCTGCGCTATTTCCTGGGAAAGCCTTACAAAGGCAGGAGTTTAGTGCGCAATACGCAACCCGGATCTGGAAGCGGGTACCCGTCAACAGGAGCAAGCGAGGGTATAATCGTAGGGACCCACCATCCTTATCCGACTCTGCTTCGAGGCGTTTCTCCCATTCAGCGTGGAAGTCGGTTAGGTAACCGTCGTGCTCCATAGTGATCGCGCGGAAGTCTACCTTCTGCATATTGTCGTTAGGCCACAAAACAAGAAACGGGGCTCGGGGGAGACGAACCTTGTTGAGGCCCGTAGGTGAAGTTGGATCGCTGAAGATCTGGTCATGAAACTTGCTGACGATTTGGAGCAAGGCTGAGTATCCGCAGAGGTGGATATCGAACTGCAAACGGATAGTTGGTCAGACCAAGAGAGACAGTGAATGTCATCGACTTACAGGGTGGTTGTACTTGGACTGCTTGTACCACTCTTTCGCATTCCTCACGATGCTGAAGGTTTGGAACTCAGAGAAGAAGAACGTGAAGGGGACGAGTGTAACTCACAAATCCTCCTTAATGGTCGATGGCTTTCCGAACTGGGTAGCCGTCGAGCGATCCAGGTTGTAGCAAATCATCCATGTCCGAGTCTTGTTCAAATTCTCCCGTTCCTGCTTCTCGCATGTTGCTTTCGCCGTAGGGACTTGGTGCAAGTTGAGATCCGTTGCAATCCTAATGTAGTGATGAGTACAACCCAATTGACACACAACATGGTCTGTACGCACCGAATAGCAAGACCAGTATACAGCCAACTTCGGTCCTCCTCCCACCGTCTCGCCGGGACAGCGTAGATACTCATCAGGATGTATGCCTGGCACAGCTCGACCGATTTCCACCCATCTATGAGAGCAGTGGCGGCCGAGTGCTTCGCGAAATGCATGGCGATGGGATAGATCTCTGACTTCTCGGCGTAATATCTTGACGCAATGGCACAGACTGATCATGATGTGAGCTCGAGAACAAGGGTCCCAGAGATGTAGTATACCACTGACCAACTGTGTAGAGGAAGGGGCACCGTGCGAATGTGGTCGAGGGTTCATGGAGCACGGGATCAAGGAGGGAGATGAAAGGCTGGCATGGCGGTCAGTGTTAATTAGACTGAGGCCAAAAAAGATTGACATACGTTGACATATTTGAAAAACAGCTTGAACAGCTTGGTGACATCGTCGGGGGTCACTAGACCGTGCACAAGGATCTCCGGAGGACTATGCTGTTCGATTAAAGTCGCTCGCATATCAAGGTCGGTAGCAGGGCCTGTCAACGAAGTCAGCTCGTGGCGTAGATAGTTCAGCGGTCGGGAAAACGCACCTGGCATGAAGTAGGTCTCATTAGCAATTCCGACATTATCGTCGTTCAGGTCTTCCTCCGAGATTGCTTTGCCGTCCCTTCCCCCCTTATCCTTGTTCTTCTTCTTGCTCTTCTTGTTATTTGAGAGACTCAACTTCGCAATCAAGCCAAGGGGTACGTGGCTACCGGGGAGGGACGATGCGTTCTTCTCCTCAGCGATACCCTCATCGTTGCACATGTCGTCCTCGTCGCCTGATCCGCCCTGCGGTTCGGACTCCTTATCTGAATCGTATTGCTTCGTTTCGCGGATGTCGTTGCGATCGAACTGGGCACCAGAGTCACGGACGCTCGACTGGAGTTGGTCGAGCCAGGCTAGGACGTTCCCCTTGTTTTGGTCAGATGGAGATGTGGCCATGCGGTAGGATGCGATTGACAGAGGCGTTGCAAGGTACGGGTTGTGCAGCTACACTCCGTTATTCCGTTAACTATTGAACGAGGATATTATTACGACCTGTTGACGGACCTGCTTTAATAGCGACTCTATAATCTGATCCTTCTGCCTGATCTGCGCTAGTAGATATTCTCGCTTGCTGGTGCAAAAATCAGTGCATGTAAAATCTTCGCGCGCCACATTCCGAAGAGGGCGGCAGGGGGAAAGGTCGAAAGGTTCAGAAGAATCAGATGACATAGACCATCTCCGCTCTTGGACAGGCATGATGGTCGAGCGCGATCCGGCGAAGGAATGGATGTGGGGGTAGGAATGGTGCCCATACAATCCCTCGGACATCCGTACTTTATAGTAAGGATTGGATGATAGAACAGGTACCCTTTGGATAACCGGGGAATCTGCACCCGTTGCCTCGATGGACAAGCGGATCTACGTCCCGATCAAACCCCCGGGCGACAAGTGAAGCACCGAAGCCAGTAAGGAGAAACGAAACATGAGGATGTTTGACTCACTTTGGAGCGGTACGAGCCTTCCTGCCTTCTACAATACAAGCATGGCCTCCGGCTTTACAACGCTTGCAAGTATCAGCACCCCTTGGGAAATCGCACTTCATCTGTCCTTGGTAGAATGCCAGTTGACCATATGGTGTCCGTTTAGGACCAGTGTCCGAGTCGAGGAGGCACACAGTGTGGCGTTATGGCAGGAGTGATGTCACAGTACGCCGGAGGAGTAAGGTCCGGGTCAACAGAAAGAGGTCGGTGGAAGGTACGTCGTTCAGGAAAGGAAAGAGGGATGTTTAATCAGTACGTTTTCGCTCACGAGGCCGGAGGAATAATCCGTCCCGTTAAAGGGACGTACCTTGAGTTTCTTGCAATGGGTGCAAGCACCGGGGCTGCATTATCGCATCATCGTTTGGAGCGAAAACAAGTAAGAGGTCAGGACACCGCAGTTGGGGAACCCAGCAAGTCCGCAGGTAATGGTCAGCACAAGTCGTAACACATACGTGACACGGATAAGACCAAAAGGCGCATTCGGCGAAGTCCCAGCGCGAGTCGAGGGATGTCCAAATCGGTAGGAGGACACGTCCGGGGTGAGCGAGCGACGATGAGGCGGTGCACCGACGGGGATGAGGGAGTGCCGGTATGTCAAAAACGGGGTTCAGCCGAGTGGATTTGTGGCCAAAGCACATGTACACGAGAATGGTGAATAGGTATGAGTGCGTGGTGGCGCGCAAGAATTTCGGTTTGACCGTGCAGAACGTCCAAGCGCCCCAAGGGTGAAGGGCGAAGCAACAGCAACAGACGCAAACAGGAACCGTCCAAATAGGGAAGTGGCAGGTACCGTGACAGATGTGGAAGGGTCGATCAGGCCAAGGACAGGCGATTGATGAAATGTCGTCGGAGGGCAATAATTGAAGGGTTTCAGGGGAAAGTAGAATATACAAGGGATCACGTTAGCACTTCAAGTCACCCAAGGAAAGCCATGGACGATGGTAAGCACCGAGACGGAAGGCCGCCTCGCTGCACCAAGGAAAAGAATATGAACTCACAGTCTCGACAATCGCTCATTCCTCCCTGCCTTGCTACTTACGACCCCAAGACCTGCCATCCCGACTCGGAATCCACCATCGTTCCCGTCGTCGTCGTCGTCACTCTCATCATCGCTATCGCCGTCGCCGTCACCGACATTCTGATCGCCTCTTTTGGCTCGCTTGCGTTTCCCAGAAGCCCGTCCAGCGCCTATCGATGTAGAAGCGCTTGGCACGGAAGGTCCAACTGGACGGTGGCTGGTAGATGCTGTCCTCGATCCGGATTGCATCGACGAGGTGGAGGGAGGAGCTTTCGTAGGCAAGGGTGGGCGCACTTGTATGAATTGCGAGTGTTTAGGGCTTGAATTTGTGGGCTTCTGCCTGACATCTTCTGTACGTGACGGCGGAGAATTGGTCTGTGACTGGGGGCCGGAATGTTGGAGATGAAGTGGTGTCCTAGAGAACTGCTGGTGGAACTGGACGGGACGGTTCGCAGGGGGCTGAGTGGTCGTATTGGCTTGCTGCTGGAATGCTTGTTGGGAATGCTGCATCTGAGTGTTTTCTGGGCGGCTGAAGTTCTGGAAGGTCCCCTGCGCGACTTGGTTCTGCATCTGTACCTGAGGACCGGGGAAGGGCGGTTCAGGGGTACCATTATACGAATGAAGTGTAGATTCCGGGGTGTGTCCCTGACCGGAGGCGGCGGGCGCTCCGACTGACATCCCACTGTCAAGCAGGCGGTCAATATACTGACCGTAGGGGTCCATATTCTGGGGCTGGAAAGTCGAAGTTGAGGGTTCCTCGCGGGACACAGTGGTGGAAGGGCGGATAGTGCCAGTGGTCGAAGAACTGAATTGTGAGAAAGGATCCGAGTAGTGGTTTTGTTGATTAAAACTGAATTGCCCTTGAACCGGCGCTTGCGACATTGCGGCGCGGAGCCCGTGCCCGTCTTCCGTTTGTTGTTCCCCGTCAAAGGCAGCGATCCACTCCTGGTATTGTCGAGCGTTCGCGTCCTGAGCTTGCTGGGCGGTGATTGGCTCAGAGTCGAAGAATGTGGAACCGGGACCCATTATGGGCGCAGATGGACCTTGCTGAACGGGTGGTTGCCGCTGGGCTGATCTTTCAGCTGGAGATGAGAACATCCACGATTGAGCGGCACGGTCGTCAATGAACCCTGCGCTCTGGGAAGGCACTTGCCCTGACAAGATGGTTTGCGGCCCTGGTCAGCCTCGCAATAGGCCATGGCAAATGAAGACATACGATGCGTCGAGGGTCCTGCCCGACCTTGTGACTGAGAGTCACCGGGAAAGTAGTTGCGTCCAGACATGGACTTTTGAGTGCCAGAGGGATCTCCCTGGGGGCGATGGTGGTTGTGGCGTTCGGGATCGGTGCTTGGTAACTATATATTCAGCGGTATCAATCTCCAGAGAGAACCGTGCACACCTATGGAAGAGAGGAGGTTGCCCTTGGCCTGACTATCGGTGAAATGGTGGCACCGATGGAAGAAGTTGGCAGCCAAAAAGGAAGGTTCGGAGACTGCCAGGTTGTATGACAGAAGCCCCTGTGATCTTTGTGACGCCCGAGATCAACCCTCCGCAATCTCCAGTGTCCTGCGGTAGACGAAGGTGCCCGCAAAGCCTGAGCGGGGCCAGAGGTGAGCAAAGAACGGGGTGACGGGAATGGAACAGGTTTATATGATATCGACCATCCGGAAATGGCAGCTCGGTATCTGTATGGGCATGCGCACCATCACCGCATTGCAGGTCCTCAATATCCCCAGTCCAACCCTCGACCAACTCACTCGAAAACGCGCGGTTTCCTCGAGCTATGATACTTGAGATGCACAAGAAAATAGCGCGGATGCGGAGGAGGGCTCCGAAACTTGTTTCAAACCAAATACATCTGTTTATCACAATTTCCGACGGTTCGACCGCTAACGACTGCGACACAGCTCCTGATCATATCCACATGTATATTGGTAAAACTAGAAGCCCCTCCCAAACCCCTCTCAGTGGTACGTACGCAGGAGCGAGAAGAAGTAGAAAAAGTCCCTACTGTAGCTTCTATGATCTACCCCGGTAATTCGGGATTTGCGTTGGGCAGTTGCTCGCGAGGCTATCGGACGACGGACTGTGTTGAGCACCATGATCAGGCGTGATAAATGCGTATTTGCATCTCTCCTGATGATCTTCCTGGTGCCACTCGGTGTCACTCGCCCCCAGAATTGGGAAGGCGGGTCCGCACTTGGCTGATCCGCTTAAACCCGCCCTCAGCGCTCTCGGGGCTTTTAACTGATGCACCGTTTGGGCGCTTGTAAACTGCGATAGACGCTGTGTTGAGGGCGACGGCGTCCTGGCCTCTACCCGTTTGGTGTACACGTACGCCAGAGGTTTTGGTCTATTTTATTGATAATTCGGAGTGCTTCAAGTCTTCCATACTGCGAGATGTTACGTTCTTCGGTCAGGGTCAGGGATGTTCGGCGAGTGTGTGAGTTGTGAATCCCTCTGATAGGCAAAACCAACCCACGCCATGTCAACTTTACGAGATTCGCAACTCGAACATGGCTCCCGTACGCTCCGATGAGTTCCATTTCGCCTGTACTTATATGACAAGGCAGCGCCCGTCGCAACTATGGGAACGACTGCAATGGGTAAAATTCGTTTTGCCGAAGCACCCTATTGCTCGCCAGCCGTCTCCCCTCCTTCTCAGGTCCAAAAAGGCCTGGACTCCGGCCCGCCCCAGCTTGAAACGCACCCTACCACCATCCACATGCCCATACCCAGGGCCAGTGATTGTTGTCGCCAATGATACTTATGAAGGATCGCCTAAATGATCATCGGGATACATCAATTCAGCATGAGACCAAAACCCCGAGATGGATTGCGGCTCTCATATCAATGCTCATATTTTCAACTAGTGGTCAATGCTCCACGCGTGAACTTCACTACCCCGCCTGATCTAGGGGGGATTCAAGAATCAGGCATGAGCAGTGGACCGTTAATAGGATTTGAACAGGATTTGGGCTCCAGGGGTGTCACCACGCCCAAGGCTCGGAAATGTGTATTCATACCCTTTTCGGACTTCCCCGAAAAGGAGTACCTCCCAAGGAACTTTTAGGTCAAGCACGCACCTCGAAGTACGGAGACCCTATTCAAAGCAACCCGCGAGCTTGCAACGTTCTGGCCGACGCCAGCGCCAATCGTGGGATTTGCCAAGTGATCTCCGCGTCCTGCTCCGAGGTTCTTCCTCGACCACACCCTAAATCCCAGATAACCGTCAAACTTCATCCCGATGCGTGTGAGCCCCTGAGGCCGCACTTCTCTTTGCTCCCAAGATTCTACTTTCAAGGACGCCCTTCCATCCGTGATGCGTGTGGTCAAACCGCCTCCTATTCTATAGATCACAGGGAGGCTTCGCATCGCGAGCCAACGTCCGGTGAGCCGTCGACTATAGGCTACATACATGGGCGCCAGGCACTTGCTACACGGTAACTAAAACAGTGGTTCCTCTGAATGAAGAACTAACAAATACAACAAGGTGATTTCGATAAATATACATTATAAATAACTGGTGGCGCCTTCCCAGTAATACCATACCAGTGGTACGCCTCATACCCTCCAAGTTGTCCTGAGGGGGGTCGGTCGTGCGACAGAGTTCCTCCTTGATCTTGGTGGGGTTGAAATCTCAGGCAAGTCGCCCATACTTGCACGCTTCGAAAGTAAAGAAGGTGACGAACGACCTGTGTTCCCAAAGAACAAGGGGTTGAATGAAAACCCGGCGAACTGCGAGGGGTCGACCTTGGGGCGGAGCGAGGGGCTGCCTGGGTTGGACACGCAGCAACTGCGGAAATGTGCTTGCTTCCCCGGCGAAGGGGATGGGCTGCCAACGCACGTCGAAGAGGAAGACATCACTGACATCTCCTCCAAGTACGTATCCGCGTCGTCAAACTCGATGTACTGCGCCTCGCGTTCACTCTCCAGGGACTCGAACAGCCTGTCCTCGAGCTCGTTGGATATCTCCTGCTCCAAGGCCTTCGCCTCTTGGGCCGCCCTCAGCTGCTCGATCTCCCGCTTCATCTCCCTCTGCTCCTTCCACCACAACCCGACCATCTCCCGTACCTCCTTCTCGTGCTCTACTTTGAGATCCGCTAGAGCCTGCCGGCTATCCTCCGCCTCCTTCAACACATCCTTCACAAACTCCTCCACCATCCTATCCTTCTGGACGTCCAGCACCATCTGCCTGGCAGCACGAGTGACAACGCCCACCCTACTCCGCTTCTCCCGCTCCCTCTCCTCTTTCAACTCCTTGATCTCCCTGTCCTTTTGCTTGTGCTTGTGAGATTGGAGAAGACCGTCGCACAAGGCCTTGAAAGCCGCCGCATCGCGGGCCTTTTTCGACGATGAGAGAGACTGCCTCAACGACTTGATCTCCTTCTTCTGCTTCTGGACCTCCTTCTGTTGCAAGAGGCGCTCACAAAGCATCTCGAACTCCGGGCTCACCGACTTTCGTTTCCCCTCTCGGGAGGCCAAGGCCTCTGCGGATCGGGCCTGATACAACGTCGAGTCGCTGTACGACTTAGTGACTGCAGGGCATTGCTGGAGCTCGATGGAAAGTCCGAGGCTATTCCGGGGTGAAGGCGACGACGGTGGGTTGCGTTGGATGAGCTGGAGCCGACGTTCGTATTCCTTGAAGTCGGCGAGGACCTTCTGGGCTTTGGGGGCCACTCCACGGAGGCGATCTGCTATGATCAATGATGGATCTGCGCTATCGCTTGGACCAGCTGCAAGCGCCTTGGGTCGTTGGACGTTTCGCACTGCGATGTCGATGGCAAAGAGAAGGATGCATGACGGGAGGAGGAACAGGAGGGGTGCAGGGGTTGCTGCGCAGGACGACCTCGTGGAATCATGATAAGGGGATGAGGGCTCCATGATGAAGCCAAAGTATCAAAGAAAAAAGAAAAAAGGATGAAGGAACTGACGACGAAAAGAAACGAAGGTTGACGAGCCCTCAAGCGAGGTCGTTCAACGACTGCAAGTCGCAGGTGGGTGGGGATCGTGACGGGGAGACAAAGGATGCTGGGTCCGAAGCCCCCCCTTTCTTCAGAATTAGATATCCCCCCGGGCTACACAGCCAATCGGCCGCGTGGGGCTTGACGTGAATGATTAAACGGCCAGCTTGCTGGATCCCAACGTTGTAATTCGCAGGCATTTTGTCCTCGAGGCGTCTCAAGGCAACGTTGAATCCATGAGGCTTTTGTCATGTGACGGAGACCGGCGACGATGGGCATATCTCCCTTGTTCTGGCTATCCTTTACCTATAAAGGGCACCCCAAAGATACGCCGGGTATAAAGTGCCCGGTGGGGGTACGACACTGTGGCGAAAGTTGATACATTTGTGGGTGGAACCAAATCGTTATCGACGACAATCTAGCAATCCTTTTCAGTGAACCATGATGATTTGATGTAACCAGATCAGTCCTTTGACGCTCCTCACCGGCGGGATAACGTTCGTGAACCTTTGGACCCCCATCTGCGCGGAAGCCCGATCTCCTCGGAACCCAGTTGCAGACCTTAACGACGAAAGTGAAATCTACTGACGGTTCCCGCCAGACTAACCGCTTTCCACCAGCGTGGGGTTCTTCATGACGAGCCCGGGAAGCAACAAGTTCGCCTTGTGACCTAGCGAGTCCTCCAAGACCGACCCTTCTTCACTCCGAAGCCTGGGTGGAGGGACTTGCGCATTACATTACGACCTGGACTTGATACTACATATGTCCGGCTGGCCCCTATAAGGCTTCGGGCCTGGGACCTAGGAATCGCGCCCCGTCAGCACAAGCTCAGGGAGATCGGCGGTGCATCGGCTCACTCACCTCATAGGACGTTGGCACCGGCCAATATATATCTACCATTAGACTTGGATCTGCACCGGGATCGATAAGTAAATGTCTCCAAATACATGGAAGAAAGGATGTCACTGACCATCCCTCGAAAGATACCCAGGAATCTCCACCGTGGGGGGCTTGCCTGTCCCCCCATTCACGACCTTGATCTGCGCGCACGACATGAAGACCTCCGGGTTCCCTGTCTGGTGCAGGCCTATGTGTTCTATTCGGACGAGGTACTGCGTCGGAAGTCTTGTTCAGACGATGAATCCAAGGATATACGAGAAGATGAACTCACTTCTCCGGAGGGGACGGACTTCGGTATCGTGGTCATAAAAACACGTTGGTTCAAACTAATGAACGTGAACTTGGGCCTAAATGCCGCGCCCCACTGTGCAATCTGCACAGTTCTGTTAACCAACAACGTCCCATACGTCGCACGAAAACACACCTTGAACCACGACTTCCCACTACCATCCCAAGCCGCCGCCGCACTGGGGGCGCGTCCAAGGTACATCGACGCCGGGCCCAGGTGGTAAATGGTTTTTTCCCTATCCAGCTCGAACCCAATCCTCTCCCCAGCCGCCACCTCCGCCGTCTCTGTCGCTGTTTGGAGGTTTACATTGCACCGTATGTTATTCGAGGTAAGGTTGGTAATAGGGCCGTTATCGCTTGGTCGTCTAACGGCCTTTTTCGATGTCTTTGAGCCAACGATGAGAGTCTCGAAGATATCTGCGCGTTAATCAGTCGGGACTGACGCCCAAACAATGAATTCGGACTCACAGTGCGCAGAAACCGTGTAGAGTATCGAGCAGAGTATGAGGAGGCCAGCCAAAATCCTCATTGTGAGCGAAGGTAAGAAAGGTTGAGAGGGCTTAGTCCGAACTTAAAGAGCCAAGCCCAAGGGGAGGTACTATGAATGGCAGACAGTCCTCCCGAGGCGTGTTGTGCAGTGTCTCATGCTCGGCAGGGATGGGGGCTGGAGGAAACATAAACGGACGCGTCAAGGGGCACCAGGGCGCCCTTACATTCATGTGATGCCTGGATAACAAGGGCTTATCTACCGTACCTCGACCTTACGCGTCGACCAATCGGCCATGAGTTGGGCATCCACGAAACTCGAGAGCTCTTTTGCCTGCGTGACAGAAACCTTGACGAGCCGCAGGATCTCCTCCGTGTCCTGAGGGACGCCGCCAAGCTTCTGCAGCACGCAAATCTCCTTCTGTGCATTCAATGCGATCGACATTGTCCCTGCACTTAGCCGCTGCTCAAGCTGCGAGGGGTCGAGGATCGGTGGGGTCTCAGGGTCTGCGAAAAATGCGAACGTGAAACAGAAGGGACTGTGGTGAATGGCGAGAGGCATGGGTGCGCGTTCCAGAGGGGAATGCTGCATATCGCGTCAACGGTGAGGTCAAACGTTGGAGAACAGTGGTACGCACCACTAGAACTTCGTCCTCCCCAATAACCTCGACCTCTGGCCTTCTGAAGTGCCGGAGTGCAACGATTCCGGCCAGGCATGCACAGTCCAACATATTCCCTGCATCGGCAAGAAAGTGCAACGTCAGGCGTATGTGCCATACCTACCACACCCAATCTCAGTATTTTGCCCTGAGTCAAAGAACAAGACGTACTCGTTGTCCCGCCAGAATACACAAGGACTCCTTGTCCACCGCGTCGCTCCTCTTGATGACTTTGTCAAGCATCCTAGTGATTGTGACCTCTTCTTCTGACGGCCTAGAAAATCCATCTCAATCAACGCCTTTGAAGACTTAAACATGGGATACGTACCTACCGTCCTGGTTCGTACTCGCTGGATGCCATGGGAGACAATTCCGAGTTGATTGTGACAATGCCCTCATACGGTCGTTCTGGCGTTGGTTTCACCATCCTCCCCTCGACGTATGCTATTACCCTTGAGCGAGTTGAGTAGACCTCTCAATTGAACGATCTCGTGTGTCGTACCGCGTTTTCCCCATTGAACAATCCACCCAGCCGAGCTCGGGCCCAAAAACGAGCTTCGGCTTCCGCATTTCAAGTGGTGAACGTCCATCGATGCGAAGCTGCTGCTTGAGAGCAGTGTTCAGGAACTCTTTTTCAGGAATCGAGGGCGATGGAGGACGCATGATGGTGGTGGATCCAGAAGAAAATACGCGACGCCGGCGTCAGACGCGGTGATTAGATCAAATTTATCTCTTCGACGACGACGACGACGATGGTTCGCCTCATTACCCATAATCTACTCGCCTGCCATGTCAAGGGCTGCACCGCCAACAACTTTCCCTTGGAGTTCCGCAACGTAGAGTTGGAGATTCGTGAGGCTGAATTCAATCCGGACTTCGTGAAGGGATTCCTGCCCAAGATTGAATGGAAGGCGTTGGTAGATACTGCCCGGCAGGTGAGTCCTGGAACCGTATGTGGATGCCCCTCTTTGACAACGCTTCGCAGCTTGGAGATACATCTTTGCCTGAAGAGCAGCCGGAAATGCTCGATGACGAATTCCTGAAGAATCTTCACCACGTTCTGCTCGAGGTAAGGAGACACTCCACTCGCAAGGCTCACTTGGGTTTACGAGGGCCCAATCCAGATCCACGTCGAGGAAGGGGCTATGGTGTGTCCCAATTGCAAGCACGAATACCCTATCGCCAGCGGAATCCCAAACATGGTGGGTGCTGTTCACTCTGTAAAACCCGCATACACTCAAAGGGTCATCCTTGCAGTTACTCGCCGAGCATGAGATCGCGTAGAACGGGCAGACGTACAGCATGCCCAGCGGGATTAGAGGCTCAGGCCCTACAGCGATGCACCCGACCTCCATCGATGAGGACAGCGCCATGGCACGTCGGACGCCCTTTGCCTGGAGCACGACGCAGGCGGCGTCCTGCAGATGGCGTACAAATCAGCCTCTAGCTGGCTGGGGGATTGTACCCTCTGCTTGAATACTTGATAGGTGTCGAGCATACCCCTTGATAAAACGACCCTTCTTGTTCATTGAACGTGAACAACGGACCATCACAGTTATTCTCGGTCGATTCCGGTATCGTAGAAGGTCAGCGCTCTACTCTTCCTTTCTGTCATTCCGTGGGGAGGTCGCTGGTGTCTCGTACAAATCATCGCGGTCCCCAAGATAACTCCCTCCTTCCTCGCCTTTACCCAACCCATTGATTGAGTGAGCGGTCGGCTGCCAAACGCCAAACACAACCTGTGCCGCCAGCGCCAACGCGTACGAAATGATGCCTCCGAGCCATAGCAGGAACGCGACCATGGATCCAACGGGAGGTATCACAAGCCTTGCGAACTCCTGGCTCGGTGCTCATTAGCGTAATCTCCATGTGTTGAGGGGGACGTGGACGTACGGTGGTGTGATAAAAGTCATCCTGTCGCGATATATAGTATAGGCCACGAACTTTCTGGAGTTCAAGCCGGGTGACGAACCTGGAAGAGGGCGAGGTCACTATACTGATAAGAGAGGTACACTATCTGGGCGTACCTGGCCGGCAAAGGCTTTGCTGGAAGGAAGAACAGTTTGAAACACTGAACAATCTCAACATACATCACATCCCTCTTCGTATCGAAGACTAGGCGGTATTCAGCGACTCATGCCAAGGAAGCAACTTGACGGGCGCTTACCGACATGCTCCACTTTGAGATCAAGCTTGGGCGACAGGATTCGATACCACCTTTCAGAAGTTCAAAGCGGTGGTTGCATAGGCTCAAGATGTCCGACGTACTGGTATATCTTCAGTACCTTCTCCCTCGAATTGGGCCCTGACCGGACAGAGCACACGGGATGCTCGAACGCGACATCTTTCGTCATATACATCTCCACCGTTTCTCTTTGGAGGTCTGGCGAAGCCACCGTTGTTAGCCCGAAGATGACAGACGCGATATCTTCCTCTGGGTTCTCCATGTTGAGAAGGGTTGTTGGGGTAGAGAGGGATATGAATAGGGCGTGTAACTCAATTGCCTTGTGTTTCTCCTGGAATCGCCTGGAATACATTGATATGACGTCACATCCCTCGAATTGACCATACCGCAGTAAGCGCCCATGGAAATCACACCTCGACACTGACTGCAATGAATGCAGGACATTTCCCCACAGGTTCTAGTTCAATCTCCACTAATATTCATCCCTGCTTCTCCTCCTCCTTTCCGCAACCATTTTCATAGCCAAAGCATGCACGAACTTTCTGGCGTGAGGCGACGTTTCGATGATGAGCGCGAACTCCTCTTTGGAGATGACGGGACTGGTCTTGATTCGGGGAGAGCTGAGTCGCGGTAGTGATACTTGTAAGGGCGGAAACTCAGCGCGATGCTGCGTCGGAGGTGTCGTATAGCCTGTGCTGGCTGCGGCCGAACCTGAAGTGGAGGATGATAGGACGCTGGTCCCCAATCTGGGCTGAGTCGGGGCCAGTCAGCCAGCCTGGAGGGAGGTGACACAACACAAAGACGGCGCGTACACTTTCTCTTATCGTGGAGGTCATTTCATCTGATCTGGGGTCCACATCAATCGTCGAAGTGTTTGGGTATATGGTAGGTTTCTATTAAAAACGAGCATCAGGGGCTGCTTTCAATGAAGCGTGAGTAGGAGGACCTTCAAAGGAGTGTTGGGGCCATCGAGGCCAGACGGAGTCGGAGGAAGCATCCACGTTCCTCGCCCCATCAACGGATTGCAATTTACACAGTCGCAAGGGGCGCGGTACCGAGGCGCAAAGTAAAAAAGAATGAGAGTGACGAGAGCGAAAGCGGTGAGTTCAAGGGCATGCTTGAAAAGGTCGAACGGGGACAGCGACATCGCCTGGATTGAGGGGCGTCTAGGGGAGAAGAATGGATTGGGCTTATCACCCGAGGGTTTAAACCACCCATCCTCGAAGATCGCCTGGGCTGACCAGCCAAATCGCCAAAGACTGGAAAGCTAGGGGCCGGATGCTTCGAGTTTTGAACTAACCGGTTGGACTACTCTAGTCGATTGCTAGTCTAGGTATAAGGGGTCCATCGTCCTGGGTTATTGTAAGTACTAGTGAGTTTTCTCCTTGACCTCGGAGCCAGCTGAAGAATGCCCTTGGAACATCCCCTTCACTCGCTGAGTGACCCTCCCAACCCCCACTCCTACTCCCAGAAGCACTCCCAGGTCAACGGCGAGAAGGCCAAACACGGCAGCCATGAATCGTGGTGCGAAGACCTTCCACACCATCAAATGTCTTCGCAGGACGGCGGCGCTGATACTCGTTCCGAGCAAGAGAGTCGCGTAGTAGCTCATGATGGCTAAACCAGCTAGCGTGCTATCGGTTTCTACTTGTGCGCCGGCAGACTTTTGTTCGCCGCTCCTGTCTACGCCTTCTGCTTCGCCCTCGTCCCCAGGCGGTACGGGCGATCCGAAGTCTGGGGTACGATTCCACATGCCGAGCAAAGGTGCGGCCAATCCAAAGAGGAAGATGGGTCCGATGGAATTAACCACGGCAGTGATCGCAGACCAGGGATAGGACACCGTTGACGACAGCATAAACGCCGCCTTCCACTGAATGCTAGAAATGGTACTTTGATGACCCGTGCCGTAGAAGGCGTGAAGACCCAAGAGGGCCAACGGCACAATGTCATTGAACCTGAAGGGCACCCCATGACCACCACTAAGCGCCGAGCTCGATTCGAGAACAGCGGAAGGTGTCCCGTTGGCGAACGCACGATCCATGGCTTCTACGTCTCGTACACTGTCCAGGACCTCCAAGTACGAGAGCAAGGCAATCGTAGCCAGGCTGAGGACCAGCTGCGCTGGAAGTTGCGAAGTGACGTAAACGACAGACAGGGCGATGGTCCAGAAAAGGAGGTAGGGAGAACCGGAGGCGTTAGCGAACCCAATGACCTGGACTTGCTTTTGGCCGTTCTCATTCTTGACAGAGATATCAAGGCAGAGCGGCACAACGTACCACAGGCCACCCCCGAGGATGAGTATCCATCCAAAGCTGAACCTCGCGACCCATGTGCGTGTTAGGCGCAGCATCCCATCCCACCCGTCTCCGAGAACGGAGGTAGTGTCAGCCCATTCGAGGACCCAATATGATGCTCCTCCAAGAACGGATGGTGTAAAAATGAGGGGGTAGTAGATCTTCGCTACGCCTTTGTCCGATCTTGAAATCTTGAGGAACCGCCGAATTGCGAGCGAAAGGGCCAGAGCCGCTGGTAAACCAAAGACGACGGAGACTAGTGGGGGTGAGGTTTGGGAGGAAGAAGCGTAGAAGGTAACATGGCAATAAGGTTGTTGCTCTTCGCGGCAGATGGTGCTGATTGAAATCAATCGCACGCAGGTCGCGTAGAGGATGGAGAATCCCACTATCCGGTAGCGTAGGCGTGTTGTTTGAGCGGCAAAGCCTTTCAGCGCGTACGGGATGATGGAGGATACGGCCATGAAGGGGACGATCCGGTCTTCCCAGAAAGTGAAAGAGTTGGAAAAGAATGCGACGGCGTGCAGGATGAGGATGAGGGGAATCGGGAGGAGCGAAGAGAGGGAGGTAATGGGAGGCGACAGGATGATCATAAGGCCGGAGGACGCGAGCGCGGCGCCGAATATTGAGAATTCGAGGGTGCTGTGACCGAGAAAGAGGCCAACGATGCCTACTGAGCTACCCGCCGCAGCTCCGTAGATGCATAGAGAAAGGTGGGGTTTTAGCCACGCATCCCCCTTGTGTGCCGTTGAAGAAACGCCCACAAATAAGGCCCAGGACGCACACAAAGCCATCCCTAGTATAACCAAGCCCATGCCCATCAAAATGGGGTTGAATTGGGCCCACATCGCCCGACAAGCAGCAAGAGAGACCCTATTGAAGTTGTTGAGTGCGACCAGCTTGGCCTCTGAGTTGGCTACACTGGCTGCTTCCCACACCCTCTCAATCGAGCTCCATGCCTCATCTAGCTCTCCTCCAGATGGTGACGAGCGATACGTTTGCAAGTACCGATGGATCTGGTCGCTGTTCAACTGAAGGGCTTTCTCTAGCTGATGGTCACGGGAGAAGAACTCCGGGATAACGGCCCCAAGGTTATTGAAGGGTATAGGGAGTCCGAGAAGAAGTGAGAGGGTTGGTAGGATGTCGATTTGCTGGATGCCTCGGTGGGGTTTGGTCGTACCGGGGAACGTCCTGTACTGCAGTAGCCCTGAAGGGATTGGGTGGGAGGCTTGGGCCAGAGCCGGCCCTTTGCTATAAACCCACATCGCAGCTGAGGTTTCCAGCACTCCGTCTCCGCCATGATCTCCTGAGCGGTCCATCCCGTGATCTCCTAGCACCACGAGCAATGTTTCTTCGTCCAAAAGGTCTACAACGCGTCCCAACACGTCATCCATCTGCTGAAGCTTCATTTTCATGCTGGGGTGGTCTGGTCCAACCCGGTGGCCGACATGGTCAACTCCGAGAAAATGGCCAATGAGGAAATCGAAAGGTTTCGAAGGGTCTTCTAGGAGTGGGAATAGGTGCGAAATAACGCCTTCGTCGACTGTGTGTAGGTCTTCCACGTTGAACGAGTCGAATGGGAACGTCATATTGTGCTCGAATGTATCTGGAAAAACAGACATCCAAGTGTCGTCTCCCATGAACGCAGCCTAGAGCTAGTCAACTATTTGTACAATCTAGTATGTAGTGCGTACCTTCTTGCCGGCGCTCCTCAACTGGACGAGGATCGAATCCTCCGAAATTGACGATGCTCCCAAGTTATTGCCAATGTCAATGAAGGTGGGAAGCGATCCTGTGGTGATTCCCTTGATTCTTTGTAGGGTCGTTGTCGGGGGGTCCGCGTAGGCATTGAATATAAATGAGTGTTGTGGTCGTTGTTGGGTCAATGTTCTGGGCAGGGTCAGGACGTTGTGGTGAAAAGGGGAGGGTGGTTCCGGAGGTTCTTGGGTAACGAAGTCGTATCGCAAGGAGTCGATGATGAGAAGAACTGCTCTCTTATGAGTAGAAAGGCCAGCTTGTTCGATATGAGATGAGATGTCGGTCAAAGACAGCCTCATGAGCAGGAATCCACGTGTAAAAAGGTAGATTCCTGTCAAATGAAGAAAAAATACCCAGAGAAGGGTAAGAAATCGCGCTTTCATAGTGCCCTCATGCGTTGGGAGGGTGAGAGTTCGGTGCAAGGTTGGGGATCCAAGCAACTCTGCGCTGTCGAGGTCGATGACCCATCGGGTTAGGGTTGGCCCTGGCCCTAACCTTAGTGACCCCTGTAGGACATCCACCCCAGACCCACAATGATTGAAGTCGACAACCACAAATCCCTCAACGATTTCTCCACAATAATGTTCCTGAATCTGCCTCAAGAGGTCGTAATTGAGGTTCTGAACTGGCTGGACTGTCATTCTTTGCTGTCATGCCGCTCGGTAAGTCGCAATGGGCACGGATATGTCGAGGTTGGCTGAGCATCTCAGGTCTGTAGTGTCCTTCGAGACGTAGTTGACGAGGAACCTAGTCTTCAGCTCGAGTTGGAATTGATGAAGAGCGGCCTCAGCTACACAGCCGATGAGGGGCTCTATATCGAGGTCGTTGCGCGCCTGCGACAGCTGCAAACCCATTGGAAACGACTCGCGTGGACAGGCAAGTATGAACACACCATCAAAGGGCACTGTAATGCGTACGAACTGGTGGACGGGTTATTCGTAAAGACCGACTACGAGGGCCGATTGCTTGTGCTGGAGCTGCCGACGACTTCGAACCCGTCTTTCCGGGTGCTCGTCGACGAGGAAGTTGGGTTCCGACCGGGGGATTTTACCCTGGATCCGACGCAGGACCTCATCGTGTTTCTCAAGGTGGAGCCAGGGTGAGTCGCCGCCAAACCGTGTAGTAGCCATACTCACAATGACTAGGGCAAACCTTTTTACGTCATCCGAGACTACCGCCTCCCTGCGTCTTCTTTCGATATCGCGGCGGCAAGACCACCCAAAGGCGACCAGAACATCTGTCTACTTCAACGTCCACACCGACGTGGTTCTGGGCAATTCTGTCCACGGGGCCATCACACAGATTGCTGGGGATGTTATGGGCGTCTTTGTGGTTAGTGCGAGCGGCGCGAGGCTGATGATCTGGAACTGGAAGAATGGGAAGCTCGTCGGGGTGCGTGATCTGTTTCCCCACCCGGCTATGGCACCTCATTGCTCGCATAGGACTCGAACCACAGCCAGCTCCCCCCGGGGACTCACTCGTTTACCTTTGTATCACCGGAGCTCTTCTACGTGACGAGTGTCGATGGCTCAGGCATCATCGCGCTGTACTCGATCGACTCATCTGGCACCGCGACGGGTTTTACCCACATTGCCTCCCTTGTCCTTCCCACCCTCCAGGCCAGCGTAGCTTTGCATTCGTTTGGGTGCCACACAGAGCAGCTCCGAGCGAAGAAGTCGTCGCGAACGTCGTCGACGCTACCCCGGAAGCAGCTGCACGCGTTCGCATTGACGTACCTGGACGAGTCCGATTTTTCTCAGTACGCCTTCCGTATGTTGGCCACGACGTCTCTGCTTCTGGACTACCATGCATTATACGTGGCACGAGGCGCAAAAGCCCCTGTTGTTGCGTCGTGGGACAACTGGGGCCCATTCCACACCCGGTTCCTGTCCGTTGGTACACCCTATCATTGGCTACGGTATGCCTACCTTGTCATCTTTGCGCTCTGAAAACTGACATTTTCTGTAGCTATGTACACGGGCAGCGAGTCGTCTTGCCATTTGAGGACCATCAGCTTGAGATTCTGGACTTCAATGTGAAGCCCGAATCCGAGATCGCCGTGCCAACTGTTCTACCTCGTGACCGCGTTTTTGAAGATATGGTCGTCTCCCGCCTGCCGTATTCCAAGACCACGAAGGTGCTCCAAGAGTACTACCACGGTGTTATGATCGATAACGACAGGCTAATAGGGCTCTCGGTAAGGATTTACCCGGCGCTACTTGCAGTGATCTCACCCTAACCGTTCTTCAGGTCGAAGACACGCTCGGGGCAGCGATCAATAAGGCCACTGTATTCACTTTCTGAGCCTGTTCTCCTCAGCACCTTGTCTCTACATCGATTATCCAAGCTCAAAGTAAGTATCACACAGACTTCGATCGGCGCTAATACGCAGTATCTGTCGAGATAAGCACCAGCCGGGAAACGCAGAGCTGGGTCAAGGCGACCAGCACCCAGATTCCTGCACGTAACCTCATGTAACTCCATCTAAACGTCGGCTGCATTTCACTTTCAATATCAATTGGCGCTTGTTGTGCTTCTCCGCTAACCGTGGGCTATCTTATCTGCGTAACGATGCTCCTGTCTCCGATACACATGGTGCTTCGCACGAGACCTCGACTTCTCTATCATCCAACTATCATCGACTCCGCTTCTGCACAGACTCCGGTACCGTATACGTACAAGTTATCGACCGTTATCCACCCTTCTTATTCCCTCGGGTACATTGGATTGTTCTCTCTCCTCCCTCCCTCCGTCCATCTCCCCTGCATTCTGCCCCTCCTTTAATACGCCCTTCCGTTTAGAGGCATCCTTTTCTAGAGAGATGTCAACAGACGCCCACGACTCTGACTTGTCTAGAACGGAGAAGGATGGCCGCGTCGATATCGCGAAGTTGCAAGGAGACGAGGCTGAGCTCGCGAGGATGGGGTATAAACAGGAGCTCAAGTCAGTCCATTCAGTGCTTCTTTCACTCCGGGTTGCATAGCATTTCAGCTAACCGTGCGGCTTTGACCTCGTCCACGCGCCCTGGGATGCATCTAGGAGAGACCTGAGTTTGATGCAGGTCAGTCTGCCTTTCGACCTGTTGTGGCTACTGTTTGCGTCATGGATTGACCATATATGTATTTTTCCCTCTTCTATACAGAATTTCGGCGTAAGTCCGCTTCCTTGGCACCCCGATATAAGCGCCCATAGCCTTGAACGCTTATCCTTGGCCTTTTGCCTGCTGCATTCAATAGGTTTCGTTCTCTATCATTTCCGTTATCACCGGGATTCCGTCGTTGTTTCTGTATGGGTTGGTGAGTTGGAATTCTTCTACACGCTGACCCCCGTATGCTTATGACGCTGGTGCCGTAGACAACTGGAGGGCCCGTGGTTATGGTATGGGGATGGGTCGTCATCTGTGAGCTAATACTTTGCATTATGTCCCCTCACCGCAGCCTTTTGTAACCCCCTATCTTAATAGCCTGCGCTACGATGCTTGTCGGGCTTGCCATGGCAGGTGCGTATCCCCCAAAATCGACAATCCACCAGACATATATTAACGCGTCGCTGCAGAGATATGCAGGTTCGCTGTCGTCCTACCGTCCAATGCTCATTAAGTTAACGCAACTTCCCTGCACCGTTTCTGTTACGTAGTGCACACCCTACTTCAGGTGGGCCGTACTTTTGGGCTGCGATGCTCTCGAGGAAGAAAAACGCTGCGTTGGCATCGTGGATCACCGGGTGGTTCAACTTGCTAGGACAAGTCGCGGTCACGACCGGGATTAGCTTCGCCTGTGCCAACTTCATCTCCACTGCGTGTACCCTTGGCACATCCTTCGAGCCTACCCCTGCGACCAACATCGGTATGTACCTCCTCGATTGTCCTCCAACTTTCGGGTGATCGGCAATGTAATTCCTATTGTTCGTGTTCTAGGCGTCTATGCAGCCGTTCTCTTCACCCAAGGGCTGACCAACACATTTGGTGTCGAAATCCTGCACCACCTGAACAACATCTCCATCTGGTGGCATGCGGTTGGAACGACAGCAGTCGTTATCGCCATCCTAGCCAAAGCGCCTACGCATCAAAGTGCGAGCTGGGTCTTCCAGCAGTTCATTGACGGGACGGGGGTGGATGGGGCCGGATGGGGTGACAGGGCGGGTCGTGGGTATGTTGTGGTTATCGGGGTGCGTGGAATGTGGTTTAGGTGTCGAGTGAAACGTTTGAGCTGACTGTGTCATTCCTTAGATTTTGATGGCGCAGGTACGCTTCTAGGTATGCAACGAGGGACGCGGTAATTGATAAGATACGTCGATATCCCTAGTACACCTTGACTGGTAAGCACGTTGGCGTTCTGCGGGTTCTGCAGTGCTAACCAGTTACATCCAGGTTTCGATGCGAGCGCTCACGTACGTCATGACCTTCTAGCTCCCGCGAGCTCACTGAGTTTATGCACGCTCCGCGACCTAGATGACTGAAGAAACCCACAACGCCGCCATGTCCGGGAGTATAGGAATCATCATGGCTATCGGGATCTCCGCCCTGCTGGGATGGTTCCTCATTCTCGGACTGCTATTCTCCATCCAAGATCTGGACGGTACACTCAACTCGTCGACTGGGCAGCCGGTTACCCAGATCTTCCTGGATACGGTAGGGGAGAAGGGTGCGATTGTGCTCATGGTCATTGTCATTGGTGCTATGTATTTCTGCGGGTACGTGTTTCTGGTTCTTACCCCCTCTCAATGAGCACTGACTTTGCTCTGGATTGCAGAACATTTTCAATCACCTCGAACTCGAGAATGATGTACGCATTCGCGAGAGACGGTGGAATCCCCGGACACCGTTTCTTTGGTCAGGTTAATCAGCGATGGAAGTCTCCTATTCGTACAGGTACGGTAGCTCAGATCGCTAGCATGTGGCCTTGAAAGCGAGAGCTCAACGTGACCATCTTTTTAGTCTGGCTGGCGTGTACACTGAGCTTCATCCTTGGCTTGCCGAGCTTGGGGAGTAGTGTAGCCTTCGCCGCTGCAACCTCCATCGCCACTATCGGCCTCTACATCTCTTACGGTAAGCCAGATAATTCTATGGACGTCCTCTAATTTCTCAAGCCCCAGCATGATCTCAGGTATCCCCATTGCACTGCGCGTCATCTATCGAGACTCCTTCGTCCGAGGGCCCTTCCACCTCCGCAGCTTTTCCTACCCCGTCGCCATTGGGGCCGTAACTTGGATTGCTTTTATCTCTATTGCCTTCGTTCTACCCCAAATCAACGTAAGTACCAGGTCGTCCCTCGCATCACTACGGACATCTAAATCTCCTACGCCTCCCACGTTTGCTACAGCCCGTGGACTCGCAGACCCTGAACTACTCGATCGTAGCCGTCGGTGTGGTCGTTATTTACAGTGTCGGGTTCTGGCTGCTAAGTGCGAGGAAGTGGTTCACTGGACCAATCAGACAGATTGAAGGTATGTGCCGAACTCTCCACTGGCGCTCGAAAGCAACTCGAACTGATTCAACGCATGCGCAGCCGAGGAGTTGGGCGTTGATGTCATGGATCCTAGCCAATCTGAGAAGTTCGAGGCCTTGAAGGATAATACTGTCACACGTACCGAGGATGTATAATAGACAAGGCATGTTTTTCTATCAATATTTCTCACCATTGCTGTTTTCAAGAGGATCCTTCCACTGCCAGACTCCAGCGAGTCCACCGGCGGATGACCCGTTGCCAGTGATCGATCATCAGAAGCGATCATCAAAATCGTGGGTATCATCCCACCACGCCGCGTTCGGCCGCTAATTTCGACGTTCCTTCGCATCGTTTCCAGGTTGTTCCATGCTGAACGAATACAAGACCTCATATGACCCAAATAACGTATCGTGGGCGCTCTACACATCTGAAGCCAGCCATACTCCCGGGGCTAACAAGGTTCTCAGATATAGTGGGTCCAATCTTCTTGTTCTATGACCTTCGTCCCCATTCTGTTGAAAGGGCTCGACTGCTTTGGGCGCCTACTAGCAACACGAGGCCTTTGGAAGCTGTGGACCAGATTGAATAGATAAGAGCAGGCCCAGGGGGAGGTTGCGCCACACAACCCAGTACGAGTCTTCTTCCACCGCCATGTCGTCGACGGGCTTTGGGGAGCAGATTCATCCCACTGACCGTATACGCGAGGTGCTGAACGCCTACTCGTTTTCTTCTGCCATCCTTCGCGAGATTTTGGCCAACAGCGATGACGCTGGGGCCACTGAACAGGTGTGTCCTCTTCCCTTATCGATGAGGCCTGACCTGAACGTGCCCAGAGAATTGCTTTGGATTGTCGAACTCATCCACAGGGAAAGATACTCGATTCAAGGATTGGTGATACCCAAGGACCCGCCGTCCTGGCTTACAACAGCAGTGTTTTTAAGGAAGACGATTGGGATGCGATCCAGTTCATCGGTCGCTCTTCGAAGACAAAAAGCACTTCGTAAGTTTGCCATCTACGAGACTACTGTAAGCGCGTCCTCACAGACCACAGTAAGATTGGGAAGTTTGGACTAGGCATCCGCTCCTGCTACCATGTGAGCGATATATGCATTGGATAGCAGTTCACGAGCTGATTTGCCCCCAGATCACCGACTACCTCCAGATCCTTTCTGGTACAAACCTTCTGATTTTTGACCCTCTGCAGACCTTCAGCAAGGATGGTGGAATTCGCGTTACTTTCAATCCTGAGAACATCGACAACGTACGCGACCACTTCACGGCTTTCTCCTATTTCTTGCCAACCGGCTGGAATGGCGAGAGGTTTGACGGAACCATAGTCCGCCTCCCTCTCAGGGACAAACCCGGACTCAGGGAGAAGACCCTCTCCCCGCAAGACATCCAGGAGCTCTTCCACAGTTTCATCGAAAAAGACCTCAGTATCTGCTTACTCTTCGTGAACCACATTCGATCCATCACCTTGAACATCGTCACCGAGCAGGGAAATGTCAACCAAATGGCATCGTGCACCGTCAACGTCGATAATGGGAGTGGCTTCGATAAGAAGGTCATGAAGCTTCAGGTGCTCGGAGTCGAGTCGGAAGATCACTGGCTAATGGTCCATGAACACTATCCCCCTGAAACTATCTTGCAGACTCTTGCCTCTCGAGTGGGGTCACCTTCCCTCAACAAGGTGCTAGAAGGAAGCAAGCTCTGCCCCGATGTTGGCATCGCCTTTCCATTACATCTCAGTACCGGACCTGAAAGCAAGGCCAACATTGGCCAACTCTTCACCTTCCTCCCGCTCCCTGTCAAAACAGGTTTCCCAGCACACATCCATGCCCTGTTCGCCTTGGACTCATCCAGGCAGCACCTGTGCATGAACCGCGACAGTGGTACTATGAGAGGGTCTGAAAACCAGTGAGTGACAGATGCTATTGGACATCAAAGACATACATCATATACTCACATTGATCTCGTTCAGGATCTACGACGAATGGAACCGAGTTCTTTTTGAGACCGTGATCCCGCATGCGTGGTCCCAGCTGTTAAGTAGCGTTGCGGGGGCAGAGCCTCCCTCGTTCAGCGTCTTTGCTGCGTGGCCCGACCCTCAGCTCTTCGCTACGGATGGGGAAAGTGCGTTTTGGCGAACTTTCACTCAAGCTGTGTTGAGCACCGTCCTAAGCCGAGAACTCTCTGTGTGGCCCGTCGTTGGTGGCGGGCACCGCACCCTGAAAGATGTGTTCATATTCTCGCGCGATGGCGACGTGGGGGTTGCGAGGGCCCTTGGTAGGATTGGCCTCCAAATATGTGGCCCCGTTCCTCAGTATCTCTTCGACTCTGTGGCCGCTACTCCTGGATGGAGCCATCGAAACTTGACACCAGAAAATGCGTCGGCTGTGCTCAGGGTATGTGAACCCCATTCTCCCGCATTTCTCATGGCCTTAAGTGCTGTTTCCTACAGGTCAACTTCCAGGCTCAACTTCGTCGGGCATCCGGTGATCGACCAGACGATCTCAAAGCCATCTTAGGCTATCTCCTCTCAAACCCCAGGGTCAGCAACATCGCCGACCTTCCGATCATTCCTACAGTCTCTGGCCAATTCGTCTCACTGTCGACATCAAGCACAACAACCGTCTACACTCTCCTCGAGCCTCAGGAATTCGACATATTCCACGCCTGCGACCCCAACTCTATCCACATCAACGACCTTCCGCCCAGCACTCGAGAGTGGTTTAAAGAGACCGCACCAGGACAGCTCAACCTCAAGGGTCTTGACCCAGCACACGTCATACAGTACCTTTCCCTACACCCAACCCGCATCAACGTCGATCTCTCCTCCGCCTACATTGATGGTGCTGCCACCGCCTTCCTCACCCGGTTCTGGGTCTGGGTGAGTGGTTGGCGTCACGCCGTCCTACTACTGCCTCAACTCAGATTCACGAAATTACTCCCTTGCATCGGTGATGGGCTCGAGGACGCGGACCCGGAGACGCCGGTGTTTGATCCAGCGCCCATCGAATCCGATCCAGCACTGCTCACGGGCTTGCGCGACCTTGGGGTCCCCTTCCTTTTGCCCTCCGACGCCCAGCTTAAAGATGTCCTACGCAGATACGGCTTGCTCAGATCACCCTGTGAGGCCAAGACCCTCCTTCGCTCCCTTGCTCGTACTAGCACGGCCAGCACGGTGACCCTCAGCCCCGAACAAGCCCAACACCTCCTTGGCCACTTCAACGTATATGCGGCATCCACGAGACCTTTGGATTACGACGAAACTGAGGTGCAGGCGTTGAAAGCGTTGCCAATCTTCCCCATCGTCGAGGTCAGAGAGACGGGCCGTCAGTTGTGCGTGAATACGAGACGTTTCTCTGTCGAAGGAGTTACTGTGTATGGCGTCGAGAGGGACTGCTTTGGAGTGCTCCCTGACCTACCCAACATCGTCTTTGTGGACGTGTCCGCCGTCAGTCGAGGCGTTTTGGCCCTTCTGAATACCCAAGCGCCAACTGCATTGACCTTCCCCATGATTCTGGACATCACCCTCGAACGCCAGGCTCTCGTGCGGCAACCCCAGGAGTTGCTGGCCGCAATCCTCACTCGTGTTGCGGATCGAGAGAGGGAGCTCACCGGGACGCTTAAATACAAGATGCGGTCACAAGTGTTTGTCATGTCAGAGGGCGGGACGACGGAAGCACCCGGAAGGCTGATCGACCCATCGTCTCCACTACGCGCGTTGTATGCAGACGATACGAATCGACTTCCTCGCGTACACGACGACGTGGATCGACGAATCGTCAGCAGCCTCTCCTCCGTTGGCCTTCTCGATCGAGACTTGTCCAAGGAAAACGTAGAGGATCGCATTCGATACATTGCGGACAAAGCCCACTTTAGTTTCTCGGTCGAGCTCTTGAACATCCTCTCCAGGTTCGACTGCGAAAAGCTCGACCTGGATGGCCAACTTCGGTGGCTTCCGACACAGAAGGGGACCCTGGCTCCCGGGAACGAGTGCAGGCCTGGCAGAGGTCGAGGAACATGGCATGACGAGCGACTCTTCGACAAGGTCTTAGAGATGATCAGCCCCCGTGTGGCCACTGTTCCGCTGACACTTATCACCAAGATGCATTGGGATCATCCCATACCCGTGGACACCTTGAGAAGACAATTGGTCCACGTTTTGCAGGAGGGTGGAGATAGTGCTATTCGTAGGGTTGAGGTAGTGCTGGAGGAGTTGAGCAAGCGGAAGTTGAGCGGGATCGAGTTCTCGCAGTTGAAGCAGGCTTTGGAAGGGAAGGCGTGGGTCCCCGCGTCCGGAATCCGTGGAGATCTGTTGGTGGAAGCGTGGCGGGCGGTTTGTTCTGAGGATGTTTTCAGCGGAATTCACCGCATCAAGGCAAACCTGCGCAGCTCCACGAATAGTCGGATATTCTTGCGCAACCTCGGGTGTTTGGACGAGTAAGTATCGTCCGTCTATCCCGATTATGTCCCGCTGACCGCAGCCATCATTAGACCTTCGTTTGATACCGTCAAGCGACAACTCGATCAACTTACGGTTCAACAAGAGTCCCAGCATAATTCGGACATCGTCGCTCCAGTTCTCGCTGCCTTGCGCTTTTGTTCCAAGAAATTGACCTTGAGTAACGAACAGCGTGAGCAACTCCGAGTTCCCGATCAACGAGGCCAACTGCACGATATTGGCAAGATTGTCTTCAATGACATTGGGCAAAACGCCATCGCCGTCCCACTACCGGCGGAACAGCACATCGCGCACGGCGACATCAGTGACGCCCTGGCAGCATCCTTAAGGCTCGAAAGGTTGGGCCTCAAGTACATCGACTTGAATACGTTGGGAGAGGATATGGGGGCTTCCCCCGAAGACCTCGTCAGGGAAAGTCTGTCGGATTACGAAGTCCGCCAATTCCTCCCCGAATTCCTCGCGAATGCCGAAGATGCAGGGGCGACCACCTTTGAGATTATCATCAGCAACCAGATCCCATCCCAAGGTCGCTTTCTATCGCCTGCGATGGAGGATCTTTGCACTGGACCTTCCGTCATCATCTACAACGACAGTCGATTCACGGACACCGACTTTGAAGGCATTTGTCGGACACGGACTGGTGGCAAAGCCAATAGAGACGACACTATCGGCCAATTTGGCCTCGGCGCATTGACAATGTTCCACATCACAGATGTATGTGCTTTCATCTAGCAGGTGCCTCCTGCAGGCTAATATCTCTGTTTAGTGCGCGTTCATCTTCTCTGGGTCAAAGATCCTGATCCTCGATCCGTCAAAATCCCACTTGCCACTCGAACCCAAACGGGCCTCATCGCTGCTGGACATTGACAGAGTCATGACGTAGGTGTACGCCTCCGTGTCCCTACGGCCAGTTACTGAACATCGCCCAGTCTGTACCCAGGCCACTTTGATTGTCTGCGTAATCTTCCGTGCTTCGATTCAAACGCTCGGCAAGTCAATGGAGTGAGTCATTCCCTGGATCATTTTGTCGATGTCTTTTGAATTCAATACATTCAGACTGTCTTCTTTTTGCCACTTAGAACCTCCTCGAAAGCGACCAGGGGGCGGCCGTCGCTCAGCACACAAGCATTCCAGGATGCCAGTACATTCAATGAAGTTGTGCTCGCTCAGTTCGAAGTGCTAGCGCCAGAGATACTGCTTTTCCCTCAACAGGTCCAGCACATCAAAGCGTTTGTTCGGCAAACATCGGGACAGCCCCTTCGAAGCCTTTGGTCAACTACCGTGGAACGTTCAGCGCCCACCAACCACGGGGATTTCACCGAATACAGTGTATCCGTTAACTCCCAGTTGAGGGGACGGAGCTCAGGTCATCGCACTTCCCAGTGGCTAATCGTCTCCCGGACGATCAGCCTCGCCGACGTCCCTCAAAGCTTCAGGAGCAACAAACTCAGGAAGCACGTTAGGCTGGGTTTTGCTGCGCCTCTTCGTGGTCTAGCTACACCTTCCACCCCGTTCGAGCCCAAACTCTATTCCATGCTCCCACTTCCCATCCAACATACGCTCCCAGTCCACATCAACGCATCTTTCATTCTTTCGTCTGATCGGCGTAACATTCGGTTCGATGCCTACGATGACGAAGCGTCGCGTTTCAACAGCTGGATTGTAGACGACGCCATGCCATCCCTATACTTGCCCCTCTTGGAGCGACTTGCGCATTTGGACGGTGGTCAAGACAACGCCCGCTGGTTCCCGGGAGCCCATCCAACGTCGTTATTTGGCCATGATGCTCGCGCGGCGCGGGAGGGCGACCTGACATCTCGGCTGACCAAGCATTTCTACGCCACGCACTTACCCAGCTCGACCCGCCGTGTCTTCAAATCTATGTTCACGAACCAACTGCTCACTCCTGGAGAAGCCGTCCTGCACCCATCGGATACCACTCCTTCCACGATCGTCGCCAAGACATTCGGCCTCCTTCGGCCCGAATCTCTGGTCAAGCTCGACTCTGCTTGCAGGAGGCGGGCTGAGAAGGGCGGTGTAACTGTTGCAGGGCCACCATTCTTGAAGCAAACCCTTGGCAACGGTCAGAGTATAAGTACCATTCAAGCCACACTCGCACGAGGAGAAATCCGCGAGCTCCTGTCCTACCTGTCGCAGCCGAATGTGGAACATTTACATGGGCTGCCCCTGATGCGCTTGGGAGATCATTCCTGGACCACCTTCGAACCCTCAAATCGAGCTTCTGCGTGCTATTTCTTCTGCGAAGATTACGAGTCGAAGTACGCCTCCCTGTTCCCCCCATCCCGTTTCGTCTCTCCCGGCTATATTGACCCACGGTTGCTGGAAGGGAGGAACCCCTCAAGTTCCATCAATATTAGGCCTCTAGACACTGCAGGAATTAGACAGCTGGTGGAGGAGCAACTGGACGCCCTCGCCCCTCAGAGAGCCGTCGGGGAGTGGATTGACAGGTTCTGGACAAGTTATCGCCACCTTCGACACGAGGGCCTCATCAAAGCCATCGAAGACTTGCGTCTGGTACCCACTACCAACCCGGGGTTGTTCAAATCACTCTTGGAGTTCAAAGATGGGGAGACTTTGCTCATCAGGGAGCGCGAAACTGCTCTGGCTGGATGGTTCCAGGACATGGGACTATCGGTGGTCTCATCCGATGCGCTTCCTTCGTCGCTACATGATCTATTGCACTATGGGGAATATGCTCCAAAGGTCAACGCCTTCATATCCTTCCTTCGTTGCGTCAACCCTGTCATTGCCTCGGCCGTTGCAACGATCCAGGGCTGGCCATTCGACCGACAACGGGAATTCTCTGAGCATGTGCGGTCTCTCATGACTGGGAGTATGCCCATCCCCCCGGAGCTTCTCGCGACCGCTCGTCGCATTCCGCTGTGCGTCGCAAAGCAAGGGAATAGCGTCAAACACTGCCCTGCAACCGAGGTGTACCTTCTACCTAGTGAACTCGACATTACCGTTGGCCGTTTTTGCGACAGATACATGACGGATGATGGGTTGGTTGCGACGAAGATGGGGGAAACACGCCTGAACATTTCTCAGCTACACAATCGACTGCAAGTCCCAGGGCTGCTTGAGCGAGGCGAAGACGAGGCCACATATCGCACCCTCCTCCGGTATCTCTTGACGTCGGAGCATGTAAGGAAGGGACGATGGAGGATTCAAGTACCCAGCGCCGACAGACGAATGGTGTCTCCACAGGATCTCTACGAACGGAGCACTTTCTTCGTCGCTGCCTTTGGCACCTCATCCAGTCAGTTCCTCCTGCCGTCCTTCGATGAATTCACATCTCGCCTGCCTGTCACCCGTGATGGGGAACTCTCGATGGACCTCTTCGCCCGCTGTGCGCTTGCCTTCCAGGCCAGCCTCGAACCCGAGACCGGTGACGGAGTTGAACGAGCTGCGGCGCTGTATGGGGTATATAGAGAGCGCCTCCCACTCCTCATCCCAGAAGGGATGTCATCCCAATGGCAGCAGGCTGAGAGCATACGGTTCATCCCGAGAGAGTTGGAGGTGAGGGCAAGGGAGGTGATGGGGGTGAGAGTTGACCTTCCATCGGCCCTCCTGGGCCTGCCCCGGGTAGTCGCACCACAGAGAATTGTCCTGAGGACATATCATCCCATCGCGTGGACGCAGCGGGTTATCATGGTTGATGAGCCTCAGGCGGGTTCCCGACTACTATTAGCTTACCAGGGGTTCGGGCGTCCTTCTGGAAGAGAAGTAGTGAGTGTATTTGCCCTTGCCATCGTCCCAGATCTCCTGACCATCCACATAGATTGCCCACCTCAAGGCCCTTGTGACTTACCCACGTGGACCAGTTATCCAGAGCGACCTGAAGGACACCTACAGGTGGCTGAACGGCAACGCCGATACCCTCAAGGAGGAGATCTTCGAGCTCAGGGACGAGCCCGTCTTTCTAAATGTCGACAACCCAAACTACGACGAATGGAATTGGTCCAAGGCATCTGAACTCGCGCTCAAGGCGCAGGACATACCCGGTGCATGGCAAGCAGTCCGGCGATTCCTACAACCATTTCGTAAGCTCCTCGAAGCCGCCGGAGTTCTAGAGTTCAAGTACCCGAAGATAGAGAGGCAGGACCAAGGCGCTATGAGGGATCGGGAACATACATCATTCAGGGGGATGCGGGATACTTTCAACGAGATGAGGTTGGCGGGGCAGTTGACGGACGTACGCATCATTCCACAGGAAGCTTCGGCCCTGACGAATATCGAGGCGCTGCGCGCACACCGAGTCTTCCTGGCCGCATGCAACCCGTGGTTCAAGACAATGTTTACGGAAGGGTTCAGGGAAGCAACAGAGGATGCACGGATTGATGCCACTCAATCCTCCTTGGAGTCCTTGATTGGTTAGTCAAATCTCGACGCAGTCCTTCCTGATCTAACACCCCTACGCAGGGTACTACTACACTGGAGTCCCTTTCCCACAAGCCGACGTGGAGCTGAATGATTTCCTGGACACCCTCGATCTTGCACACTTTGTTGAAGACGACACCTTCCTCGTAGGTGCCCAGCACCAGATCATCGACTCCGATCAAGTTCGGGAGCTTGTAGACCCTCGCCTTTTGGACTACGGTATGTTACGGCTAATTAGGTTCATGGTAGCTGCTCATGTTGCGTAACAGTGCTTGAACGTGCCGAGGTCTCAAACGCGAATGTCCTAATGGAGTGGTGCCAAGACTACCGGGACCTGAACCAGGCGCTATTGTTCGATATGCCGACCGCAGATTCGGAAGGGAGTTTAGAGACGGAGACAGAAATTCACGCCGACACAGGCTTGACCATCGAACCGCCTTCATCGGCTATTAACTAGCTTTTTCAGGACCACCTAGATTTAGATGACGAATACGACGCTGTACTGATAGTCTATACGGATACTACTACTGATTATATGCCACTTTTACTATTGTTACAAACAAGGAGTCCTGAGCGCAGAGCACAGTTCGCATATTATACACCATCAAGGAGCAACGTTAACGCAAAACATACCAAGAATCACGACCTAGGTTGGGAGTTGGTAAGAAAGCTAAGGGATGAAATTCGACGATGATGAGCTATTTTACATTGATTGGTGACTATAGGCGCCACATGCTATGAAGCACCAGAGACCAGATATAATACGATAGTAGGGTAGGCCCGTCGAAACACATGGAAGGATTAGAAGTCGAAAGCGGCACTCTGCCAACCAGGTCTCTGCTCCTCGAAATCGACCTTCCTTTCCACGCTGTTCTTGAAGGATTCAACCTGGTGTGAAGCAACCTTCGCCATACCGGCAGCCCTGTCCCTCACCTCGCTGAGCGCTGCTTGCGCCTTCCTCGCCGCACCATCCACATTGATATCCACATCACTCACGGTATTCTTCACATCCACTCCAACCTCCTCCCCGATCCTCTGCACCTTGTGAGCTATGGGCTCTGAGCCTGTGCCCAGGGGACCACGCTTCTCCCCAGAAAGGATCTGAGGCTCCGCACCCATAGCGAACGTCGAACTTCGAACCTTGGACTTCAGTTCTCCCTCCCCTGGAATGATGGTCTTCTGCTCGACGATGAGGCCAGTGCCCGTAGCGTGCATCCCGACCTCTCGGCGCCTGGACTCGCGTTGCAGACGCCCGAGTTCGCTCCACATAGCGCCGATGAGGGAGGCGCCGTTGCCGAGGCCAGTGTCCTCGAAGACCTGCTGGCGCTCGCTAACATCGTAGGCAACGCCATCCGCCCAATCGATAGCGGCACGGAGTTGGCTGGAGAGGGCGCGCTGGAGGGCGTCGCGAATGCGAGTGACGATCATAGGCTTCATGACGGTGGTCAACAACGCGTGGTTGCTCTCTTTGACGTCGATGGCGACGTCATCAGCGATGGAAACGTCGGCGGTCTCGATGACATGGAAGTGCTTGAGCCCGTGGCGGGACCTGGGGCCTCTGACAGTCGCGGGGATGAGGCGAACTTTCAGGTCGAGATCGATGCCCTTTTCGGGGAGCTTGAATCCCAGGAGGCCAGTGAACTCCCCAGGAGTGAGAGTACCGGCGGTCTTGTCCTTGTACCAGAACGAGACGTCGTCCAGCGCGAGCTGGAGTGCCTGGATGCGGACGTGTGTGAGGGTACCGACGGCAGTGAGCGAAGGTGTAATGGGGGAGTCGGAGGTGGTGATATCGACGTCGGTGATGTTGCGGATATAAACGTGGGAGGGTAAGAAGTTGAAGGAGGAGATGTCGAGGTTCTCGAGGACGAACTCGATCTCACTGTCCTTGTACTCTGTCCTAGGGATGGGGAAGTCGCGCATTTTGCTAACAGCCTTGGGGAGGTAGACTTTGAATAGGTCCTGCCAGAACCACGTGGCCTGCTCGATCGCGGCCTCCAGAGGACCCTTCGATTCATCCACTGCTTGACCGGTCTTCTCACTGACCTGCCTAGAGGCCTCCTTGGCGGCGGTCTCCAAACCGTCTCGTAAATCGTTGCCAAAGCTCATCTGCGCGGCCTGAATCCTAGCAAGGTCTTGATCGCCACGGACGCCCTCGTCGATCTTCGACCACTCGTTCTTGAGAGCCTCAATATCGCCCCTCCACTTATCGTCCTTCTCCATGTAGCTGCGCCAGCGGGCTCCGAGCTGCTGGCGCTCCTGGGCGGAAGCATCGCTCGAGACAAAGTCCTTGTCGGTCAATACACGGCGGAGGTATTTGAGGCCGTCGTCAAACCACTCCTTGAGCTCAGGGTCACGCATGACGGAGGCGGTGGTGGTCCTGAATTTACCGATGAAGGGGTCCAGAGAGGTGCCGGCGAGACGTTCAACGAAGGCGCGGAAGAGGTCGACTGCTTTGGGAATGTGCTGCTCGGGGGTGGTATCGTTGAAGAAGTTGGCGATAGTCGCGCTGGGGTCGGCGGCGGCGTCGAGAGAGGCGTCGAGACGCTTCTGGAGGATGTTGAAGATAGTATCGAGGGATTGTTTGTAATTCTCATCGTCCTGGGCGCGGGCAGCGATCTGTAAGTGCTGTTAGTACGAGTGACCCACAGAAAGGAGAAGTAGTTACGAACCTTGGACAGGGCGTCGGTAATGCGATCATGAGTCTTGGATGCCTTCTCCTGCACGGTCGCTGACGTAGTCTGGGCGCCACCGATGACCTTGGTGCCGGCATCCTTGACGGTGTCCATGCCATGCTGCCAGGCAACTTTGGGGTCTTTCTCCTCCTCCAAACGCTGCTTGCTCCGCCCAAGGGTATCCCGATCGCCAGCCTGAACTTCGTCTTCTACGGATCGCAGAGACTCCTTGGCAGCACCAGCTTTCTCTTCAACGAGCTCGGCAGCATCTGCTAGGGAGAGGCGGAGAAGAGACACGAGGTCATGGAACACGGAGGTGCCTTCGGAGGAGAGGCTCTCCCAGACAATGGAGATGAGGGTGCGGAGAGAACGTCGGAGGGCTTGGATGTCGGCCTTCGCCTCGTCCTTCTCTCCCTCGGCTTCTGGGGACATTGTGAGCTCGCCTTCAGTCAGGTGCCACAGTGCCTCCTGAAGGATGCTATCGCCTGTGGAATGACATACTGAGCAACTGCTAAAACAAAAGGAGTACCAAGTTTCCTAACCGTTCTTGTTGTTCAAGAAGGCCTTGTAGGCGTCGAGCGTCTGCCTGACGCCGCTAGCAAGGGCACGACCCCGCGAGCTGAGCTCGGCGTTAGATGAAGGTTCGACTTGGGTAATCCCGACATCGTTAAGCCAGTCGATGAAGGCGTTGAATTGTTGGGTAGATGGAAGTTTGCCTGCGGTGAACGCAGCAGTTACTGAAGAGGCTTTGTCCATGATGAAAAATGTAAGGATGCTTGTGAGGGGGCGGAGTCAAGTAATCTGGCTCAAATACGACTGCTCCTAGGCTTTATATACTGAGTCAACGAAGGGTGGAATGCCGATGGTATGGTAGTGGAACCTCGTCAGCCTCACCTATGACGCTCAGGAGTATGACGTCGATTTTGGGTGGAGTCGCTGCGTAGGCGGGCGCAGCAAGGGCCATCCACATCCACTCAGGCCACCTTTGAACAGTCATGACGACCCCAACATTCAGAAAGGAGTGGGGTTACCAAGCGCCTCTTTGAGTTGAGTGGACATGGAGGAAGAAGCCAGGAATGGAAATTGCTCACAGCGCGCCACCATCACGGACATCAACAGTCCAAGCCATTTCGGGTTGCATCCGTCCACCACTTCCGCATGTTCTGCAAGTTGGAAGGTGCAACCAAGGCGATTTCGAGGCTCGGACGACCCAGTGAAGACTTGGCCGACGTGTCTAGCCTACTGGGACGCGTGAAACGCGGTGAGACATCCCATAGAAGTCCCAGGTTATTCGATTACGAGCCTTGAAGAAACTAGCCAGGGTCGATTTGCATTTCAATACAACCACAGGGACGGGCTTCTATGGTAATACATGTAATTGAGTCGGGCTCAATGACACGCGGCCGAGGAGCTTGTGGCCCCACAACCGTGTTCAATCCTCTTTCATCCAAACCACCACGAGCGCGAGCCTACCTCAACAATGGCGAGCTCTGCGTTTAGGGAGAACGTGGACCTGCTGGGCGTTATTCGCTCTATTCTCGAGAACTATCCATTTTCGGCGGGGTTACTGCGCGAGATACTACAGAATTCGGACGATGCAAAGGCGACTGAGCAGGTGGGCCGATACTTCCCTTTGTCTCCACTGCCCATTGACGTTGTCTAGGTGTTTGTGTTAGATTGTCAAGTGCATCCTAGGGAGCACGTTTGGAACGAAGACGTTGTAAGCTCGCAGGGGCCAGCTCTCTTGGCGTATAACAACGCGTTCTTTCAAGAGGAAGACTGGGAGGCACTCCAGAACATCAGCAGGTCGTCGAAGAAGGCGGACACTTCGAAGATAGGCAAATTTGGGATAGGGATCCGGTCTTGCTATCATGTGGGTTTCCTGTCACCTACCTCGAGAACGCGCTCTCATTCCTTTGTAGATCTCCGACTTCTTGCAAATACTGTCCGGAAAAGACCTTGTAATTCTCGACCCGCAACGACTTTTCCACCAAGATGGAGGCGTTCGCCTCAACTACAAAGAACACGCAGAGAAAGCGCGCGACCACTTTCTCACCTTTCGCCATTTCCTACCGGAGGAATGGACTGGAGAACCATTTGAGGGCACTGTCGTACGTCTACCCTTGCGGACCCACCCTGGTGAGCTCCGAGAGAAGACAGTCACGCCCCAAGAGATCCGGCAGCTTTTCGCAGACTTTATTCGAGATGAGGTCGGAATGGCCATGCTTTTCTTGCAGCACCTTCGCTCCATCGAGTTCGTTGTCATCGACGAACATGGGAACCTCGACCGATTGGCCAAGTCAACTATCACTGTCGAGCCTGGTCTTGAGGACGGCACCTTGAAAAAGTTTGTTCGTGTGGACGCCAAGGACGTCGTGTGCAGGGAAGAGGAATGGCTGCTGATTGACTCCCGTCCACCTGCGGATGAAGCTATGTCCAAGCTCACAGCTCGAGCGGGTGAGCTTAGCGCGAGGATCATGAAGAAGAACAAGCTACGGCCTCACGTTGGAATTGCATTCCCCATTCCCGGCGACGTTTCCCACCTGCTAGACGACCCAGGCCAGCTGTTTACATTCCTACGACTGCCTCTAGCGACTGGCTTTCCAGGTCACGTCCACGCCTACTTTGCTTTGACGCCATCAAGGCAGAACTTGAGGAATCCTGGTGACAGTGGCGTCGTGAAAGGGTCGGATGACTAGTACGCTTCTTCCTAAAGTTTTTTCTATTCGACCCTCACATCTACTTTCAGCATCCTTATACAATGGAACAAGCTCCTCTTTGAAGAATTCATCCCTCGCGCTTGGTCGCAACTACTCGATGCTCTTGCTCGAATGTACCCATCAGTCAGCATCTTCACCGCGTGGCCCGCACCGCAGTCTTTCTCCAAGTGTGGCGAAAGCGTGTATTGGAAGTCGTTCACAAACGACCTGCTTGAGTTCGTGCTCCAAGGTCGCCTGGCTGTGTGGCCCACGGTGGGCGAGCACGGATACCAAGCGCTTGGCGACGTGTTGGTCGCGTCGCCCGATATCAAACCGGAAGTCTTAACGGCCCTCACTAACGTCGGCTTGAACGTGTGTGGACCTTTGCCAAGCTTCCTGTTCGGTCTCGTCTGTAGCAAGAGCGAATGGAAGCATCGCGTTCTGTCACCAGAGAGTGCATCGGACGCCCTTAGGGTAAGGATCTATTATTAACTTCCGTCCCATTCGCTGACCATCCCGCATCCCATTCCCAGCGTAATTTCATTCCAGCACTTACCGCAGCCAGCAACGAGCAAAAAGCAGACTTTGGCACCATCATCGAGTTCCTACTCTCCTCGAGCGACTTCAGCAACATTGTCGGCCTCCCGATCATCCCAACGGTCTCCAACCAATCCGTGGCCCTGTATGGACCAAAAGTGATGCCTATTCACACCCTCCTCGATGAAGGGGAGCACGGTCTGTTCCACCCTTGCGACCCCAATGCCATATACGTCCGAACCCTCCCTGCATCGACTCGGAGGTTGTTCAAGCAAAAAGGCCCTTCAAATCTCAACATTCAAGTCCTCAACTCGGCGCGTGTCGCTGAATACCTCTCTGTCCACCCCACCCTCCACAGTATCGATACCACTGTACGGCCTCCAGAAAACGTCATCGCATTTCTCGCTCAATTCTGGCTTTGGTTCGACGGATGGGGACAACGCTCGCAGCTCCTCCCCAATCTCGCATCTATCCCTCTCCTTCCGTGCTTTCATGGATCGAAGGAAGCAGACAGGAGGAAGCCCGCCTTTGAGGTCAACCGATCTGTCAATGAGGATCCCGCTCTTTACGATTACCTCTCGGACCTGGGGGTTCCCTTCCTCATCGACGATGGAGAGATGAACAAGGCAAAGGAGGTCCTTGTCAAGTACGGGTTGGTGAGGGCGCCTGAGGAAATAAAGCCCCTTCTCGACTGTTTGTTGCGCTCGAAGAGTAGCATTTCCGTGCCGCCTTTGGTCGGCGTCCATCCTGCAAAATTGCTGTTGAAGCACCTGAACACCCATATGCTGAAGACGCCGCTGCAAGATTATTCCGAGGTGGAGGTGGAGACATTCAGAACGTTGCCTATATTCCCCATCGTTGAGTGGAATGCCGAACGTGAAGGACAGCCGAAGCGGAGGTACTCCTCCGTCTGCGACATTGCAGTGTACGGGGTGGATAAGTATGAGATGCTGCCTGTACTCCCCAACACCGTTTTCGTCGACACTGGGCTTTTCAACCCGGATATCCTCCCGCTCCTCAATGAACGGGAGCCTGCCCCTCTCTCCGATTTGAAGGTCTTGGAGTTGTGTATCAAGAGGCTGTACCAACAACCAAAGGGATTACTGGCTGCCATATTGAAGCACGTAGCCGTCCACGAGAGGGACCTCACTGGAGCCCTTCGAGACTCGCTCGGATCTGAACGGTTCATGCACTCTGCGGTTGGGACTTTGAAAGCACCCAGGAACCTCGTGGACTCGGCATCTCCCCTTTATCCCCTGTACGTCGGCGATCAAGAACACCTCCCGCGTTTACAGGACGAAGCGGACCGACAAATCGTCGCCCACCTCTCTGCGATTGGCTTATTGGATCGCGTCCTGTCGAAGGAAAACGTCGAGGACCGGATTGAACACATCGCAAAGACTTGTCGTTTCGACTTTTCGATGCAGCTCCTGAATATTCTGTACGCCACAGGGTTCGATTGCAAGCTACTCACTCTCGACGAGTCGCTCGCCTGGCTGCCGGCTCTCAAAGGGTCGTTAGTTACTGCGGCCAAGTGTCGGCCGGGACGCACTCAGGGAGGTGTGCACGACGAACGGCTTTTCGACCAAGTCCTTGAACGGGTCCACACTGGGGTGCCGACTGTCCCGCCCTCTCTCAAGGTGAAGTTGGGCTGGGATGAACCGATTGCCTTCGATATCTTGGTGAAGCAGTTGGGCTTTTTGCTCGAACTCGTGGGCGCCGATAGGGTTTGGAGAGTCGAGGTGGTGATCACGGAGTTGAGTAAGCGGTCGTTGGAGGATGAGGAGTGGACTGAGTTGAGACGCGCTTTGGATGGGAGAGCTTGGGTTCCTGTGTCTGGAGCAAGAGGAGATTCACTCGAAGAGACGTGGCGAGCGGTGTTCTCTTCACCGTTCGTTGGGGTATACCAAGTCAAGCCGACACTGTTGAATCAAAGAGGCAAGACTTTCTTGCGAACCTTGGGTTGCCTTGATAGGTGGGTCCATCCTCAACAAGCATCTCACCCAGTGACCCACTCAGCATATTTCTACCCTTCAGGCCCACTTTGGAGACAGTTGTTCGAAGGCTGGCGCAGCTCGCGGCGCAGCAGCCGTCCTCTGCCGTTACTTCATGGGCTCTTGACGTCCTGCGGTTCGCCGTCGAACTGGATCTCGGTGACGAAGGGCGAGCACAGCTACTGGTACCCGACCAGCGGAACCAACTGCGCCCAATCCAAGAAATGGTATATAACGATGTTGGGTCGCGGTCTCTTGTCGCACAGCTTCCATCAGGCCAGGATATCGCGAACTCAAAGGTCGACGATGAACTAGCTAGGGGACTTCGGCTCGAGCGGCTGGGTCTAAAGTTTGTGTTCTTGCAGTCACTCGGCGAGGACATGGGCGTTTCTCCGGCAACCGTCGTTGAGAAGACGTTGGCGCAATACACAGAGAAGCAGTTTCTCCCTGAATTCCTTGCGAACGCTGAGGATGCAGGCGCGTCGGTGTTCGAGGTTATTATCAACGACCCTAGCCCAACTAAGGGTCCTTTCCTTTCCAACGCGCTTGAGAGGCTTTACAGTGGGCCCTCGGTCATGGTCTGCAACAATAGCGAGTTGACTGAGAAGGATTTCGATGGGATTTGTCGAACGCACATTGGAGGGAAGACTGACCAGGCTGATACCATTGGTCAGTTTGGGCTTGGGGCGCTAACGATGTTCCACGTAACGGAGGTGCGTCGCCATTCTATCACAGATATAATAAAGGCTGACCATATTGGTAGTGTGCCTTCATCTTCTCCGGAACGAGTATGCTTGTCTTGGATCCCTCGAAGGTACATCTACCGATCCCAGGGAGGGCGTCTTTGATCCTCCCATTGAAGGACGTTGCCGAGTAAGCGTTCCGTATACAGTCGTTCACGAATCATTTCTAAGTCGTGTTCAGCCTCTACCCCGGTCATACCGATTGCTTGCGGGGCCTCACATCCTTTGACCAGGATGCGAAACGCGTAAACGGAGTACGGCCCTCTGTTTCCCTTCATCGGCTCATACGTTTTCTGACCGTTATACTGTTATAGACTATCTTCTTCCTGCCTCTCAGGAGCCTAAACCACACCGTGGGACGAACGGCATTTCGGCCATTCAACTACACCATCGAGACGTTCCAGGACTCAATCCTTCGTGATTTCCAGGGGAAAGCACGGGAATCTTTACTCTTCATCAGGCTCAGCCACATCACAGCAAGGAGACGAACGCCGGGTCAACCGTGCCAATTCCTTTGGTCGGTTGACGTCCAACGCACGGCGGTTGAAGTCAAAGAGTATACTGCCGCCAGGGTTACCGTATCGACTCAAGCTCCCAACACCCCTCAGGATTCATCCAAGTGGCTGGTGGTCTCCAATGCTCTCTCCGCAACCGAAGTTCCAGACAGTGTCAGGACGGGTGACGGGAAGAAATCTATCAAGCTCGGACTCGCTGCGCCTTTGAACGAAGAACACTTCTCCCACGCTAAGTTATTCTCGATGCTCCCTCTGGCTATCCACGTCGCGCTTCCGGTACATGTCAATGCTTCATTCAAGATGTCTTCAGACCGAAGGCAAATCCGCCTCGATGCGTATGACAACGACGACACGCGGTTCAACCGCTGGCTGCTCACAGATCAACTTCCTCAACTGTACCTCGCACAGCTGGAACTCCTAGCTCTCGAAGGGGGCAAAGGAAATGCTCGATGGTGGCCTGGAGCTTCCCTCAAGGCTGGTGCGACTGTGCGCGAAGGGGGTGAAGAGGAAGAGACTGAGAATGAACTACATGATTCTCTAGCATCCATGCTCGTCGAGCACTTCTACAAGACCTACCTTCCTCAGTCCACTCGGCCTGTATGCTGCCCCACTTATCCCGGGCGAACTCTGCGGTTCTCGGAGGCCACTTTCTACCCAAGCTACTCAAGGCCCGCGCTACCACCTGCCGTCAAGAAGGTTTTGGATAAACTTGAGCCATCCATGCTGGTGACTCTGCCTGTCGTTAAGAGGAATGCGGAGGTCTGTGGTGCTGCTGTGGCAGGACCCGACTTCATCAAGCAGCTTCTCAATGATAGCTCCAACACGAAGACGGCTCGAGAACATCTCACAGGAGAGTCCGAGATGTCGGACCTCCTGCGATATCTCGGGACCCCTGACCCCACCCATCTCGAGGGGTTGCAACTCCTGCAATTGGAAGACCGCACATGGGTAACCTTTGGTACGACCACGGCTATGCGCACCGTATACCATTGGCCGGCTTCAGACAAATATGTTCGGGAAGGGATTTTTCGAGGCTATCGGTTCGTTCATGTCGATACGTTCCCTCTGGAGCTGCTGGATGGGTCCCTTGGTTCCATTGGGGTGCAAACATTGACCGCAACGGCTGTGAAGGAGCTAGCAGAAGAACAAATCAACAGCTTGCGGGGCGACTCGGAAGCCATGGGTAGATGGGTAGACAAGTTTTGGCAAGCTTATCCCACTTTCCCCCCATGCGATGGCCTTCCCAAGACAGTCGAGGCGTTGCCACTCGTGCCGACCATGGGCGAAACTACTTTCAAGTCACTGTTGCAGGTCAAGAATGTAGAGATCCTCCTGACAAGTAACCTCGAGGAGGGGTGGCTCAGGGATTGTTTCCAGGACCTTGGGATCCCCGTCGTCGACCAGAGGAACTTCACCGTGACTCTAATGGATTTGATCCGATTCGGGGAGTACAGTCCCACCGAGCCGACGGTGTTTGGCTCCTTCCTTCGCGCCGTGTCATCGATCTCGCCTTCCCCTCTGCATACACTCCGGCATTGGCCCACTCAGCGACAGCAAGAGTTCGCCGCTTGGGCTCGCAGGAATATATTGCCCAAGCCAGAAAAGCACCTGAAGACTGCTCAAAGTCTGCCCATCTGGCCTTCGAGGAAAGGCGCTACGCTTGCCCTCCGTTCGGCGAATGATGTGAGGCTGCTACCGTTGGGTGTCTCCCTCGACGTGGGTCGGTTTTGCCAGAATTTTGTGGCTGATGAGAGATCACTCCTCCATCTCGACAAAGAAGCGATGACGGTACAACAGCTCTATGGCATCCTTCGATTCAACGGCCTCCAGGTAGGCGAAGACGAGAATGTCTACCGAACGTTCCTCCAACGATACCTCCTCCACTCTGGTGTTGTTGAAAAGCCTTTAGTACCCAACGCTGCAAGGGAGATGGTTGCACCGGACATCCTGTTCGAACACAGCGATTTCTTCGACGCCGCCTTCGGAACGACCTCCCCCAATTTCCTTCTCCCTTCCTTCGACGAGTTCGGCAGACATCTTCCTTTAAAACGCGACGACGGAGTCAGAATCAACGTCTTCAAGCAATGCGCTAGGGCTTTGCAAGATGCCAACAGCCCGGACAAGGTTGAACGAGGGCGGATCGTCTACCAAAAATATCACACCTTCCTCCCTCTCCACATTACATCCGAGGACAACTGGCGGCAATTGGATGATATTCGGTTCATTCCTAGGAACAGGGCGACAACTAGGGTGTATCACGGCCACGAGGTTGAGCTCCCACAGCGCATTCGCGACTTACCGCCCCTCATATCGCCGAGCAAGGTAGTCGTAGGCAAGTACTATCCTGTCGCGTGGACGCAGTGTGCCCGTCTGGAAGTCGAGCCTGAGCCGAGACTTGCAATGGTGTACCCCGATTTTGGATGCCCATCCGGCGAACAAGTTGTACGTTGCCCAACTGGTGGGTGTGTCCTATGTACACTAACCATATTCCTGATAGATTGCACACTTGCGAGAACTCAAGGAGATGTCCCATACGAACCACGGGGTTTTACAAGACTTGACTTTAACCTATCAGTGGCTGAACGAGGAGGGCAATCTCGAGAAAGTGGCGAGTCTCATCGCCGATATGAGGGACGAACCAATCTTCCTCAACGTCAACGATCCTTCCACAGAGCATTGGACGTGGCTGCCAGCAAATCAGCTGGCCCTAGAGTCGCACGACCTGTCTACTGTACGCGCCGTCCGCGAGTACCTGACACCGTTCCGCCGGTTGCTGAAGGCTGGAGGGGTGCTTGAAGCGTTCTACCCTCCAGCCCAAGAAGTCGACCAAAACACAAGGGAGTCAGAGGAGCAGTCTCTTCTCAAACAGATCCGACGGGTATTCAATGAGCAGAGGTTGGCTGGGCAGTTGACGGATGTGGCTTTCGTTCCCGACTCTGAAATCAAGCCCGAGCCAGAGGAAGACCACGTTCCTGACAACTTCACCTCGCCAACCACCGTGGATGGTTCTGTGGCGCGTGGACATCGAGCTTTCTTGGCGGGGTGTAGTCCTACATTCCAGGCGATGTTCACAGGGGAATTCAGAGAAGGCCAGGAGGCAACACCAAGCCATCCGCAAGTAGTTAGACTCCCCTATTCGAGCCTCGCAATCAAAGCTGCGTTGGGTATGCATGGTCGTTTCAGCTAGTCACGTTGGACTGCGAGTGTTGACATTTGCCTAGATTACCTTTATACGGGTGAAGCCTTCACGGAGGGCCCAAAGGCCACACTTGACGACCTTCTGGAGGCTCTAGGACTCGCCGACTATCTCGCCGTCACCGGCTTGTTTAACCTCATTCAGCGCCAGATCATGAGGGAGAAGCTGGTCGACCCAGACTCCTTCCATAGAGGTTCGTTGCACGTATGTATCTCTGTCTATGATGTACTCACCAGTTGCGTAGTCCGGGAGCGTGCTCAACTGCTCGGAGCCGATGCCCTCGCAAGTTGGTGTGATGCCTACGAGAAGGGGAACGAGGAGTTTATTGGTTTTTACCAAGGGCGCTAGCTTGTCGGTTGTCTTTCCACCCCATGCACATAAAGTAGTTTTCGCTAGATTCTGCTCGACTCGAAGATGGCTTGATCACCTTTACGATATTGAAGTTTGGCATGAGCTGTTCTTTCCGGAAGTTATCCAGTTCAGGGTGGGCAAAATATTTCATGCTGACCTTCCATGAGAAAAGATGGCAAGATGAAGGAGATCTGGGACGTACAGAATGACACCTCCTTTCTTCCTCCCGATGCTAGTCGCCGAACGTAGGTGCTCCTGAGCGAATTGAAGTACAGCTTCGCATATCCGCAGACTCGACTGGACGTCTGCAATCTCGTTCCCCGACGCGTTGGCCGCAATATCAGAGAGAATGACGTCGACCTTGGCCTTGGGGCCACCAAGCACGTTTCGAAGACGAGCGCTGGTCTGTGGATCGAGGAAGTCGCCGACGATGGAATGCACACCGTGTATTGATTGCATTTGCAGCAAGTCGACTGCAATGACGATTGCACCTCGCTCGTTCTCTTCGTCAACCACGTCTTCTTTTTCAGGCACTTCCCCAGGAGAAAACACGTCGTCAATATTGAGAGGGTCGAATGTGGATAGTAGTCGGTTCGGTTCGTCTCGTCGTGGTTGGGAGAACCCCAATTTCGCTGCAACCACCTGGCACCATCCTCCTGGAGCTGCTCCCAGGTCCACCACGGCTTTCACATCGCGTTTTCCGAGAAAATTGTCCCAGCCATCGTTGATTTCGACGAGTTTGAATGCTGAGCGCGAGCGATAGGATGCTGGGTCGGATTGTCGTTTCTTGACGTATGGATCCCTGGTTTGCCGAGATACCCACTGCTTAGACGACTTTGAGAGGCATATTCGAGATGCTCGGAAGAACATAGTACATCGTGGTACAACTGAGAGGGACTTGAGTCGCGAGCTGGCATGAGCGCTTGTTTGATTTGTACTTGCTTGATATGAAGGGCGTCGCCTATGGGGGCACATATGTATATACAAAGACCATTGAAGCCTTGAATATCGAACTTACTTTCATTCCTTCTTCTCCTCCCACCCTACAAGTTCCCTTTCAATATTTAAGCGCTCAGAAGCTTCTTCCGATACATATACGACAAGTCTGATTCCAGATGGCATCTCAAGAAACCCTTGGTCACGCGCAAACCCTATTTCCTGGATATCACCAAGTCGAAGAATTTGGCCCGGATGATGATTACGAAGAGGAAGAAGAAACGTCATATCTCACCTTAGATCTGGGAAGCGTAGAGCCGACACTGGTCCCCAGCGCTTCGAGTTACTATCTGATTGTACATCGACCCCCGGCTTGCCCATAGGAACGGCATTTGACAACTCGGTTTGACAGGGCCTCGATACTCCAACACCATTTCTACAGCTTCAGGGGACAGTATTGAAGGGTCGCCACCATCAACTTCTTGGGACGGAGATGGTATTTTCAGAAGATAAAGGTGCGGGTATTTGTTATACATAGTCTTCAAAGTTGACGAAGCATCTAGAACTGCACAAGCGTACCATCCAACACGTTGCCAACACGGAACAGAGAATCGTGTTTAAGGAGGTGACATTACAGCCAAAGTCTCGTCCTGCCAGTCCCAAACATCCGGATATGCCGTCAGAAGCTCTCGAACTCTCGAAGACCTCGGAGAGCACTGCCCAAGTTCAAACTGTTCTGGATATCGATGGGCAAAGAATCGACCGCATCACCGGAAAGGCAGCACCCTTAACGCGGGCACCGAGAACAAAAGGGAGCGCGAAGAAGAAGGCTGGTGAGTCGGAAGACAACACAAGTAAAGGAAAGGAGAGACAAGCGCTTGACTCGGACCCGGTCGCACCGCCATCGGATTCGGATATGCTCGTCGAAAAAGAGGCTTCATAGACCGCTGATTTATCAGTACCACGGTTACGACGCTGTAAACGCATTCCAATAAGGACATTCCCTGATCCGTGACAACGACCAGCACAGTGGTGTGTTGTGATTTCCTCTCAGAACCCGCTCACCACCCAGTTCTTTCATGGCAGACCGACTTCCATGCTGTACGACCGAGTGCGTTTGTCGGCTCCCAATCCGGAGCGCCAGTCTTTTGTCTTGCCTCGCTCAATTCAGCACGAACCTATCTTTGGGAGGTGGCTGATCAAATATTCCCAGCCTGCGGTCTGCCTGCGTTATCTAACGGTGAAAAGGGTCATATAGGCGGTAGCGAGCTAGCCGGGAAGCCCGCAAGCTCACTAGAAGACGCAAAGCATCCCCAATTCCTTTGCGCCATTGGTAATATATTTCTATATCTACCTTCTAGAAGTCGAAGGAACCGGTGGTGGCGTATGGTGAAGTCCAATGGGAGTTTTAAAGCCTCGTGGTTTCGTCCGTAAAATGAAGTCAATCTCCCTGCCTGCCGCGTTCTCTGGGTTCTTGAAGGCGCCCAGGCGTCTTCGAAGCGGTATATGGAACCCTCCGTCGCCTTCCTCTCTGCTGGGGTTTCCTCCGCTATTTCACCACGAGCCTTTCTAGGATCCAGACCTGCTCATTGTCTCTTTCTCATATCCCACTACGACGTACGTGCAGGCGAGACTACAATTTGCGGCCAAGTGCTTTCTCGTGACGTTTACATGTGTGCTGTCGTGCCTCGCCTCTCGTATCCCCAGTGAATTAAGGTTGCGATATGGTACATTCGAGTTATCTTCCCATAATTTAAATCACCCCTTCTCTGATGCTCACCCCAGCTGCAAAACCCAGACGTCTCTCTCCGCCCTGCTGGATACGAGGCCTCTCCACCTCCAGCCCTCCTCGCTTCCCAGTGTCGACATCGACAAATGCTCGTATGAGGCAGAGCTAGCGTCCCTAGCCCTGCCCAGAAGCTCCAGGCCACCTTCCCGACGCCACCCATTCAGATGGTCGAGCGCTACCTGGTGCACTCGGCGCAACACATCCTCAACACAAACAGCTTGGGCGGGACCTGAAGGGAATACAACGATCGGGACGTCGCGCATGAAGGCTACCCTTATCGTCATCGACTCCAGCTCGGGTGCGGTCACCGTCTGGTAGCGCCAATCACCAGTGGTATGCGGCAGCCCGCCTCGTGGCAAGCACACCGCGCTCGCAGTCGGGCATCGGATGTCGTAGTCAATGCTCAGGGCCCCGCCTACACCAAGGATACCGTTCAATCGGGTGATGCTCGACGTTTGTGGAGGCAGCTGCTTGCCAGCAGATTTCGGGCGCTTCTGACGGCCGGGGTAGGGGAAGCTGGGCTGTGTCTCTGTGGGTAGTGGGGAAAGCGGTTGCGAGGTCAAGGCCATTGACTGCATCGACAGTGTTAAGGCCGGAAGGTAGGTGCGTTGCTGGCTGCTGGTGTACCCATGCCACTGACCCTTGCGGCTAGGCGGCAGCCTCGTTACCGCCTCAGAAGGCATGCGTGATCGTCCGCTCATTGTCTAACGAAGGTACCCGAAAACACTGGGTTTCGTTAGCCATTGGCTCGGCTGATAATTACCTATTCCGCTTACCAGGGAAAAGGCGAGGAGCGTTGGACTGATAATTGTATCGTCGAGGATCGGCAAGCCTCTTTATACCGACTGTCCCCCATCTCCTGCTGCAAGTTCCCACTACACTCATCAGGCGAACACGGTCAATCCCACCGATCTCGATCAGTACTTGGATCTTGACAGGTGTCACCCAAGTTCATCATTGGGACCGCTTTGCCCTCGCCTCACTCATTTTGGCCATGATTCGCCCTCCTTGCCGAGTCACCCTTTTCTTTCGATACAAGCGGTAAGTATGGTCACCGGATTGACACTTTCGACAACGCTCTATTCAGGTCTCGCTCGCCTTCCTTTTCTCCCCTACTCTAGCAGTGGATGCTGGGGCACCTCGCCAGCAGATTCCGTATCGATCTCCTCATTTCATAATTGGCTCTAATCTTTTATCCATACCCTCCTTGTTCCACGAACCCCTTTATGGGTGCACAGGTCATCTATGGGGCACCACACCTGACCAATAGACAGCCCCTCGATGCGCTTGATCGAGCTCGGACGACACCGAAGGGCCGGACACCTCCGCTTCCTGAAACATTGGTCTACAGGTAGGAACCAACAGTTGCTTCTATCGAGGCCAGGATCGTGGTGTTGCTGGGGCTTCTTTGTTGATTGATTTGTGAGTAACCTCTTCATCCCGCCGCAGTACCTGCTTAAACGAGTCTTCCTAGGTTGGCTGGCTTGGACATCCTGAGGTGAGTAATTTGTTCGGCGCCGGCGCAAACCATCCAATATGTTCTGCTTTGTTCTGGCGTTAACTCGGGTCTTCTAATATTAACTGGAGGATGATAGCGCAGGAAGCTGTTCAGGTGGGCAGTACCAGTGGCCCAGGCTGCCTGCCCTCCGTGCTCACGCGACACACGTTTTCTCATACGTGATATTTATCTCCACCCGCGTCCAGAGCGTTTGATATGTGGTACTCACTCTCATCGGTGGATTGCTGCTTCCTGCCCAATGAGCCCTTCCAATTTTCCATTCATTTCGGGCTGTGAATGCCGATTGATGTGGTACGTTTAAATGTGCCAAGCCCCTCAACTGTACAAGGAGAAGCACCTTTTTGTTGTCAACTTGAGATGAGATGCACACACTCCCTTCTCAGTTTCCTCTCCCCGCCCCGTATTCGTTGATATATATGACCTCAAGACTTAATTCAGTCTCAAGCGGAGGCTCGGCGAAGGGATCGGACGCGTCGAAGCGAGCATCCGTCATGTTGGGGTCAGGTCCGCAGAAACACCAGCCGGTCTCGAGGCCTATCCCTCGAATGGGGACAGGAAGGCATCATGCGTATGTCCCCCAACCTCCTGCTGCTTCGCCCAGCAATTTTGACCGGCGGTTTGTCCGTCCTTGGAGCTTCTTTCGCAGGGACTGCTGTGAAATCACATCGCCCACACCCTGGGAACTCCAGGAGAATTAGACGCCCGTGGGTCGGGCGAGAGCTTGGGCTGCCTTCAGGCGTTACTGCTCGAGGTAGCCTATTCTGTCGGTATACTGAGTGATTAATGCATTTTGGAAGATCTTCTAGGCGGATGTGCTTCGGGCAGGCAGTCTTTCGAAACAAAAGCACCCTATTATACCGTCCTGATGTGGGCCACTCTTCGAATTTGATCGGGGAGAGCCTCCGTGCGTCTTCTCCCTTAACGTCTTCAAGTAAAACTTAACGGCCCTATCGCAGCGCATTAATCGAGTATAATGAAGAAGTAAGGTAGGTTGGTGATCCCCTCAATTATACTGAGAAGCTCAACGAGATCAGGGAGACGGGACCGCCGATGGAAGTGTTCGTGCTGTGGGGCGTTAGATGTACATACAGTCTCCGACTGAAATTTTCAACCAGAGGCATCATGTTATTATCAACTTGAACCGAAACCCATTTCCACGCGAGCTACTTTTGGGCCTGTACTCGGGACTCTCGCGAAAGGAAAGGATTGTCCACGAGTCACACCAGCCCACGAATTTGAGGGTACCTATTAATAGTCTTTCTCAGTGCCGATCGACGGTATAGTGCCTCACGTACCCACCGGAGATTCGCTCGTGGGTGCTGGCCGTGATACCACCCGCCAATGCGAGTGCTTTGACGGTCCCAGCGGAGATTATTTACAGATGAGTATCAGTCCCATACCACTGCAGTACGTCATGACGTCTCCTCAATTGAATTCAAGACGTGTCCGACGCTCGGTGAGGTCGTTCGTGCACGTATATCTTATCAAGGTCCCCGTGTCACCCTGCACGTTCCCGTTAAGCGGCGTAGGCCCTCGTAGGCCATCATGACTTCACTTCGAACCTAGGACCTCCATGAGGATTGCTCTCAACTAGAAAGGTCAATCTTCGAGTAAAGCGTCCGGCAATTCAAAGGCTAAAATTGAGCGATGGACTATGATAACCTTCATTAAAGGGACTCCACTGCGGTGGTATTAATCCCTGTCGAAAGGGCGGGGGAAGTTGTGTAGTCGGACTTCGTGATCGTGATGGCGTCGGGTGGATGGGCGCTTAAGAGAGCGGCTTCGTAAACGCAGGTCATTTGACACCCAGATCAAACCAAGGGTTCGGTGGTCGCCTGAGTAAGGACTCCAGCCCCACAACCTCCTTCACCATCCTTCACGCCCTATGCACGATCGCCAACGTCCCCGCCTCTCGCTTCGACCACAAGCGCCCATGTCGAGTGGCGTGCCGACGCGGTTCAATTAAAGGATCAGCGGTGGTGGAGATGGGGATATGGTCGGGATACACCTACCGTGATGATGAGGGGCGACGGGAACTGACGGGAACTGGACACCTCTTCAGCTCCTTTGACCTGGATAATGCACCCCGTGCGCCCTGTGACCCCACTCCCACTCTTCGCTCGGGTTTGGCCCCTCTGAATCTGCATCGCTGTACGGTGCGAATCTCTCCAGACCTTATTGACGAGATGTGGATTGGGCGGGCGAGCCAGGCCTGAGCACAAGTTCTCAAAAATCAGTACCGTGGTGCCTGACAACCAACTGATAACCGGCTAACAATGATTCATCTCCAAGCATGGCAACGACGTTCCGTGGAGAACCAACCCAAACCAGCTGTCTGCAAGCCCCTCAACAGTTCGACACGGAACGCCTGCCCTGGATTGTCAAAGGATTCCATGCAAGTTATCCAGCAAGATAAACCTGTACTTACGAACGCTGCGCTCGGGTCTGCTTGGACGGAAGGCATGAATCATGACCGTCAGGCCGCACTACGGGCGCTTGCGGCTCGAAGCTCAATAGCATGCGTGGACGTTTGACACGATGTCACCAAGCCGTTATGAACCATTGCGAGATACGGTGGGGTTCGATTCGAGCCTCTTGTCGACGCCGCCTCCCGACTGTTCCTTGACGGAAACAGTTCTCAGCGTTCAATTGAATCTTGCCTTCTCGTATCATTCTCCTTGCTATCCTCCTCTGTCTCGTTGTGTTCGCCCTCGTTCTCTATGCTCTAGGTCCACATAAACATCGACTTACCGACAAAAACAATAGTCTTCGAGACGCCTTACATTCGTTTTATCAAGCTATCGACATTCATTTCTCTCAGCACTCGTTTTTCGAGTACCTGGCATGCACGCTGTCACTAGGCAGCATGGCCATGCAGACCATTCGCGTCACCGGCGCATAATCGCGCAGAAGTTGGAGTCGCGCGAAGCCACGTTAGGCTTGCGTGAGCCTCAGTTTGGGGGATTCGGGCGTGGTGGGAACGGAAGAGGTAACGGAAACGGGGGTGGAAGAGGAAGGGTTTTTGGGAATGGAGGGTTTGGCAACGGGAATGGCAACGGAAACGGGAATAACAACGGGAATAACGGGGGGAACAACGGCGGAGGGAACAACGGTGGAGGAAACAATGGAGGAGGGGACAACGGTGGAGGGAACAATGGAGGAGGGGACAACAGTGGAGGGAACAATGGAGGAGGGGACAACGGTGGAGGGAACAATGGAGGAGGGGACAACAGTGGAGGGAACAATGGAGGAGGGGACAACAGTGGAGGCTCGACTCCGCAGCCTTCGACATCGAACTCACCTGTAAACAACCCTCCTTCCACGACGCGGACGTCCTCGAGCACCCCAGCGAGTGCCAGCACGACAGCCAGGACTGGCAATGGCGGCAATAGCAGCCCAGCCGCTGGTTCTGGCTCTGGCTCTGGCTCTGGCTCTGGAAACTCGGACGAAGGGTCAGATTCTGGCACCTCAACCTCAAGGACATCTTCAGGCCAATCTAGTACGACGGTTTCGAGTTCCAATACTTGTGCGTATCATCTCTTTCTGGACGACACCGTAATGACCCAGGTTTATCTTTCCAGCAGCCACTTCATCTGCCAACTCGAGTGGGAGTTCGGTGGGATCTGGCGGCGCACCTCGATCGTCAGACCTTCCTCCTGTGAGCGAGACGGGTACCGGCTCGCCCTTGATTACAGGGGCAGCGAAGAAAGACGGCCTTCATGCAGGGGCGATCGCGGGCATCGTCCTCACCATCCTGTTGTTCTTCATCCTTCTCCTGATCCTCCTGGTCCGACGACGATGGGTCTCCCGCAGGCGTGACCGTATGCAGAAGTGGTGGTTCACCCATAACCGCGCGTCACAGAACTTCGACGAGAAGCCCATATCTCCTGTATTCAATGAGAAGGCGCTTCCAGCTACGCCCCGCGCTGCGGAGGCGAGCAGCTTCGATATGCGTGCCGCTAGTCCCTTGGATCTGGCGAACATAATGCTGCCTGTCCCGCCCAGTGCGGAGGTTCGCGACCACCACGGTACGATGGGGCACTACACCCAGGCCAACCCCGACCGACTGTCCATTGGTAGTGCCAACGCAGGGACCACAGAGAGCGAATGCTCGCAGTTCATCATCTTACGCAACCCACTCAGGCCTGGGGCGTCAGACAACGAGTCATTCAAGTTCCCCAAGCCACCTGCGACGGTACCGACGGAAGCACCCTCGATTCACTCGAGGACGGGCAGCGGCCATTCGGGTCTGTCGTATAACTCCTCCGTGGCTGCTGCTTGCGGTGCTGGGTCGGGCTCGGCGTCGTCACTTCCAGGTCCCAGCTCGCTGTCGCGCCCACCCCTGACCGCGCCACCGCCGCCGCCGCCATTAAAGATAGACGTCATCCCCAACCCGTTCATTGACCCAGGCCAAAGCTCAGCTTCCACGATATCGAACCCCTTTGGAAGCACGGACGATGATCATGCTTTGGGTGTGGTAGGCAACTTCCAGGAGATCGAAACCATCGCCCGTCCGTATAAGCCTACCCTGTCGGACGAGCTCGCGGTAACCGTGGGTGAGAGAGTGAGGGTTCTGGAAGTGTTCAATGATGGTTGGGCTACAGTGGAGAAGCCGGGGAACGGAAACGCTGATCCTGCGAGAGGTCTTGTTCCCCTCGCTTGTTTCCGCGAGGAGACGGAGGACCTTTCGAGGTTCTTGAACACCAAACGAGTTCAGAGCTTTCATGTTGCCAAACAAACCGTTGAGTGAAGATAGCGCCACATTCCATCTGCCTTCATTAACTTATTCCATCGCTCGTCTACCATGATGAAGGCAACTGAATATGATACTCATCAGACCTCTCGTATACCCCCGTTCCTTTCGCGATTGTGCCCCTCTTCCTGGAAGTTCATATCCTGTTTCTTCTCGCTTCCACGCACTCCTTTTCCACCGCTCGTTGACGACCGCTGTTATGACTGGCTTCAGAATACCTTATTGTCCTGCTTTGTTGTTGCACAACTCTTTCCAAACTCTTTCCCCGATCCACTCCCTGATTCCCTTCATCATTCATGTTCGTATCGTGTACCCCTTGTTCCAAAGCTTGCATATCTGTGTTCCTGAAGCCCTCAGCGGCGGTTCGTTTGACAGGTCTTTACTTAACATGTCAATACAGTTGGATAGAAATGCCTTCGAACTTATGTGCTAGTCCTTTTCCAGACTTCCAGTCCTCGAGGTGCTCTCACACTCGTATTACGTCGAAAACCTCGTGGAACTCAGCAAACGCCAATCAGCTTTCAGATTTGAACACTCTTTACTGTCACCGGTCGTCATCAATACACTTCCCCCGTCAACCTGGGACGGCGCCATCGAAATCGAAGGCCGATGGGAACTGGTCTTCATTTTGCTTGATAAACACCTGTACTAAAAGCTTACCATGATTGTCGTCCCTTGTCTCCCTTCTCTCATGTCCAGTAACCTCCCCTTCCCCCTCTGCCGTTACTTCTGACACCACTCTCCTCGATATCTCGTCCTCCTCGAGGGGCTCTCACACTCTTTTGAGACCACACGCTCTTTCGACGGCAATACGCGCTGGTATTTCAAGGCGCCAATATGCCACGAGTGGAGCATCACCAGCTTCGCGCTCACTCAACAAAGTCCTTTGCTGGGCGATCTCTATATTTACGGCAAGAGGATGGAAGTCCTGTCCAATTTCCCCATGGCATACCTACCCCTGCTCCGGTGCAGGATATTGAGGCGAGAGGCCTTATCGGCAACGTCCTTGGGACGGTCACAACTGCAGTCAAATCGCTCACCGACCTCTTGGGATTGACTGGGAGCGATCCTACGCCCCCGCCACCTGCAGGAGGGGGCGGCGGGGGTGGAGGTAGCACCAGCTCTTCACCCGGGTCCACGACGGGCAATCCAGGAAGTGGCTCATCCACCCAGGGACCTTCCTCGTCCAGTTCTCCTGCCAATCCCACCTCAGGGAACCCCGGTAATGGTAACACCAACCCTGGGAGCGGCAGTGGCAATGGAAATGGAAATACTGGGAACGGGACTGGAGATGGGAATGGGAATGGGGACAACCCTCCTAACACCGCGACCACTGGCACACCCTCGCCATCCACCGATGCCTCCTTACCCTCCTCAACAACCCCATCAAACACTGGTTCCCCGCCTGCCAATCAAGAGACCCCGCCAGGAGACACCAACGAAGGTTCTCCCCCTGGATCGTCAGGTACACCTAATGCCGCTGACAGCTCGGGCGATAGCCACTACCAAGGCGGTCCCAACCTCCCTGGGGACGCGGCGGACGCGTCGAGCGATGTTGTGACCTCGATAGGCGGCGTGGCGAACGCGGCGAATGGTGTGCTGACGGGAAACGGCTCCCCGACCGGGACCGGGGCCATCGCGTCTACGACTGACGCAAACGGGAACGTCGTGCCAGTGTCGCCAACCTCAAGCGGTGGGCCAAGGAACCCCAACGCCGCGAGCTCCTCCACGCGCATCGGGATTGCGATTGGTGTCACTCTCGCTATCCTGGCCATCCTCGCTGGCCTGTTCGTCCTGCGCAAGCGGAGGATCGCGAAGAGGAAGGACACCCGTCAGCGGTGGTGGTCCTCTAGGCGTCGCGGCTTGGCGGAGTCCTCGGAGTACTATGGGGACGAGAAGGCGAACCTGCCACCAAGCCCATCAAACCACGCTATCAGCCCTTTCAACACACCAATGGTCCCTTCTAGTCCTTTTGTGCCTACGTTCCCTGCTCCGCCGCCCCTGGCCGAGGTCAGGAAACCTGCCAACCTGATTGATCACCCCGTCTCTACCCAATCTCCATCATCCGAAGCGCGACCATTGTCAACTGGAAGTCTAATCTCTTTCGCGTCGTCGAACAGCAGCAACGGCCTTCCTCCGATGAGCTTCACCACTGTCACTCTCACCGAAGAGAGCGGGACCACTGGGCAATCTTACCACCGGTTTTCGTCCCCTCCACCCTCCTCCGATGAACACTTCCTGTCTTTCCGTCACGTATCTCCTCCGCCATCGTCAGACGACCACTTCCCTTCTTTCCACCACAACCATACATCCCCTCCGCCCTCATCCGATGAGCATTTCGAGTTCCCAACCCCCCGTATACCAGCTCAAGCAGCCATTGATCGGACCTCGGCGTACTTCCAGCCCCGGTCACCCACACTAAGCCGTTCTTCATCCACAGTCTCTGGCAGTACTTCTCAGTCTTCTAGCACGGACGACTCTGCGTCTGCTCCACGTACTCTGAACATCCAAATCTCCTCTTCCACGGGGCACGGTCACGAACGCGACTCGAACCCCTTCGCTGATCCCACTGCATATGACATCTCCGATCTCCCCCAGCAACCCCATCACCCAGACAACCGCCCTACGAGCCTTGCTACTGACAAAGATGGCAGCCTGCGCTACTCATTAACCAATTCCGTCGCAAGCGACCCCTTCAGTAGCGGGTGTGGCTCACTCATCGCTTCGTCTTGCTACAATGCCTTCGAAGAGTTTGAGAAGGTGCATGTCTCATTCCTAGGGAACCTCTCCGACGAGCTCTCGCTGAGGCGTGGGGACGAGGTCAGGGTACTGAAGATATTTGAGGACGGGTGGGCCCTGGTGGTGAGGAGCATACAGGACGGAGTGGAGGACGCCGAGAGGGGCGTGATTCCCGTTGTGTGCTTGAGCGAGAGGCTCGCAGGGACGGCGGGGGTGGTCCGTCCGGAGAGGGGGGATAGTTATACCATGTCTGCGAATATTGGGTAGAGCTTGCCCGCGGACTTCTTGTTGCTCTTGGCATCGTCGCTCTTTACTTATCAATGAAGCTTGGACTTCGAAGTTTGCCCTATGTTTGGTACTAGTAGAATGTAGCATCCATAGCATCCTGTGTAGCCTAACTCCCACATTCGTTACTAAAAGATGATTGTATCTTTGGAGAAACAGGGTTGCTGGAAGCACCAGCTTAGGATCGGTTGCTTCATAAATAAGTGTCTTGAAAGATGAAGGGGTACCTCTCATCCAACGTCCTATATTCGCCTCCTGGACAACCGAGTCAGCGCTTGGGGAATTAGGGGCCACTATGGCCAGATATGGCACGGGCGCTTACGTCATAATCTGACGCGTCCGCCGCTTGCGCGTCTCATTGTTCCTTCCACATCTCCTCCATTACCGTCTCCTCACCGCTACTATCACATTATGGACCACTTCCCAACGAACTGGGGCAGGCCAGTACGTTTCTGGGTGCTTGGAAATGAGACGGTTTAATGATTTCAGTCGATTTCTAGAGGGCTGAAGGCTTCGACGCGTACGCTACTCATCCTATCCACCAACGCCCATCGAATACCCCAAAGGATGCTTTCTCAGCTGGGGTGCAGCGAACACAGTCAGTTGAGGAGCTGGTTTGCATATCTCTGGTACTAAATGAGAGTTAGGCAGCCTATCGTAACGGGAACGAGCGTGTTAGCTTTGAAGTACAAGGACGGAATCATGATGGCGGCGGATAACCTCGGTGCGTGTTGCTCTGTTCTCCCTGCTTCAGATACTAATACTCTGGTAAAGCTTCGTATGGCTCACTTGCCAGATTCAAGGACGTACCCCGTCTGCAGGCAGTTGGCACAAATACGATTGTTGGAGCAGGTGGCGACATGTCCGACTTCCAATACATTCAGCGTATGCTGGACGAGCTCGTAATCGACGAGTTCACAGCTCAAGATGGGCACAGCCTTGGACCCGCAGAGATCCACGAATACCTATCCCAAGTCATGTACGCAAGGCGATCGAAAATGAACCCGCTATGGAATTCTCTGCTTGTAGGAGGCTTCGCCGATGGAAAGCAGTGCGTGGTCAAACCCTTTATGCTGCACCCCAAACACTAATCGGCATTTAGATTCCTGGCGTACGTCGACCTCCTCGGCACCACCTACTCTGCAACGACATTGGCAACCGGCTACGGCTCGATGATCGCTCAGCCGCTGCTCCGCAAGGCAGTCGAGGGCCGTGAGGACGTGCTCACAGAGGAGGAGGCGCGCAAGATCATCCAGGAGTGTATGCGTGTGCTCTACTACCGCGACGCGCGCAGCTTGGACAAGTACCAGGTCGCCACCGTTACCGCGGAGGGCGTAAAGATCTCGGGCACCCAGTACTTGGAGACGTCATGGTCGTTCGCGGAGGGTATCAGGGGATATGGACCTCAAACGCAGTAATGGTTCGCTTCAAGTTGTAATTATATTTTTCCGTGTACTCTTTGCAGGAATCGACTCCATATATCTCGGAAATATGGCGAGAAGTCCTCATCGCAACGGTCCTATTCCCTGACCCGGGCGTCATAGATAGGCTGAATGTTTATAGGTTGAGCCCCCACTGCCAAACGGAAGATCCACTGCGAAACCCCCGGAACGAACCCTCATCATCTGTCATATGATGATCTCCTTCTCCGTCCCTCCTATGGCCTGCCACGTATTCCAAGAAGTCGAATTGACATCCCCCGCTTTCCCTGGGAGCTGGGAATGATCCCGAAACCAAAAGGATCTTCAATATCACCCTGGCATCCCTAATTATTCCCTTGACCCCCCACCTATTTCCCCAGGTCCAGGCACACACCAGGCGTAGTCACGTAACGCACCCCCTTACGCACCTCCCTACCAAGTTGAAGTGTATCTCCATCGAAGCTTCCTCACCAACCTATCGACGCTGCTTCCCGCTGCATTCAACCTGGACAAAGCTCAAGCATTGATGCTCCCTGTCTCGCCGGGTATCTTTCCGAAGCTCTGCCTCGGGCTCTTCTACGCCGTCTGCTTAGCGCTCCTCGCTATCCGGATCCTCCAGCTCGAATCTGGGGGTTATTATGGGGCCAAGGCCGCTCTGATAAGCAGCCAGAACGCTAGCGCCGCATTCCCAATGGCTGCGACGCTGCGGTCGATGTGTAACATGGAGAAGTTGAAAGCGGTGGAGGAGGTTGTGGTGAGGGCTGTAAGCCGGATACCTTTCCGGATATCATAGCGTGGAGAAGGAAGTGCGTCGGGAATGGGAAGATGTGATTGGTGAGTGTATATATCTTGGACGAGGGATACGCCAACCGACGTACTGATGTTTTCCTTGTACACGGTGATAGGGTTAATCCGAAGGGGAAAGGATGAGCCACTTGAGCGAACGGGTCTATTCAATTGGCCCGGGAGACAGGAAGCGACCATCGCGCTCAATGCTGAAGAACGACTCCTGTGCTCGGACGGTGCCGTCGATACGGCTACGAGGCTACAGATGACAGGGGAGTGGGTCATTATTACGAGCATAGGCTACTGATACATACAAAAAGGCAACTTTATATGTTCTACAAAACTCTCCGAGAGAAATGGCTGTATGTTGGGTCCGTCGACTGAAACGATTGATTATAGAATGTCAAAAGGGACGTAGCTATTCCCTGGAATCTCCCGCTCGGCCTCCACCAACCTCGGTCTTCTGGAAATGACCAAGCCTCTGCTCTTCAGCTGGGCACTACACATACCACACAACCTCCTCGCCACCGTCGTCCCGTTCCCAACGTATATCGCGCTCCGAGCACACCCAACATTCTCACAAACAATCCCGTTACCGTCGCTCTTAAGATGCACCTCCTCGATGTGGGCCGCAAGATCCCTTTGCGTGACGCGGTCCCTCGAAGGGCACTGTGCGCCCCAGAGGCAAGGCGTCATGACCCGATGGGACCTCCCGCGCTTGACGCCATGGGCGTTCTCGAGGTGAAGTAGGACCGACTCCTTGTCAGAGAAAATCAAGGCATCGCAGCACACTGTGTGCTGCCCTGTGCTATCGATCTGTGCGGCCCAGCAACAAGCAACTCGAGGCGGGATCGTGCCAGCTGCTGTGTTGGACCGCTTGCTGCGGCCACTCTCCCAAGAGGAGTCTGCTGGGCGCTTACGAGCGTTGTTACTGATCGGCTGCGAAGCATGGACACCTTGGGCAGACGGCTGGCGGTTATGCCGCGGAATAGCACGAATGAAAGGTGGGGCGGGTCTGGAGTGATTGGGGTTGTGGCGGACGGCGCTGGGCGACACCGTAACTGGTATTGATCTATTTGACGAGTTGTGTGGCCGAACGGAAGTACCGTACGAGGTGCTAGGCCTGGGATTTGCGGGCGCGGAGAGAGGGGCTTGTTGGACGGTTTGTGCGGGTAGTCTCTTTCCAGCTCGCTGGGCCTTCCTGGAACACTAGGTAAGCCTCATCGGCTACGGCGCGGTTGAGAGGAAGCTTACCCCTTCTTCGTACGGTCAACAATAGCCTTGCCAGAAGGTCGACATTGGGGCATCCCGAACTCTCTCTGTGGTGTGGCTTTCGACCGACTCGGCCAATGGGTCAGATCCTGCCCGTTACTTTCCGTGGCACTATCTTTCTCCGTAGAAATTGAGGTAGGGACCCGCGAAGGTTTTGCCTCCATGTGCGCCTCTGATAATGCGTGTGTAGCTTGCGTGCCGGGATTCCCATTTCTCGACCTTGTTGAAGATAAACGCATTAGCATACACTATAAGGCCGCGGTCGGTCGAGGATAACTACAGAACTTACGTAGAAGATGGCAGAAATTTCAGGCGGCGCTCTTCACAGCACACTTTATATGCTGAATAGAGCACACTGTTGTAGGAGTCGAGATAATCCGGATGGACAGTCAATTTGGCGAGCTCGATCAAACGGGGAATCTCACTGAAATGGTGGGTGTACGGAGGAAACCAGTCAGGATGGGCAGGGTAAAACGGGAGCGAGGAAGAGCAGTGGTAGGGGACGGACGCACGACGGGGAAGGGCTATCCAAGAGTTGCTGAGCAAGTGCGTATACCCCGACGATAAACTGGAGGAAGGTGCACATGTTCTTGTCCTCCTCAGGGGTTGGCGTATAAACGATTTGGTGGTCCGACGAGATGTGGAGCCCGGAGACATGAGTCGACATTACCGCCAAGCAGGAGAGCGTCAGTGGGTGGTGGATTGGGGGGTGGTGGAAAGGCAGACGTGTGGCAAGGGTTAGGAAGGGGGATGTGGGGTTGAGTACTATCCACCGCTTTTATGTATAGTCGCCAAAATCATTGCCCCTGCAATGGTACAATGGACATGAATCAGCCAAAAGAATAGCCACACGATGAGAGCAATGGAGTGTCCAAGCCACACACTGACAAAGAGGGGTGGTATCAGTGGCATGCCCTGGGTACCGAGCTAAGGTTGGATAGTTACTCCATGTCGTGAAAAAGGCATAAGCAGGCTCTAGAGATGATGTGGCGGGGATGGGAGAAGTGTAATTAGCGCTGGCCACACCAACCAGTACCGACCCTTATCGAGAAAGTGAGGTGGATGGGCGAGTCCGCCACTTCTTTCGCTAGTTCGGAAATCCCGAGCCAGAACCTGGTCCAATCCAAGAAAGCCTCCAAGAGCCACCCATATGAGCTAGGTGCGAAGGTGTGCGACGGTGTGATGGTGGTGGTTCAAAGCAAGAATGTCATGCCTGCTTGGACCCTGCCAGATCTGGACTTCAACCAGAAACAGTGATCGCACATGAGTCACCTATCGGGCGCGTTGGTGAGGCGCCCACGATTAGCGCCCAAGTTAATCATGATTTCTAGGCTACAGGCTTGGGCCTTTGCCTCGAGGTACCCAGAAGGGCTCTAGAACGCGTGGATGGATGGACCTTGTCCGGAGCCGACGCAGTGTATTGAAACCAGCTCCGATTATCCGAAATGAAGGGACACAACAACTTCAATAGTAGGTGACGTTGGCAGCGGCAGGCCCTGGGGAAGAAGCTGTCGTCATCCTCCTCAAACTAACGCCCATTCTCGGCGCACTTTATAGCCAAATCTCTCGGCTTTCATCATAATGTGCTTGGCAGGGACGGGCGCTTCCGTAGCCAACCCCACACCCTTGTCCTCATCGTATGAGAACATTAGTATACACACACTACTACAATACATGGGGCGAATGAAGCACAAATGCTATAGATGAAGGAATAGATAAGAGCAAGAAAGAAGTGTGTGTGCATGTCCGAGCACAACGGGTTCAAGAAAACCTTTCGATCGATAAAAGGACAAGCTAGATAAAACTTGAACTATACAGTCCTTTTCCAAGGGGTAGGTGAGGTTAGGATGGGGGCGCGACCAGACCAAAAAAGCGGCCATTTTAAGGCCGGGGTGAAGTACGAAGCGGGTAAGGAGACAGGGTGTATCCAGGGTATCGGAAATTGAATCGCAAATGAAGAAAGCGTACTGGAAATGATACCCGATACGGATGGGAGGGAAGGTGGCAACGGTCTGCTGATCTAAGGGCAGGACGTAAAGCCCAAACGCAGCGGGTCACAGGGCGATGGGTAGAGGGTGAAGGGAGGCAGGGGGGAGATGTGCAGAAAAGTGTGAACAGACCGGGGGCATGCGGTTGCGCCTAGGCTGCCCTTACCGCTGAGCGTTGTCCAATAGGGATCTGTCAAGGTAGGGTGGAGGGAGCTCGCGCACAGTGGGACCAGCGTCGCGATGCTGAATGACGATTTCATCAGGGTTCCGTCCTGAGCCAGACGCCTGCGCATACTCGGAGTCTGGGGACAGCACCACGTTCTGCGCAGCCTCCGCAGCCTTCCCTGTTAGCGGCCTTGAAGGAGGGACACCATGTGCACTGCTCTGACCAGCCTGGGTACCACTGTACGCAGTAGACGCCGCGAAAGATCCGTGGATGGATGGTGATGTGGGGGGACCTCCGTTGGTCGTATAGCTTAACCCACCAGTCGTTGAGCCATGCTCATTAGCTGACATATGAGGCTTGCTTTGACCCGAATAACCTGTGGAGCCGGTATACCGTCCAGCAGGGAGATTGAACGGCTCTTCCTGGTACGAAAAGGGTTCCACTTCTTTGGCCTCGATCTCAGTCTTCTGCTGCTGCTTGCGTCGGAGGAACCACCATGCTCCGAATCCGATGGCAGCGAGAAGGATGACAACGACCGGCACCGTGACTCCCGCAATTATCGCTGTGCGCTTCTTATCGGAGGCAGCCTTGCGGTCCTTCTCCTCTTGGTCGAGCTGGCTCTGGATTCCGGCTTGGCTGACGAGACCGACACAGTCGACGTTGGTCGAGCCTACGAAACAGAGTCAGAGAAAGGTTTGGGTGGGGAACAGGTTGCGCACCTGTGGTGTTAACCAGGGGAACCCCTGACGCCCAACGACCCGTGCTATGATGCCATTAGCGTCACTCCATATCAGGTAGCCTCTTAAGTCGTGCTCACAAGTCGGAGAGGGCAACTATTCACCGGGATGGGTATCAGTAACCTCGGTGATAAGCATAGGAATGACGGAACGCACAAATCAGTTGTCCACCAGGATCCGCTCGATTGATGTAGGTGTAAGCATCGAATCCGCTCGAAAAAGAGACGTTGGTGATGACTGGCGAGTTGACTGCAGCGATCGTAACGTTGTACGGTGGTGTGCCGCCTTTAATTCTGATACCCCAGGGATCGCAGGTCTCCAAAGGCTTCGTAATGTTCGACGTGATCGTGAAGTTGGGCGCCGATGGTTCCGGAACTACGCACGCTGTGGATAATGTATCTATAGCAGGGAGAAGAGATTCATTAGCAAACCCGGGTAGGAAGGGGGCAGACATATGCTGCTTACCGGTAATGGTGAATAGCTGGCTGGGGACGCCGCCAAAGCTCCCCGTCGAGTCGGCGATCGTGAGCAGGGTCTTCGTGCCTGGGAGTAACCGTAAGTCAAACTTGGGCGCTCTCGAGGGGATTGAGTACTCACCTGGCGCGTGCGTAGGCTGCCAGGACAGTTTCGTGGGATCATTACCGAGCAGAGTCGTAACCGGGGTGCCGCCAATAGGGAAGGACATCATGTAGTATGGTGGAACGCCGTGGGTGTCGTTCTTCTCTGGATTCCAGGGCTTGACCTCGATATCGAGTTGTGCGCATGACGGGAGGAGGAATTGGATGCCCTGCCGCCGGGAGTTAGGACACAACCAAGCACATGACAGAGGAAGGACGAACGCTATTCTTCCACATCCACTGGAACTGTCTGTTGTCCGGTCGCGTCCCATCGAACGAAACACCCGCCTTCACTCGGGACGTGAACAGCACAAATTGGACAAACAGGGAAATGAACCACAGGGACGCCATCGTGGAGGAACGGAGACAAGAGGGGCGGTCGGGTGAGGACGCCCAGTTATGAGCCCTCAAATGGGGAGCGGTGTGGAGCGAAGGGAGCTGAGGGCGGCCTGAACGGATAGGAGGAAGCAAAAGAGCGAGCGTCCAATTCAGACGGAGTTATGTGCAAAAATCTGCAGGAACATATGCACAAACAGAGATGGCACGATGCAATGTGTCAGTCAATGTGCCCGGCCCCGTGTACGTATTCGGGTTCACAGCCCTGAGCCCAGAACAGGGAGACTTACAGGACAAAAAATGAGGGGCAATGCAGGGGGTCGCGGACCTCCACTGCACTCCAACTCTAAGGAACAGCTGAGAGACGTGTTAGAAGGTAGCAAGAGAGAAGAAAGATGGGAGGATGATGGGCAGGATAGCAGATAGTCAACCCGGCATAATAACCCCGTCGTACTTGCATCACAGTGTGCGCCCTGGCATGTCTTGCCATTTCTTACCGTGGAAATCGCCTTGGATAACAACGAGAATTGAATGTGACGGTGACCCTGTGGCGACTGATGACAGTGATGTTGGAAAGAACGAATTTTCCGTAATTATCATGCCCGGGCGCTCAGGCGCTCAAGCTCCACAGCTGCATGTGCGGGGGATCACACCGATGTCTTCTTTCCGGCCCACATGAACGCTTTCCTGGCCACGAGCGCGGAAGAGGCAGACGGTCAGTTATGTTCCCGACAATGTTGTACAGCGCGCACCTAGTCTCCTTAGCCTGGCCAAGGAGCCCCGTCCCACCCGTCGGGTTTCATGGCGGCAACGGCAGAATGGCATTCAAGTTGCGAGGGAACTCCGCCATGCGGGGTCAATGCCCCACGCGAGGCACCATCTCACCTCGGCACGCCTCTATTTTCAATTTGAGCAGACTAGGGGGGTCAAAGCGGAGAGAAGTAAGTATGTAAGTATTGGATATTCTCATCCAAGCGACAAGCACCAGTCGCCCTAGCGCCTGTGGTGCAAGGATACGCGTAGGTCCGCGTCCAATCCGCGCTCAACGGAGTCGCCACAAAGATACTTTCCCGAGGCACTGAAAGATTGATTGACCTGTGAGCGATCTTCCAGGTAACCATCCAATGGATAGGGCGCCTGAGGCCTAATGTGAAGCACGAATCGGAAGTGGGTCCTGGAGATGAAGGCAGACGGCAAGATACAGCCGCGCCAGCGACTGGCACATGTTGGCTGCATGCCATTATAGGCCATTATCGCCGTTCAACGTCAGTGAACGGCAATGCGGGTATTCGAACCCTGGTCTACAAATGTACGGGGTCTTGAGGTGAGTGCCTTCGTAATTTAGGATTCAATGTGTACGAGGCGCTGGTCGGCTTTAGCTTTCCACTATAGCGGATCCAGGTGAAGGGTAGGCTGGTGAAACACCTTTGGTCATTTTTCGACGCCAGAGTCCACTGTATCCTGAACAGAGCTGGGCGACCTTCTTTGGCCCCCTCGAGCGTTGGTCACCGACAATCCCGCTTCCCTGCGCGAGAGGGTCGGCCCTCAATTTCAGGGTCGCCTCCCCGGATCGCCCAACCACCGCCTGCATTGTACCATTCTGGAGGATCCAGCACACGGCGACCATAAACTGGGAACTATCCAGATTGCTGCCCTATCGCTCGAGAGTCGCCTCACCGTCTCTATCGTAATGTTGCGCCCTTGCCTTCGATTCGCAACCCCCGAGAACACCTTTCCGAGCGCTCATCAACATCATTGGATTGAACGTTGTGAGACGTACGACGAAGGCTCCTAGAAGATAAATGCTTGATACAGCCCATTTGGCTGCTGATCAAGAATTTTTACGTTGTGGTATTCAAGAGCCAAGGCTTCGAGACTTCTGGGGGTTTCGAGCTTCTGCACGGTCCATCGACTCTTGTAGTAGCTGCCACCAGGTCTCGCAAGGTACACTCCTTTCGCCTTCCCTCCTCTGCTGGTACCACCGGCCAACAAAAACCTTTGGGGCCCGGACAGATGGCACAGTGCCGCAATGGCTGACTTCACCCACAGAGTCTTGTCCATCGAGAAGGATGTCAAGAAGGTGTTCGAAGCTTGCATCTATGGGCGATGGCTTTTCGCCGACTCCGTATGTGTTCTCACCCGGGGCGCCAATGGAGGGGCTACGCGGACACGCACGTTCTGAGCCCATATAGAAGAATTGGGAACATGCATACCGACGGATACGAAGCCCGAGCCCTCGCTGAGCCAACCTTCGTCACTCGTAAATGGCAGGCTGCATTCGATTCCTCCGCATTGGTCGAGCGGCTTGGAGATATACCTCTCCATATTTCAGCCCTCTTAGCCAATGTGGGATCGGGCGCTTGCCAGTGGGAAGGACTCTGGCAACTTCTCACAGAGGGATGGCCAGACGTGATCCCCTGACGGGCATGCGCACTGCGGTCGTAGACCCCTGGCGATGGGCGCCCTCTCACCATCTACCCACTCCCCATTCTCGTCCGCGATGAAGATGCCTCCGCACACATTCCCAGTGGGCTTCCGCACCAAAAACATCCTCAGCACCGTTCTCAAAGCGAACCTCCGTCGCGATCACCAGTCGCCGTTACCGTCATCATCATCGCGCGCCCTCCCGATATATTTAAGCGCCCAGGCTCGAAGGAAGCAGTGGTCGAACGTTGCTCAGAATAGCGTTGCAAATTTTAGTGCACAGTGGATAGTCAGATTCTTGTAAGGCTTTCCTCTTACTCGCTGGGCTCAATTCGCAGGCGTTGACGGATCGCAGGGCCGCCCCGAACCATGTCGGTAGGACAGGGCGATGTTCTGCATCTCTACTCGCCGCCATACGCTGTGAGGACGCAAACACATCCCTCATCTGTTTCCATGACGACCCAAGCTGTCAACGGTATTGTGGTGAGCGGACTGCAGACCTGACTCTGAGGGAACCGTATACGATGCCGGTCTGGGCGCGAAATCGCGACCGGAGAATTGATGAAAGTGTAACCCGTGGTGGGTCCTAGTGCGCCGTTTCGGTAAAAGCACTTCGAATGTGGCCCGCACAAACATCGAAGGATATACGTTATAGAACATACCAGCGCGGGCGCTTATTGGAAGAGACAGTGTCAATGCCACCTTGAACCATAATGTTTTGATCCATTACCCCTTGGGGTGTATCAATACGTTAGGTCAGAAAGTTATTTACAAGGAAGATGAGCGCTTAGCGTCCAGTATTGGAGTAATAGAGATTCACATGAAAGGATAACATTAAAATTAGCCATATTGCTGTTAACGTAGTTCCATACTGCGGCTGAAGCCTAAACGAAGGTGCATAGTAGAATCCTTGTGATAGTGAATAAACTTTTGGTTGTCCATGTTCCATATCTAAACCCATGCTTCGTCTAAGCCTAATAAGTGGACAAGATCCACGCCTCGCCCTCGGTACGGCTCTGAACAAGCCCACCCCACATGATGGCCCGTGCGCCACCATCGTCGCGCGTGGAAGCACCGCCACCCTGATCGGTTTGGTGATCCGCCATACCCAATCCGATCAAAGGGCGGGACTCGGCGGGTCGGACCGCATCTCCTTGGATCTGCCCCGCACGCAAAGGGGACGATCGGTCCCTGTCCAAGGAACGGATCGCCCTTGATATGGCCTCGAGAACGTCACCGATGGTGACGAAGGTCTGTGCGCCGCTGAAAACGACGATGGGTCCGTCGATGAGCGAGGTTAGGATATCGAGCGAGCGTCGGGCGGGTGTCGATGCCCAGGCGTCGCGCCAGTGAGCGGTGGGGGCGGATGGGCATTGGGCGCTGTGGACTTGGGAAAGGACGTTCCATATGATGACAGGGACGCGATGGAGGCGAAGAATTCGGGCGAGGCGGGTTGGTGCGCCTTGAGGGGGTAGCGGAATGGTGCCGTAGGGGGATTTCCAGTGGTTGAGTGGGGGTGGACTGTGGGGGTAGTGCGGGGTATGACTCGTCGGTGCGGCGTGGCTCGCGTGGTCGTATGGGTGATACCCATGGCATAATTCAGAGTCGTTGTGGGCACTGTTACACCACGAGAAGTGGGAATTGGAAGGGGTGTGGTGGGGAGAGCCCATCGAGGCGTCGCCTCCCTCGTCCATGCTGGAACTGGCGATGCTTGAGGTCGAGATGGGACGATGGTAAGGCATTCTGAGGTGCAACTAGGCTTATCGCAGTTAGCCAGGCGCTCTTGGCGGCCTCGAGTAAGACTTACTGGAGCGGGGGCTACTGGGTGTCGCCCAAAAGTGAGGAGAGAGAGTTGGGGGGGAAGGAAAAGGCGGACGACCTCGTTAAAAAGCGGGGTTCTCCGCCCCTCATTTTGGGTGGACCCGATTTGGTCTCCACCCAAAGCGTGTGTTGTGCTCACAAACCTGCCCAACAATAGTTTGCAGGAAGAGATCCCCTTCTGGTTGCTTCTATTCCGCAGATTTCGATTAAGGTGAGCCGTGGCTATCCAGTTCATCAATTGAACTCAGGAACCTGCCTGTGGGCCATGAGCTGGTTTGTCTCCACGGACGCACGAACGCGGCGGAAATCGAGTGTAGAGGCGAGAGGGAGTGGTCTGTGAAATTTAGCACTCACCAGCTTCCCAAGAGCGAAGTGCCATCCGTCTAGAGTCCGACATCTGCGATTGGTCGTCCAACCTGGCACTGGTGTATCGGTTCGAACGCCGAGCACCACTTGCAAGCAATTCGGTTGCCGCGGGCGATTGACTCCGTCCAGGACGAACTAGTTGGAAATGGTATCGATTGAGCGCCGAGCGCCCGTTCCCGGAGTGTTTGGTGACAAAGTTTGTGCTGTGGAGGTGGTGAAGCAGGAGGTGGTAATCATGGAAGATGACACCCCAAAACGGCAGGAAGGTCTAGACGGCAAAGAGCGTAATGCCGGTGTGCTGCCGTTGACTCTCAACACTGTTCGTCGCGTCATTCGTCTACTCGCCTTTGAACGCGCCTTCCACTGGAGACGCGCTGGAGACGCGCATCGACCGCCCGAAATACAGTTCGCGTGGTTTACCGCCAGGAGTTGATGAACGTACTTAACCCCTCTCCTCCTCGCGGCGTTCCTGCTACTCTCACCGGCTTCTCAGGCCCTGGGCACACCGCTACCTGCTCATCCTCTACATTTTGGATTTTAAACCTACGAGGGTTATTCTAGTATACCATATCCGTTGTACTCTTCCTCGAGCTCTTACCAACTTGAGAGTAGCCGCGGTACGGCCCCCACTCGCCGCAAGCGGCAGCTACACGGCATCGTCCTCAACTGATGGCCTTTTGCTGCCGCCGAGCGCCTACTTTCCGACAAGATCTGAATCGGCACCACCTCTTGTGAAGATTTTACAGCACCGGGTGGTTGCATTGAACCGGCCCTTCTTCCGAATCAGTCAGCCAGATTCGCTGGGAGGCTCGTGCTGTAGAAACCATCGATTCATGAGAGGCTGATTGGCCGAATTCAGTGGCGATCGCAATAGAGAATGGGAGTTGATCGCAGGGAACAAAGCTATTACAGCTTGTTGACGGCGTAATCACTTTGGCATACCATGTAAAGCCAGAATGGCCGCAAAATCGCCACACGCATGCAGAGCCAGAGCAGGACGCGACGGCTCGTGCCAGCGACACCTCTGTTTTATGAAAGGTTGCGGCTTCTTGTGGTTCGGTCCCTAATTCAAAGTCACGGTGTACGTTTCCGCAATCGAAGGAACCTTCGAACTCGAGTTGATTAAATGGTGCGTTCCTACCTGGTTCCGTCGTTCGCCAGTGCTTACTATTAAACCAGCGGCAGTCGGGCCCCCAGCTGAATGAAAGGTCGTATTCGTACAGTTCTTCATTTCTCGAATCAGACATGTTTCGGAGAAACCGTCCAGCAGTCTCCAGTAGCAGAGAGAACACGACGTGCCGCTCACTGTTCCACATTACAGCTCCTTCTATTGTGCAACCGTGTGATTAGAATGCGCCTTGATGGTCTGGAGATCTGTGTCATATCTCTGCGCCACTGGCACTTCTGGCTGGAGTTCTGTGCTACACAAGTGCCACACTTCTTCATCAGTTCCAGGCGTTTGCCTTGATGTCATGGGTTCTGGCCCTTCTGGGGTATTTTGATACCTCCACCCTCTTTCCCCCTCTATGCCAAGTCGAAGTAGCATCAAAGTATGAGCAGGGGCGGGCAATTACAACGGCATTTTGACGCACCCTCGGACACAAGGACTTCCCTATGTAACCACTGCATTCCTAGTCTGGCGCTTACGCCGGCGTCCGCATCCCCTGCTGTGACCCTCTCTCAACCCATATGAATGATAATTCTTTCCTGTAATGGATCTTCTTGCCCTTGGGCAGTCCAATTAAATTACTTCCCCTCCTCTTCTCCTTGTGTTCGAGCGCTCCGCCCCTCTTGGTTCCTAATACCAGTACACCACAACTTACACAAAATGCATCCGCACAGAAGGCACCTTTCCCCACAGAGGCTCGGAAGAAACTCGCGTTTCCGATTTAAGGGACTGGTTCTAGATCGCACCTATCCTACGTCGACCAAAGTCGCAGCAGCAGCAGATCCAGACCACGCCCCCCTATGTATCCGAAGCAACATTCATGTTGGTCTGATGTTCGAGGTCAGGGAGCTCAGCTTGAGGGTGCGGATTGGGAAAGCAGAAGGAGATCAAGGTTAAACCTCCCTATTGCCCCACGAGGGAGCTTTTGCCCTGATGACTTACCCGATTATTACTTGCCATACTGAGGCTATACTTATTGAGGCCCACGAAACCGGGTCCATTGGACACGAGAGCGGCGCAGGTACATGTACATACGTACTTAGTCGGGTTGGGTAGTGTCACCGATTCGAAGCGCACCCAATTCCAGTTTCCTGGCACCCCCTTCGAGCCGCATGCTCTTGACCACGAGAACGCGGGATCGAGCGGCCCAAATCTCTTTCGGTCGATTCATCCCAAATTCGACCTTGACTGTGCATTTTGATCCCGTCTGCATGCCACGAGGTCGAGCAGAATGTCTGAATAGGAACGGGCAAGATTTTACGAAATGATCTGGCTCGCGGTTACCAAGCGGTTACTTCCCAAAACAAAAGAAACCAGTTCGCGCGAGTGGGGAGGTGGTGCACGGTGGGGGGAGAAAAAGTTTTTTTCGTAGAATACAACGGTACCATCGGTGCCCACCCAAAACCCCGAGCGTCGATTCAATGAAGCTGGTTGCCGTGGTTCAATGGTAAAGCAATGGTTCCGAAACGCCGACAGCCTTCTGAATGGAACTATCAGCAGAGGGTCGTTTCTTCCTCTCCCCCGCCGGCAAATGGGACGATGTGGTGGTCCCAGAGCCAACGGTGCACTCAGGTGGTCGTGCCGGCGGAGGGGGTGGTGTTTACTTGAGCAGCCAAAGAGATACTGCTCCTTAGGACTCGGTCAGGCACAGGCTTGTGCGGCATGGCTTCAAAGGTTTTCGTGTTCATGAAAGTCTATTTTAAAGCCTCAATCGTCTCCTCCTTTAATACTCAGAGCTTCTTCAAAATTGACTCTGCGCTCGTCACGGTAACCTCAGGCGGGTTCACCTCGACATCAACGCTCTTGACCTTGTCGCCGTCGGTAATGATAGCGAATCGCTGAATGATAGATCGCGTCAGTACCGTCGGCCAGCACCTCGCAAAGTCCGGGAACATACCCGGGAGCGCGGACCACCCAGCAGCCCAGCCGCGTTGAACAGGAATCCGAGCTCAGCGATAAACTCTCCCTGGTCGTCGGCAATAAAGTGAACGTCTGCTCGATAATAGTTAGAGTTTGTCCTTTGACGGGCTTGACGAGGTGTAAGTTTGCATACCAGTCCCACTGGGAGCCAACTTCTCCTTCCATGCCCTGCAGATCGAAACGCGTCAGCCAAAAATAGGCGGGAGGTAGAGGAGGATACGCGAAGCGTACTTAGTGACGAATGTATCGTTCACAGCGACGACGTAAATCTGGTTCACGCCCTTCTCCTTGAACTGCTGATAGGCATCGATGTACCCCGGGATGTGGGCGTTGCACGGGGTCGTAAAGGCGCCTGGAACGCCGATCTATGAAGGGGTAATTGCGTTAGTTCCTGGATTCGATACCATCAGCGATAGACGGTGTAATAAGACGATCCATGATTGGACCACATCATATGGGGAAGATAACAGGGAGTGGAAGGGAGAACGCACGATAACGTTCTTCCCGGTCAACTCCAAGGGGCTCGACTCTGCCGGAGCGTTCTCCTTCACAGGGACACTAGGGATGGCTGCTCCGACCTCGATCTGAGGCTTGAGCTTGGCGAGAGATGCTTCAGGGGCCATCACGACGTATGCGGGCGATTAAGCGAGATGCGGTGAAGTAAAGTGGGGGTGAGGATGGGGGGTGGAGATTGATACTGATTAAATCCCCTGACCTTTTATCGCCCTTCTTATATCGCCATCGCATGCTCCAATGGTGTAGATGCGGTGAAGAGGAGGCTGATGGGTCACTCGATATCCGAGCGGGGCGGTGATTGCCGACGGTCGATGTCCAATCGGGCTACAGTCTTGGCGGAATGTGCGAGGTCACCTGCAGACTCAGGTAGAAGCAAATGAAAGAAAATACAGGCAAAAGGGCTGGATTTGTGAGCACAGAAAGAAACGCGACGCGGGGTTCCGGGTATGAGCGCCTCCCGTAGTTGTAACTGGATCCTTGTCAGTTGTGGGTCCCGGTGTTACCTGCTCGCAATGATCGTCGCCATCGATCGATGATCACGCTTCAAGTTGTTGCTTCGCGAACAGGCATCCAGCTCCGAGCCCGCTGGGGCACATCTTCGAGTGACATGCCTTGGACCCATAGTGTGACCCCGTGGTGGAGGGTGAGGCCCTTCAAGTTGTTCCCCGTCGACGACTATGAAGATGGAAAAATTCTCTCTGATCAACTTCGACGGGAGGCATACCTACCCGGTTCTGTCGACTTAGCCAGCCCCTTGGTACAGCCTCCCTTTCGGGTACCCAGCGGAGCCTGTGGATAGACCCGGGACACGCGATACCCGCTCCTTTCATCACAATATAAGCACTCGGCGTCGAGTGTTTACCCGGGTCTAACACAGGGATTAGAAACCCCACCTGCTTGAGCACGGGACTCACAAGATAAAATATAAGACGTTGGCTCCCTCGTCGAGATGTCGTTCCCCGTAGAGGATCAAGTGCGAGACTATCGATTCTCATTCGTAAAAGATGACCGCGCTCGCGCACATCGCGTCTTCCCTATACACGATCGCTTCGTGGTACGCCAACGCCCCTCCTTGAATTCCCGTGGCTCCGGTCACCTATTTTTCGCCTCAGCCGATCATGCACTGACCGGATAGAGATGCGGAAGGGACCTAGCTTACAGAGTTATAGATGTCTGGGGCATGCTGCAGACTGTGATCTGCCGCCGTCATGAGCTGGGTCCTGCCGAGGACGACGTGATTCAGAATCACAGATTTGAGGTGAGGCCGATTCCACGACGCGTAAATGTCTGCCTCTGACAAATTTCCGGGTTGGTCTGATGGCTACAACGTGCGATGGGACGGGCGCTTACTTGACGAGACGTTCGTCGAGTAAATCCCCGTTCCGAACATTCCAGCTTGAAGAAGGCTTAGCGTTTCCATATGAGCCAGAAAGACTAACTCGCGCGGTACTCACTGCTTCTCGCCTTCTCAATGTCGTACGATCCTCTGAGGATCAGGCATAAGCTACAATCTGTTCGATGGCAGAGTTTGGTGTGACTGTCTGATGAGCCCAAGGCACACGTCCTCATCGTTCCGTGAAACAAGAGCTGGGTGTTTCCGACTTTGTTGCTTGAAGCGGAAAGGCGTTGAACGGGACGTCCTACGATTGAGTGTCGGCGCATAGGGAGAGACATACCTATAGTTACTAAACCTTGACAAGTGAGCCAGGGCATCCGCGCTCGAATGCGCCACGTAGAAGATGTGCTTGATCTTTGGGGGTGGCTTGGGATGCTTCCAAGCGGTCGCGAACAGGCTCGAAACTTCAGAGCGAAGTTATTAGATGATGTCTACCCCTAGCGCCAGCAACCCTAGCTCTACCCTCAGTAGAAGGCAAGTGAGCGTCTTCTACCAGGGATAGAGCCATGCGGTAGATCGAAGGACATACTTCTCCTGTGGTCGTCCTCGTCCTCGTGTATATGGACGAGATCCTATCCATGTTGTGTGGTCCGTGCGTGACCCAATAGACCAAAAACTTACATCAGGGGTATCGGAGTGCAGGTGGAACTCTGCTTCGCCTACCAGATCTACGATAATGTGCATGAGGGGGCTGGAGGTGATGCTGGTCGCAGTCAGGGACACGACAGGGAGTCGAGTTCAGACAAGGCAGGTCGGCGCTCGTAAGTTCCCTTTATATGGCAAATTGGTTGGAAGAACATTAGCAGCATGGCGCAGTGGTAGCGCGCGGGGCTCATAACTCCGAGGTCACTCGATCGAAACGAGTTGCTGCTATCAACTGATTTGTCCCTTTTTTTGACCCAAGCTGACCTGGTCAGCCTCTGGAGCCTGGTGACTGGTCAGTGGTCCCTGGACCCTGGAGCCGCCAGCGGCCAGCGGCCAATGGCCATTATGTAGAATGTAGAATGTAGAGCCTGCCTCTTACCGACCAAGTAGTTGATGGTGAAAAATGGGTCAGGCAAGGTTACCGTTCGCAGTGACACGCTGCAATATACGTGTTGAACAGTCTGCTCTTCGTCGGATTAAAATGATACACGAGTATGTTACAAGAAAAAAGAGAGAAATGCAATGCGACTATCCACGTATTACATTTGTGTATCCTGAACCCGGCTGCTGGTACTCTTCGATGAAGAGAGCTTCCCGTTCGATCCACATATATCTAGGGTGTGGTCAGCCATGACTTGTCAGTAGGGAACCAGGAGGAGAAAAGACGCACTGCAGTAGCTCATTCACATAATCCCTCACGATCGACACCGAGTCAGGGTCCAACGTCGACTGGGCGACCATCCCGGGGAGGCTCACGATCATCCTGAGTAGGTGCTCTGCGCCGTAGATCGCGCTCATCTCCCGCTCGGTGACCCCATAGACGACGTTTTGGCCTGTGTAATACAGTTTACGGATGTCTGCGTACTGCTTACGCTCGACTCGATAGAGGAGGTTCGAGCCGAGGGCTTTGTCGAAGTAGCATTGGATGCCGTTGATGACGGTGCTGATGAGGCCTTCGGGGTCGCGGAGACTAGGGTGGCCAGTTGGGATTCAAAAAAAGACGACGGAGAAAGGCACACGACGCACTTGGTTGGTTTGGTTTTGAGGATGTGGTCCCTAAAGTCGTTTAAGATCTTCTCGACATTTGGCTTGCGTGGTAGTGGTATCGTTCGTTGGTCCTTCGTCACCCATTCCCAATCGTTTACAAGCTTCTGTTTCAAGGCTTCAGGTACGTTGAGTTTCATTTCCGGTTTCCTGGCTCCGTCATCCTGGGTCCGGTCAGTTCGTTCGGGTACCAGCGCGGGCAGGGATTCAGAGTGCTACTCACCTCATCCCTACTCCTCTTCGTCCCCCGTGCATCCTTCCTCACAGCACCCAGCCTGGCCGTCGTCCCAGGGGCATTCAGAGCCGCGTCCGCCTTGCTGACCCCCGCACCCTTCGCTGTTTTGGCACCTGTTGACCCAGACGAGCCGGCGGTGGTTGATGAGTGTTGCTGCAGAAGACCCTTTTGCTTGGTGAGGCCCTCCTCGTTATGCTTCAGGACGCGCGTAATGGGGACCCATTCATCCCACCTAAAGCCGGGGAATAGGTTGGTGAGTGGGCTTGAGAAGCATGGTTCAGGTAGGTGGTTGAACGTACGTTTGTTTCCAGCCCTTGTAATGAACGAAGTAATGCCACCCCGCCACACCAGTCACTGTCGACGGGTCTTCCATGAAGAGGGTTTTGAGGACCTTGGCCTCGTATATCAGGGGTCCGTGGAAGCAGAGTACCCTCTCGTTCACATCGTATTCAGATTTACCGGGGCTGGCGTTTGGGGCAGACGGCGTGCCTGTTTGGGCTGAACTTGGGGTGGCCATGAACGCCTGAGGTACTCCAGGGTTCTGGGAAACGATATAGGGTGTCCAGAAGTGCTAGAAGTGGCTCGCAACTGAGGGAGGGCTCGTGAAATGTGGTCGGAAGGGGCGGCTGGTTGTGTAGGCACAGTCTATTCTGCCTCCAATAATGTCGGCCTCAATAGGAACCGGGACGAGGTGACCAATTCCTGTGCACCTATATACAAGTTTGAATGGGTAATTACGCGCTTTGGAGGTTATTTGGGGGGCTCACCTGAATGTCGGTACGAGGAGGTGGTGGTTCAGGAAGAGGCGCGAATTGATGGCTCTGTTGGCGCCTGTTCAGCGTCTTGATCACCTCCGTGTACCGTGTCACTGTTCATTCGGGTCCAACGTTCCACGTTCAGATTCAAATGTCTTCAGCTACGAATCTATCGGGATATATACTAAATAAATACGGGGTATACAACAAACGTAAATCTAGGCTACATAGGGGTTACATATGCATCACACTGGTCAATGGTTCCTCGTCCCGCTCCCACTCGCAATCAGCCTCGCGCTCTCCCCATCCTTCCCCTCTTCCTGAATCTCACTAGGAGCGAGGAAAGGGTCGGCGCCATCCTGCAACCTCCTTGCAGCCAATTCCGACCCCGATTCAGAGTCGGAGCTCTCGGGATCCGCTGGCTCAGTGTACTGGTACAACGAGAGCAAGAAGCGGTTATTATTGGCATTCGTAGGATACCGCTCAACCTGTAGCCCAACTCCTGAGCCTCTGGGCATGCAGAACCTGGACGCGTTGCCTTTGTACTCCAGTAGTAATTGGAAACCCTTAGAATTAGAAATAAATACTGGAGGTTCAACAGGAGAGGAAAGGGTAGGGACTCACCTCGAGGAATTCAACGACAGTGACGGGGTTTCGACTGGCTATCACCAGGCCCGAAGCCTTTCTAGCCGGTGGGCTAATCAACCTGGCTAGCAGACGGGGACTTGTCAAGCCGTCTACATTTTCGCCTTTGTCCAGGTAGAATCCGGCTCTAACACCGTCGAACGCATTTGGCACCTGCAATGATTCAGAAAACGCCCTCCAGAGGCTCAAACGAAGCTCTCACCTTCGCCTTAATCGCATCAATTGCTTCGGTCACGTTTTTCTGCAGCGTCTCCATCTCTGGAGGTTCCAAGACTAGTGCTAGTGCATCCCTCCATGCCTGCGTCGCCACCACTCTCGCCGCTTGAGACGGCGGCAATAGCTTGAATGGCTCTTCTAGGGAATCCAGGTCGTACAGTGGGTCCCTCTCTATCGCCATCGCCATGTACTTCGGCCATGTCGCGAAGAACGTCCTGTCGTTCACAAGCATAATCGGGACAGCGAATACAATCTCCAATAGCCTCTGTGAGAGGAAGGTGTATTGCGCGGGGGCGACACTGAGCCCTTGGGACCGCGTTGAGTCGAGGAGGAATTCGCGTATTGACTCATGACGGAAGGAGCACTTGTTGCTCATTGTTATGGTCCCCGCAATCCTGTTGGCCGCTCCTCTCCCTACTGCGACGAGCGGGGCGAGCCCGTGGAGGATAAGCTCAATGTCTCCAAGTGGGACTTGAAGGATAGTGAGGATGTGGACAACCTGCACGTTCCTGTCCTTCGAGTTTGCACCCATCAACGCGAGTATCGCCATGACTTCTGGGAAGAGCGGCAAGAACTGAATTCGAGAGAGGATCTGGGTGTATCGGCCGTCGAAGTTTGTCACCTCGAACGTAGGGTCGGTTTCTTCCACGAGATCGAGGTGGACGGGCCACTCCAGAATGCACTGGACAATGGACTGGTCCAAGGGGAGCATCCACTTGTCCTCTGAGAGACCCTCGTAGTGAACGATAGTCATATCGAGGTACCTGTATACAACCGACTTCAACACGAACCGGTCAATGTGGTGGGACTGCGACCGCGCCTCATCAAGGAGGTAATCTCGCACTCCTTCGTTGAAGAAAAAGAGTGGGATGTCGTCGTCCCTGCCGGGGATATGAACGAGGGGAGCGATGGCCGTGAGGTAGGTGATGACTTCGTATGGTGATATCCCAAGGAATTTGGAGAGACCAACGACGGTGAGCGGGCGCTTCAGCAAGGTGAAGGCTGAGATGATGTCGCTGGAGTGGGGAAGATCGCTTCCTCGAGCGAGAACGTCCGCATAGAATTTGTCCAGGTGCGTGGAATCAAGTGGAAAGGCCTCCGAACCGACTTCGAGGATCCACTGGACCAAGGGGACTGCAACTGCGAAGGACCCTTGGGCCAGGGCTTCAACAGCTTGGATCTCCTCTTGCGAGTGTTGTGGAAGTGAGCCCCGGACGAAAGTCGAGACGTCTTCCTTGGGTGAATACTGAGCGAGGTCGAAGAGCCCCACGTCATGGGAATCCGCCTGAAGAGCCGCGTTGGGGTTTATTCTGCCGCAGATGATGATGCGCAGAGGAATCTTGGGGTTCTCGATGAAGAACTTTCTCGCGCGGTCCAGGAAGTCGAAGAGTTGCTCCTGATCGTAACACTGGTCGAAACCGTCCAACACGATGATATACGGCGCCTTCGTCGTCTTGATCACTGTGCTCACGAGCGTCTTCTTGCAAAGGACAGCCTGGCATGGCCCGTATACCAACTTGTCGATCTGGTTCGCAAGAGAAATGTATGACCTCAGCAGGTCAGGTTCTTCCTTCAGTACCTTCTCCATGACAGCCCCCGTCCCCACAATCGCAGCAGCGACCTGGAACGCCAGCGTCGGCGCGACCGACTGCCACCTGCTCCTCTCCTCCTGGGATCTCGACCAAAAGTAACTTCCTGCCAAGCGTTTCTTCTTCTCGAGCTTCAAACAAATCTCCTGCGCGATAGTGGACTTGCCCTCACCCACGCCGGCGTGTACCCATGATATGTGGGTGTTGTATTTGACCTCGCTGTCCGCCCACGACATGATCTTCTTCGTTGCCTCGCGTCGGGTCCCTGGGAGACAGGACACCTTTGGAGGGCACCTCTCCTGGTCCCGGCGATGCGTCGCGTCGTGTAGCGGTCTCAGAGCGGAGAGATCTGGACCTGGGTGTCGGTTTGAGCTGGTGATACCGGTCAACGCAACTAGGGACTCACCCTTGGCCTTGCTCGAAGCAGGGGCAAGAGCCGTGCCATCAGCGCTGGGGAGCATGGTGGGTGGTCAAGGCAAAGACCCAGGGAAATCTTGTCCTCGTCATGATTGTTCTTATATTGGGCCATCAGTGAAGTCCCCGGGTGCATTAATAGTATGACTGCGGGGATCGTGTTCTCGATGATGTTGTCGTGGAGAACAAGCGCCAGCAGATTTTCGCAGTTTACCCTTTCCCATCCAGGCAATGCTGGTGATCACATTATCTCAGGGGTCATCTCTTGGCATTGGAAGGATGAGGGCTAGCAGGAGTTAGCGTACGTAGGTATGAGCATGGGTTGGATATGTAACTCTCATGGAGTCGAGTCATCGTCTTCATAGCCATGAGAGTCGAAGCAACGAACACTGGTATTCATCAAGATTGGATTGTGTTCCGGGAGAGGATCAATGGGTTCCAGTCGCAGTTCATGTGACCTTCCGTCGAGGATGCAGTGCCCGTAACCTATGTGCCTAGACCACGCCGGAAGGCCGAGGCAAGGCAATCCATTGAGGTGGACAAGACATCCGAAGAGCTGTTCTTCCTGCTGAGTTGCCCAACAGATTCCACTTTGATCTCAGTTACATTTCCAGGTGCAATGCTATCTCTTACCCTGATGAAACTGCAGGATGGTGACCCGACGCGCCGAAGCTCGTCACTGTATTTCTGGGAACGGCGCTTTTTCTCCCAATGCGACTTACTTCTCAGGGGCTCGGGCGCCTAATCTCAATTATGCAGCACGCCTCCTCTTCTCTGACTTTTCTCGCTTCAAATGTCTAGAATCAAAACGAGTATATTCGTTAGCTTTTTGTTGCTACACAGGACGAATTCTCTGACCCAGGGTCTGTATCTTGAGCGGAGGAAGCGCGAAGTAGGATTGATAGCCCAGTGGCACCTGGAAAAGGTCGCTTAGAAATACGTCCAGTGGTAACTAGTTCACTCGGCCAAGGAGTTTGACCTCGTGCGCCCCCCTCCTGAAGGCCCAGGCCCTTCAGTCCTGGCCATGCTAATTGCTCTTGATCACCGCACTTTCCCCTCCAGTGGCTGGGAGCGGGAACGGTGTGGGAGATAACCAGGCTCAAGAAGCAACAGCAACGCTCATTCCAGTTTTCGGAGCTCCGACAAAGGACAGGAAAGCCTCTCTTCCTGATTTAAAGTTCAGTGGAAGGTAGCTTCGACACGCATCTCGTACCAAGCCAAAGTGGGGGGTGCAAGCAAGATGCAAGTTACTGTTTGACCTATCGGCTACTAGTAGATATGTGACCCTCCAGCGATCCGGTTGTGCCGCGTTGTGGCGTATTTCAATTACTCAGCCTTGCCTCGAGGCCACTCGACACTGACATTTACCCTAGCGGCACGCCTCTTCCCATTGTCCTTCCCACCACGCGCCTAGACAGTTTAACGCAACCCTTCTGTAGTACTTTCGTGCCCTGTCAACACCCTGGTAGGTTTGGCTATAGCGCTACCACCGGTTCGGGGTAAACATTGACGCGAGAGAATTAAGCGCCCAAACTCGAAATGGTCCCCACGCCCCCTGGCGCACTGTACGACATGATCGTAGCATTTCCCCGAACCATACCGTCCCTCGCCCTCATCCTCCTCGGAGTATCTCTTTCCTATCCCATTCACCAAAGCCTCCTCAAGGTTCGACTCAGCGCGTATCAACCGAGAGCGTGGAAGATGTCGCTGGAGATGGGGCTTGCAACCTGGGCCAAGGACGACATGTCCCTTTTGAGGGTGGAATTGGAGAGTCTTAGAGGGGAGGTCCGCAACCTTAGACGCGAGAAGGAGGGTCTAAAAGGATACATTCGCTGTCTTATCCCCACAAAAGAGGACGTTGAAGCGCAGATATTGGAGCGAGAGGCTCATCTTCTGGAGTTCCAACGCCGGCGCGACCCGGAGGGGGTCGGTTTGAAGGGGAGTTACTCACCCAGCGAGTTCGCTCCTAGGGCTAGCGACAAAGACGACTCGATCGACATTCAAATTCGGACGCCGAAGCGAGACAATAAAGACCTCGAAACTCGCAACAGGGAACTCACAGATCGGTATTCCGAATCTATGAGGCACCTCCGAAACGCCCAGGCCAGTTCTTGTCCGAGTTGCTCCCTCCGCAACTCGGCAATATCCCTCCCACCTCCCTTCAGCGACAAATCCGAGCCTGAGCATGACGAACCTGCAGGTTGGAGTGAGGTGACGCAGTCGTGCTACATACCCGAGAACCTTCCTCCGAATCCGGATCGGAACCGCCGACAAATAGCTCAAAGCGATTCGCCTGAAATCGGCGGGGACTTCGGAGTGATGGTAGGGGCCAGTTGCGACGTTGACCTCAATGACTCTGTGCTTTGTTTTGTAGCCTTGATTAATCCCACTCCGAGTACGAGGCGGGAAGAGGCCCAAGACCCTTCTGACGTTACTGTGCCTGGTGATTCCGGGCTTGGTGATTTTTGTCTCCCTGATCAATACTTCGACATTGATTATCCTGAGCCAGTACTAGTAGATGGTTCACCAGAGCATGCTATCTGAAGAAAGGGGTATAGGCAATTTGGAATTGGCACTCTATGCTAGTCGTCTGTTGGGTCCTTTAAGAGTCATTTTAAGACAAATATAGCATACTTTTCGCGGAGCTTCGCGCACAGACAGTGCACTACCCTTTCATGCAAGCTCAAGTCCACCTCAGCCTCCACTTGTGCATACACCCTCCAGGATACGGGGGTATCGGACTCCAGCACCTTGGGGTGAATCCCTGCCCGATCAAAGCCCTACCCTGTGTGAAGCGGACGGAAAAATAAAATAGGCGCCCACAGGCGATGATCATTGCAGGGCAGGGTTGGAATCGAGTGGGGGCGAATCAGGAAGAGGGCGTGTGTGGATATCATGGTGTCAATGGGTGTTACGAAGACGAGAATATTCTATGTTGACTGTTTCCATTAGTATGTATGCTATGTGTGAAGTACATTCCGAAAGATGGCGATGCAAATGCAATAAATAGTCCTTCATTGAATATCGTGAGGATACCCCCAAAGGACCTGTCGAGCCCGTGAGGTCGACCGGGTTCCGTGGAAGGTCGGCAGGGCAACTGTACGCCGGAAACGACACCCCGGGAGGGTCAATCGTTGGCGGAACAACCCTGCCTGTCATGCCTGACGTCGCTGCCAGGGGAGCGGCGCTAAGAGCAGGAGGGGTGCAGCATCAACCTAACACCCGATCACCCAGCCACATCCCGCAACCGCCAATCCCGCAAACCAGCTACATATTGTACTTCCCGTCGCGACGAGGAAACACCTCCAAACCACACTCTCCTGCGCCAGGCCCGGCGCCCACTTCGCCTCCGCCCTACTCGGACTCCATCCCCCATCCGCCGCGAGGAGCTTCACAAAAAACACAATGGGTATCATATGGAACCACACGGGGATATAAGAATGCCTCGCGACGGAGCCCCAGTCCCTTCTTGTCCACTCCCACTGCGCGTAGAGTGAAACGATGGAGCTGGCGAGTGCGAAGAAGGTGACGGCGTTCCAGACCGAGAAGAAGAGTGTGTGGTAGTTGAAGCCCCCGTCAACGAACGAGGGGTGGACTGGCCAGGGGGTATTGAGTTGTACGATTTCGCGCATGGTCGGTGAGACGGCCGTGGAGAATAGGAGGAGGGAAATGGATGAAAATAGAGAAGCGATGAACGCGGGGAAGACGTATGGTGACGGAATAAGCATGTAATTTTGCCACTTGTATAGCTGGATGCCGGCCATGTATGCGAGGATGTGTTGGAACGGCGCTGCAGGGACGATAGCGTCATAGGACGCCACGTTGAACCCGAATCGAAGGGGTGATTTTTCGGACTTGCCGCTGGCTGTTACCGCGAATGTCCAAATCGACAGCAAGGCGAGTGCAATTCCGGAGAGCCGATACCAGTCCTTCCTGCTCCTAATCTTCACCATCCTCGCCGCCTTCCTCCGTGATGCGTTGAACCGGTTGCCAGACGTCGATCGTTCACTGTCAGATTTAGGAGGCGGTGCCGAACGTCGAGCTGTCGAGATGATTCCAGCCAGAACCGCCTTCTTTGCTGGTCGGAGGAAAACGTACGCCATGTCCAGGACCCACAGGAACAGGATATGTACCACCGGTCCTTCGAATCTTGCGAAACCCCACACCTGCGGCGTCGCGTATCCATCCTCCGTCGACACCGACCCGGCGCCCCCGAAGAATGATGGCCAGCTCTTCGTCAACACCATCCATATGATGAGATGGCCGAATATGCCATAGAGGAATGCAGGAAAGAGTAACCGCAAGCTTCGCCGCCATACGAAGCTGGCATCGCTCCGCCCTGCACCATAGTATGCCGCTGGCGTTGACCGGGATATTGATGCCGCATAGCCCGAGATGAAGAAGAACAGCCCGACGATGACCGTCTTGCACATGAACACGAACACGGTGAGAGGGGTCGATTCGAAATAAGGATATGATGACGAGGCCGTTTCGATGATGGAGTGTTGTACGATGAGGAGAACGGTGAGTGTTGCGCGGAGATTGTCCATGAAATGAGTTCGGTAGTCGTCAGCCGACCCATTCGAGTCGTCATAATCCTCCAAGTCGAGTGGATATCCCATGCTGATGTATCGTGGCCGTCGCTAAAATTAGTTGAGGCGTAGATGTGTTCAAGGCAGACTGAATAGCCAGCTGAGCTGTCATGCAAGTATGAACAATGCCACGACTCACCGAAACATGCAGAACCCCAAACAACCCCGCGCGCTGAAGCCAATCAAACCGAGTTTTCCACCCACGACGAAGCGTTGCTGGCGTTGGCGTTGAGGAGACGGGGGAACAGAAAAAGACGAATTCCGAATGAGGCGATGTGACTTTTATACAGATGGCTGTCAATCATCAAATGTTCTGAGGCGAGAGCGCCCAAAGCGGCGGCAGCTTTAGCCCCGGTGCATCCACCTGGAGATTGTTAGCCACACTTTGGAGGCTGCATGTTCCGGCCTCAGCCTGCTGCGGCCTGAATATACCGTGGATTCTCATCCCCGAGGCAGAAAGGGAGATAGGTGTAGGGAGGCCACCCTGAGGCTTCACCTTACCATGTAAACTGCGCCGGTGCTTTCGACGATCCAAATGGCAACTGATGTGAGTGCATGGTTCCCCTCGGGGTTTCTCAGGCAACTTGGCCTGCTACGATGAGGGTTGGATTCCAAAGTCGAGGAGGACGCAGCATCCACGCAGCGAACGAGGTTACTTCCTGATGCCAAGGCCTTGAGCCCGCGGCTTGTCTTCTCCTCCACGTCCCTCCTGACCGTTGTTCGCGATCATCGATGGGTGCTTCGTAGGGCCTAGTACATGTCCATGACCTTCATGCGCCCCGGGATGACTGAAAAGTACCAGCTTACCACACCTTCTCGTAACTTCACTCATTTTATCTATCCTCGTTGCAAATGACACCTTCCCCCCAAATTGGTGCGGTATCGATGCGAAGGTTGGCCTTGTGAGCCCAAGGGCCCAACCCAGGGACATAGAAGAAACAGAATGCGGAGGCTGGGTGGAGGTCGGGAGCAAGGGGGATTGGATCCATACATTGGAGGTGGCCGGAGGGAATTCCCACGGTTGTTGACCTTGAGCACTCCTCCCTTTGTGATCGGGAATTTGGAAACATGGATGGGCACATCTTTAGAGCTGAGGACAATAGTGACAGCCTTAGAGATACCTACAGCACGAACATGAACCCAAGGGAAACAGGAGTGTCTAAACCGCTTTGAACTGTGGGTTTGCCATCGGCACAGCTCAACCTAGTTTGCCCGAAGGCCCAAGTTTTGCCAAGGCATATATCGGTGCAATGAGCGACTCGTATTATTCAATCATATGTAAACTATGTATGCGAGGCGAGGCTCCACGACATTAGAAGGGCTATATACTATCAAACATGGTACATTCAGTCTCTTGATTTCGGTGTGGTTCTTCCAAGCCTGTCAACGAAAGTGGTATACCCCGCTTGCGAGAACACCGCTATACCGTTCGTCGCTCTGGCGAATTGACCAGACATCCCCTACAGCCTGGCCTTTCTCCGAGGTCTTCAGCCTCTTATGCCTCTTCTCCAACTGTCGTATCCGCTTGCTGATATACACCAACCATTGGTCGACCTCATCTAGGAACCCCTCTTCTTCCTCTTCCTCCTCCTCCCCACCCAATGTCCGGTGAAGTTGATCGAGGTCGTCCAGGGCCCTCGTCACGGCCACCGAGTCCCTCCATCCGGACTTGAGGTCCCAAGGAGCGGTGGAGTTTGTGTTTGATGTCGATGTGGGCGTCAATACCACATCGGATGACGCCGCAGAAGATGCCCTCGAACTCGGGCGCGACGATCCGGGCGAAGGTGGTACATCCTCGTCGTGGTCCTTCAACGTCGAAGCAGACGATGGCGTCGTCATCGCCGTCCCAGCCGTCAAAGTGGGCGTCAAAGTATACGAGCTCGCGCTCGACGGTGACGGCTCGTAATCATCTCCCCTCCCCCGGTTCTCCATAAGCCCGTCCATGCGTAATGGTGGCAGTTCGATGTTATACATGGACATGGTGGATGCGGCGACGCTGATTCGTGAGGATGAGGTTGACGCTTTTGGTGTGACGGCGGAATCCATGGAGAGGAAAGACTTGAGTTCTGGTTTTGGGCTTTCGTTGATGTGGTTTATAACATGGGATAGGGATGGGGCTTTGGGTTTGGCCGTCCGTACTTGAAGAGCAGGTGGGTTGTTACCCGAGTTTCGCCGCTTTGGGCTCTTAGGAGGCAAAGACCGTGGTCCAACCGAGTGCGACGCCGACATTCTCCCAACGAAGTGAGGGTTTGAGGGTTCGCGGAGGGCAAGGAATGGAGAGGGAGGCAGGGGAACGAGAAAGAACGTGGAAACGTCGCTAGCGACGCTGGAGTGGTAAAGAGAGGAATCGCAAATGCTGCGAAGGGGCGGTGAAACAGGAAGAACCCCTGGTTCAATAAGGTGCAGAGACCTATATATGTGCTTGCTCTGATGATCAGTAGTTCAGCTACTTGCACTTACATACAACAGCCGCATTATCATCTCTGTAGGTTGTGGGGTTGATTCGTCGCCATCGAGTCGGTTGTGAAGCTTGACGTTTGCCGAGGATGGACCGCACTAGCCACCTCGAGCCAAGGTATCGCGAAACCCGACCACATGGTAACCATGGCTTTCCTGGAGCCAGGTACCATGAAGAGTTGACCGAGACAGAAAATGCAGAGAGGTGCCAGGACTGCCAAATGTCATTTGATCGTTGATGTTGATGGTGAACGCTGAAACCAGAAGCACTGAGGGAAACAGAGCAAGATCACCCCAAGCAAAGGCTGCCTGCCGAATGAACTTTGCATCACCCAGCAATCGTAGCCCCTGCGTATAGATAGATCGTTAGCTCACGGAGAGGGGGACTCACCGCCGATCTCCCTGGGAACGAGCCAATATAGCTAACTTTCCGGATCTGGCGCGGATGTGATAGCCTTGAAGTGCAGCAAACATCTGACGGAGATTGGCAGCGCATCTGCGCCGAAACATGGATTGGATACACCGCCAATAACGGACAATATGAACGTATTTGCGTAGGGGCGATGACTGTCCAAGAAAGAGCGTCCCCTAGTATCACCGCCCGGTGTACGTTCAATGACGAGCCAAAAGCTGTTCCTTCTTGATGAGCGTCAGGACCAGTATCCAGGACCCAGAGGATTTGTGGACCAAAAGTGCGATATATTACTACAGAGAGCGTAAGTGGTGCGTCACCTGTTGCAAGAAGGGAAAAACGAACCTGGATTACAATATGCACGCCATCTTGACGCAGGTGTACAGGAGTCGAGCACGGACGGGCGTACTTGCTGGGGCTGGGTTGCGTGTTTAGATCGGCTTGATCTTGAAGTGGAGGGAGATGAGGGAGAAGATCAAGCACTACACGCGTCGCGGTACTCAGTGAACGAGCCAAGTCGAGGAGAGGCCGAGGGAACACACCTTGAGATCCTGAACCAAATAGTAGAACACTCGGAGGCCTTCAGGGTCCTCACTGTCCTGAATGTCGACGAGAGAGCCAATCTTGGCAGTCTCGAAAGCGATGTGGTCTCCGCCAACCCGAATTTCCAGCTCCTGCTTCCCGACGATGTTTTTCTTGGGCCAATTCTTGTCATCTTCCCTGTGAAGCACCGAACAGAAGTCAGTCGTTACCCTACAAGCTCGATTTTTGGGTACTCGCTTCGTGATCTCGCTCGCCTCTACGATCCGCTTCAGCTCCTTCACAACCAACGGACCAATCCACACTTTGCAAAACACGTCAGCGGGAGTGTTCCGCCCAAGAACCACGGTCAACTCACTCTCTTTGCGAATCAAACTGTCATTACGATAGTTGGAGTTATTGGCATATCGCAGACGCCCATGAGAGTACTCGAATTCCAAGAACTCGTGGCCGTGCTTGCCAGAGTGGCCCGTGCTGTCTGGGAGTCAACTTTCATGCGCCTGGGCGGTTTGCGGTTCGACGTACTAGTATCTATAGCACGTTCAGCATCTCGTATATATTTCTAACTCGACCAACGCTGACCTGAGGTAGAAAGGATCGCTCTCGCTTGAAGACATGACGGTTCGGTTGAAAGTTGCAACTTGCCTCGCGGCGGTTCCAGCGCTTTGAAGCGGAGTTTGAACTACCCAGACCCCGTGCATCCGCCTGGGCGCTTCTTCAAGTTCTTGTTCCTTGGCGCCGTTGGTGGGCCTCGTTCCGTATAGTTGAAGTTCTAGTGGTTCGACAGGCGTCGTGGAATGAACCGCATCAGTTCTTGAAGGCATGCCTCCAGACGCTCAGGCTCTTTACGCTCAAATACGCCACCGGCTCATCGAAACAGGGGAATGGGACCAGTGAGCAACCTTATAGCTATCCGTCGCTTCTACTAAAGCAAAGATTTCGCTTGTAGAATCCGGGGTGTCCTTGTAACAAGACTCAATGAGAGTGGGTGGTTGGATGAGGTGAAGGGTCGAGGCAAAGGTGGGTCATCACTCCCCTCTCGAGGTCAAGCTGACGGGTTAATCGCAAACTAGAGCGCGGACGTGACATGGACCCAACGACTTTCCAGGCGATATATGACGAACTACGACCCGGTGCTCAGAGTCAGTTCCGTCTTCCGCTCCCGAGAGGTGCTATTGACAGAAACCCCCTCCATGCAGGCTTGATACCTCCCGCGGTAAAGAAGGAGATAAACGCCGTCATAAAGCAACACCTCGACCGGCACTTGCTGTGATAGTGGCCCTTTTGAACCACGTACAACCACACCCGATTTCATGGCATGGCTATGATTCTGGGTTCGTTTGAAATGGCTAAGTTAACTGTATACCCGAATGTAATTTCTTTGGATTGAACTCCAACGATGGAACCATGAGGTGGTCGTATTTTGGGTATGTTTTGGGTATCAGCTTATTACTGGCAGAGCCATCGAGCATAGAGCTCCCTGTGTAGGGTAGGCGTATACACACACTTGTATTACGCACCCGAATACGGTTTGTTTGGCAAGGAATGTCCAGGGACTGGGTGAGGTAGATTTTGACCACCCAGTGAACCGATCAAAGTGGCCAAGGTTGTTCCGTTTACTGTGGCTTGGATACATCACCTATCGCCGTGCAACTTTCGGATCGTGGTGAAAGGGTCTCATTATTCCGCGCAGTTTTGTCGATCTGGTGAGAGACGCCCAGAGGGACGCTGAGAATCGCCAGTCTCCATCCATCAAACAGGACCAAACCCGACCACCTCCACGCGAAGGTAGGCTCCTGAAGGTTCCCTTGATGTTCTCTTGCTAGATAAGCTAGATACGCTGTGCAAAATGAATACCACCACCTCATCATTCCATCAGAGGACGCTGCACTTCAACCAAAAAGATTACACCCACAGGTATACAGTTGACTTAGCCCTTTGAAACGAACCCAGAATCATGGCCATCAGTGCAGTATATGCAGAGATAATAGGCGAGGAAGATGAAACTCGAAAATGCGGCGCATGTAGATTCGCACAGCCAGCACTTGTCCGGAGGGGTGTGGGGAGGAACACCTACAGTACCCTACTGCACAAGTGACTTTGCGGGCGCGGCCGTTTCCAACTTTGGTGCAAACAGCAATAAAGGTTTCCCTGAGGCTTGCGTGGAACCTTGACGATCTTCACCTCACCTTTGAGAATATCTTCTGCACCAACGAGCCCTCCGTGACATTCATGCCATCGCGAGGCTGATCATGGTGAATTGGGGAAGTATAGTACAACGGTTTGGTGGTGGGATTAGGTTTCCATGGCGGAATCGCTGCCCTTCGTCTTGGCAAGTTCACTCCTACATATCACATATACTCTTAGCACGAGCAAATCCCATTAGAAGCACACCAAACGCACCTCAACTGCACGCTGAAATCGTCCTCGATATCGTCATCGTCCCAGTTATCCTCCCACAGCTTGTCTCCGCCGGACTTTGCAGCTCCAGGAGCGGCACCTCCAAGGCTTGCAAGATCGGTTGCCGAGTCGTCCCAGTCTATCGTAGTAAACCGAACAGCGTCAGATCGAATGGAGGGGACGAAGAACCGGGATTGGACAAACCCGCTGCTGCAAACTCCTCGAACTCGTCATCCTCCTCTAGGACGTTCAGGGTCTCATTAATGGCTTTGAGCTTTTCTTCAGTCTTTACTGTATCCTTCGACGTTGATGGTTTCGACGACATTGTGGTGGCGGCAGGGGACAAATGAGTTCCCCCGAAACCCCAGTTCACTGACGCGTCGCGTGAGAATGTATTGCCGAAAGGAATATTCGATATACTTACATAATTGGCTACTAATTCTTGGAATTCAAAGTTTGCGCTCTCCCAGAACGTCACTGCAACGATGTTGAGGGCTGCATTGCGTCGAACAGCGACGACGGCGAGGGTGACATCTACACCCACTGCTGCACGATGGTCGAGGTACAACAGCACAGTTACTAGGTGAGTGCAGTCGCGTTCCGTGTTAAACTTAGCGCTCACGCGGGACTATGACAGTGCACCCTCGGGAGAGGCGGGTCCCTCGAAACAGAGGTATGTAGTTCCGAGAGGTTCGTCGTCGAGGACTTGGGCTCACGAAGGAGTGTCAGTCCGACAGCGAAGCCTACGCAGGCACCAGCAAAACCTGTAGAGGAGCCCGTGCTGTCTTATGACAGCGCACCCTCGGAAGGGGCGGGCTCCTCGAAACAGAGGTATGTGGTGCCGAGAGTTTCTTCGTCGAGGACGTACGCTGACGGTGCAATGTCAGTCCGACACCGAAGCGTACACAGGCATCAACGAAACCTGTGACCACGGAGGAGGCCGTGCTGTCGGACAAGCAGGTCGATGTGCAGCTGTGAGTAGTTTCTGTCGATTGTCCATGGTTCGGAGCGCTGAATATTTAACATAGGAATGACGCCCTCCTCGAGTAAGCTAATGTCAGAACCGACGATAGTTCCCCGCTCAATTCCACCCCAGGGCACTCCAGGAGATGCAACTCGAAGTGACGGAGGAGGAAACGCCCGTCGTGTACGCTTCTCCCTGTCCCTCTCACGGCAAGCTCTAACCCCACATTCCGCAGCGTCGACGCCTTCGACGGGCCCGTATTCGAAGCGCTCCCACCCACCAATTCGAAATACGACCCCGCCCACCTCCCGATCGCGCAAGACCCCAACCACGTCTCCGCGAACGAAGAAGAATGGCATGCCTCGCTCATCCACGGGCGCTCCTCCCTCGTGCCGCACCAACACAAAGCGCTGTATCGGATCCCGGCGGCGACGCTGCACCTGCGGTCGCACCACCAGAAGCTGCTGGACTTCTATGCGCACTTTGTGAGCCACGCGGCGGCGTCGCTGGGGATCCCCATCTCGAGGGTGGTGCACCTCCCGACGCAGAGGAGCCTGTGGACGGTGCCGCGGTCGCCGTTTGCGCACAAGAAGAGTCAGGAGAACTTTGAGAGGCGGACGCATAAGCGCGCGATCAAGGCTTGGGATGCGGACCCGGAGGTCATCGACAGGTGGTTCCAGTACATCCGGAAACATGCGATGGGGGGTGTGGGTATGAGGGCTTTGAGGTGGAGTAGGATGCCGCTTGGTGTCGGCGAGACGCACGTCAAGCAGGTGTTGGCGACACCCCAGGCGCAGATCAAAAAGTTGGCCGACAAGATCGTCAAGGAGGAGGTTAAGAAGACCTCTCCAGCTCCCCCCGCCCAGTCATCGTAGACGTATGGCCTTCCACCGTCCGTCCAAGTATTTTAGAGTTATTCCAATATTGACATCTTTCCTAATCAAACCCGCAGTCGAGTGCACCAAATTGCAACGGAAACCTGTCGAACCCACGTTTTTGTCTCGGACCGTACCTTGACGCAGCTTGGATAAGGACCTCTATCGGCTTACGACCAGAACCACTTGAATCAATCTTGATTTTATTGAGCCCAGCCTGTGGGCAAACGAAGGCTTGGGTCACCGCCATTCAAGCCGATTGGTCGCATTCAGAGATCTCGACGTCTTTCCGTCTTGAACTGGCAGCGACCCTGCTGCGGTAGTTGATATGGACGACACCGATAAGTGCGCGCGGTGGACTTACCGCTCTTCCCACGTTCGTCTCTGCACGCATCTGGAATACAGCCCGTCAGCACGTTCACGAAACACCCCACGGTTGACCAGGGTACCTAGCAATGGCTCTCGTGCAAAGCTACCGACCAATTATAAAGACACGAACACATATTGCCCTTCTATCACCGTCTGTCAGAAACCTTAAACCGCCTCTAATAGGCAGTTAGAAGCATCGGAAGAGGCGCGAACGTTCCGAGCCAGCGACCCTGTGAATCATTGGCCGCAAGGCAGATGCGGGGCCAACTGGCCTAACTTCGTCAGTCTACATTTGTTGGATCAAGGGACTCACATGCTTAAACCAGTGGTCATGGGTCATGGAAAGACATGTAGTGGCCCATATATGGTGGCCACACCTTTGACCAGATCAGTTCCTGGGAGGCAAGTGTGAAGGGCATGGCTATGTCAGCAGGTGAGTCATTGGCCATTGGGCCTCTCGCAGCACGCCGGCTGACAGCTTGGTACCATAGGTCTGTCGCTGCCATGTTCCCCCGGTGCGTGCCAGAACAGTTGTTGCTAGATGGTGGGCAGTCCCTCGCAACCCTACTCACCTGCAGTGCAAGAGGGGAAGACCAGCAATCATCGATCATCCAGCCTTAATTGTCCCGGAAGTTCATGATCTCCCTGTTATTGCCACCTAGGTTTCGTTACCCATTCACTACGCCTCGAGGTTTAGTGGAGTGACCATATAATAGAAAATCCCTGTCACCCTCCCCATCACGCCTGAAATTTCCTCAAGGCCTCACCCCAAGCCCCTGCAGTAGCATTATATCCAGGCGATACGCTGGTGGGTCTGGATGTGACACTCCTATCGGTCGAGTCACTGACGTCAGAATATTTTAAGCGCCCAAACTGAAAATGTTTCACGCGCTCTTCGAGCATCTCTACCATCTGCTCGTTGTGGCCCTTTTCATCATTCTATCCCTTACGCTGATTAAATTCGGCGCATCTCGCTCATATCGCCTTCACCAAGGCATCCGCGACCTTCGACCCGGTACACATCAAAGAAGAGCGTGGAAAACGCCGCTGGAGGTGGGACTTGCAGCCTGGATCTCGAATGAAGACATATCCGCTCTTAGGGTGGAGGTGGAACTGCTTCAGGGGAAGGTGTGCAACCTGAGGCGCGAGAGGAAGTACTTTAGGGTGTGTGTGCGCGGCTTGAGACGCGGGAAAGAGGTCCTTCGAGGGGCTGTGCGAACTCTGAGGCGCGAGAAGGGCGGCCTTAGAGGGGAGGTGTGTAACCTAAGGCGGGAGAAGAAGCGTCTTGGAGAGGAGGTGCGCTGTCTTACACGCATGAAAGACAATATTGGGGCGCTGGCGCTGAATGATAAGGCCGAACCCCGTCCCTACTCGCCCGCCAGCTCGATCACCAGCGGTGAACTCGACCCAAAGGCGATCCCCCAAGCGAGGGATCAGGGCAACGTGAATGACGCTCAAATCCAAGCCCTAAAGCGGGACAAGAGATACCTCGAGTCCCTCAACAGGGAACTCGCGGACAAATACTCCGAATCTCTAAGGCGTATCGAAAACGCGCAGGCTAACTCTTGTTCAAGTTGCCTCATCCGCAACTCCACAGCATCCCTCATCGCCTCCTTCGTTGACAGATCGGAGCGTGGCGAGCCCCCAGGGCGAAGGGTGACACAGTCGTGCTGTGTACCCGAATCACTCCCTCCGAACCCAGATCGTAACCGTCGCCAAATCACCAAAAGTGTTCCTGTTGGAGACGGTGGAGACGGGGTGCATACAAACGTTACGTTTTTCTGGAGCGTTTGACGGGCGAAACTAACGTTTCTCCCTTATTTGGTCACCGTAACGTTTTTATAGCAAAATTAACGTTTCTCGGGCCAAAACGTTAGATTCGGTGGTACAAAAAGTCACGTTTGATATAAACGTTGGGGTGGGGAGAAATACGCGTTGGAACCTATCGGATATAACGGTGAATTAGTACCCTGGTTGAGGGTTTACTTTTTCAATCACCCTATCAGTGACTGAAAGTCGTAGTGCGCGGTCAAACCGCGCCCGTCGCCTCAGAAAACTACTGCTACCACCAACGCTGCTTTCAGCTACCTCCCTGATTGAGGCTAACGGCGGTTCTGTTTCCCCAATAGCATGGAGGCGAGGTGGTGACCTTCGGAACTAGTACCTAGGTAGAACGACTCTCCCAAGCTCTTTCTACAATGCATTGATAGACCCTCAGCCGGAAGCTGGGGAAGTGGGAAGACGGCCACGGGTGACTGCCGCATCGCAGGCCCTAACTTGGACTTGTTGGAGTGCCGCAGCGCACGGAGCACTTCGACGCCCGTGCGGAGCTACTTATTCCAGAGGTCGGCTCGGCGATGGGTACTAATTCAGTTAACCATTAAATACATGTAATATAACCGCAGCCCGTCACAGGTAAGACTCAGGGTGCAGGGGAGCAAGGGATGTCTCCGTGCCGTACAGCAACTCGAAGTGTTTTAGAAACGCCAAACGTTAGATTTGCCCACGTGCGAGAACGCACAAACGCCAGGCAAAATAATGTTCCCCCGTATAAAACGTTCGAAAGCTGTGGAGATTCCAAACCCCCCAAAAAGCGCGTCAAAGCGCGTTTGCTAGGAGGGGTGAAATGGCGGGAGAGAGGGGTGGCAGGCAACGAATTAGCTCATGGCGCCCGTAACTCATTGATCGTGAGAATAGGATAACCCAACTTGAATACACCCGCCCGAAATTATAGAGCCTGGGGAGTGTTATAGGACAAAACAAGGTTTATTCAGTGGTTAGAGGCAGACAAAGGCGCTTTAATGTGTCCAGCGGAGCGGAGGGGCACTGAGAGCGGTAGCAGCAAAACAAGCGCCGCCGAAAGCGCCCAGGCAGCTTTGAAATGGGCCGTGGGAGTCACTCTCCATTTACACCGCTTGAGTGCAAAATTGGACCACAAAATGAGTACTGCTCTACTTCACCATTGAATACAGCATCCTCCACCACCTATACAGTACCTAGGGTGAAATGAACACGTCCCCGCTCTACAGCAACTTTGACGTTTTAGAAACGTGAAACGTCAGTTTCGCCAACGTGTGGTAAAAAATAAACGTTAGATTCACCTCGAAACGCTCAGAAACGTTCGAAACGTTAGGCTCATAAACGTAACGTTTTGCTCACTCTGGAGACGGCGGCGTTATGGTAGAATTTGGTGGTGTTGACTTCTCCTACAGCCCGAGCTCGAATCAAGAGGAGGTCCAAGAGCCTGGCGGTACAACCGTGTCAGGGGATTCTGGGCTTGGTGATTTTTGCCTTACTGATTCATACTTCGATCTTGATGATTCTGAGCCAGTATTTGTAGATCGTTGGTCGGTTTCTGCTGTTTGAACCTGACGGTGTACGTTTTTCTTCGAGCGCTCGAGCGTCAAATTTGAGCTACTTACTCTCCTCACTCTGCCAAAGATCCCTAGGTCATAGAGGGCTAATACGCCTGGAAATAGTGTCAAATGGGTGGACTATGGTATCGAAGTACTTTAGCATATCAAACATCTGTCGATGAAGAGAATCCTGTAGAATGTATATAGCAGTGCAAGGAAAGCCCAAGGTCACATTTTCGCTGCTGGCTGAAGGGTCCAGGCCGACCACCGTAGGCGCCGTCCCCGCCCCCACACGGAGACGCCTACATTAGCCTCGGCTGTAACACCCCTATCCAGAGAGGCTTTCCCCGTGCCCTCGCCCCGCTCGCATGACATGCGCTGGGTCGAAGTTTGGAGATATTTCGGTGAAGGGGATGCGAAAAATATACTCAGGGGAGGGTTACCGTGAAGGATGACCCCTAAGTGAAGCATCGCGCAACGGGGATGTCGTACATAGCTTCGGGGAGCCCGGAGCGGAGAGCGTCTCGAGTTTGGGCGCTTAATTGTTGGCATCAGTATTTAAAGCTGAATCGGTGGTAACGTGAAACTAAATCTACCAGCATACTATGTCTAGGGCGAAGGGAAGTACTGCAGAAGGATTGGGGTGAATCTTGATACTGGGAACACGCGTTGTCCCTAGGATCCCTTCCCATTATCCGGTTGGCCTCGAGCCTGATGACAATTTGCCGTGACAAGGTGGAAGTCGGATCGGTGGATCCGCAGGTCCTTTACCGACATGTCGAACTGTATGCAACATGGCCTCCCACTGCCCCACTATGGCCATGCGAAGCCCGCCCGTCAGGATCACGCCAGTACCAACACCCCATCTGTCAAAGCGATGCTCCACTGAACTTTAAATTTCGAAGAGAGGCGTTATGGTGTTTACCCATTGTCCGATTTCCGAAGACTAGAACAAAACTAGAATGAGCGCTGTTGTGCCTTTTTGAGCCTAATTATCCCGCACACCCTTCTCACTCCCGTTCACTGAAGGGGGGAGTGCGGCCATTGGCACGCTCGGAAATGAGGGAACCTGGGCCCCCAGAAAGGGAAGCGCACGATTTTCCAAGTGAACTACCACTTGATGCAAGCTACCTTTTCGAGGCGCCACCGAGGAACGTTGCACAAGAACGCGTTTGAGGCTATTGATGTGATTAAAGCAGGGGAAGCTCCATTTGCGACTTTTGAGGGCGCTTTCCGAATCATCATAGGTCCCAAATGCGTTTGACGGCGTTGAGGCCAGGTTCTACCTGGACAAGGGCGGAAAAGTAGACGGACTGACGAGTCCATGTTAGTGACTTCACCCCCTCATTGTTACACTGGGCCAGTGGAACCCGAGAGCTCCAACCCCGGCTCTGAACCAGCTGTCAGGAGGCTGCGAGATGGCGCCGAGCCTTTCCTCGCTTCCAGCGAAATCCAGGAAGAGGAGATGTACGGGGAGAGCGCGGGGCTGGTCGTGTAAACTCGTGTTCGGTTGGCCAGGCCACAAGTTTTTCCTGCAGAAGTGCACTCTGGAAGGTCATTGTTACACCCCGTCGCTGGGACTCAGACCCCTTACATACCCGGGTGACGTTTCTCCCTCCTCGTCCCATCGAGGCTCCTGCAGGGGCCGGACGAATCGTTACTATACCTCCTCCTGTTCACTCTATATACCAACACACGTCGCCCACTGTTGAGGCGAGGGCCTCGCCTGAAGGTAATTGAGCCGACTGAGGCTGTGATGCTCGCCATGTGTTGCCAAGCACTTTGCAAGCCCAAGCCGTGCAAAAGGTCCTCGCTTCCCTTGGCACCGACTTGGCATCTGAAAAATAGGCGCTCGTGAGTCGGCACTAGAAATGATAATTGTTCAGTGTGCACCTTCGCCTCGTCCGATTCATTGGGTCAAAACAGTTTTCCTTCTCCCTCACAGTTCATACCAGGAAGTGCGGCGTTTGACCCACTTTAGACTTTAGTCCTAGACCGGGTGCAGATCTCCACTCCACAATGCCTCCTTAAGCGCCCCATAGCGCAAAACGTTAAATAGGCAGTGGGCACCCCGAATGGGATCCTTAAGTACTAAGTTGTGGGCAGAGATAACCTCTTGCACGTCATTCTCTTCCCGTGCTCTCTGAGCACCCCGGCTGACCGTTTATATTGCTAGAGCCGAGTGCAATGAGGTCATCCAACCATATAGCCTCTCCGTTCTGTGCTGGAGCAGGGTAAGGGGCTTAGTACAGAGGCTCGCCGATAGCCGCGACGAGATGTGCTATTCCCTCCCGAGAAGCCTGAAATGAATATGTAATCAAGTCTTGTGAACTTCGCGCAGCTTCTAATTGCTCGATCAGCCAACACTGACCCCAACTTGTTCTCATACCGCCACGATCCTCGAATGGTCCCTGTTCCTCTGAAGCTCAGGTCTCTCTCGAATTCGACACGCTACGTTCATGTTCTGCACCTCGCTTTCTCTACAGCCTTTCGATATGTCACACAGCGGGAAAGCCAGCCTGGGGTTGGTGTTTGGGAGTCGTGGGGGCGCACTCAGGAGGAGGGTGGGATTGGCACGCATACATTCCAGAGGAGGGTGGAGATTGACCGCGGCAGCACGAAGTTCACCGTCTTCGTTGTGCTCATACCCGTCCTCGTACTCTTGTCAGGATTGTTCGCCGGCTTGACGTTGGGATATATGAGTTTGGACGAGACGCAGTTGAACGTGCTAAGTGTTAGCGGTACCCCGTGAGTTCAAGCCCACTTCTACGCTATCCCATTTGCCCTTCTGAACGTCTTCACCAATCCCAACTGTCTCGACATTGACAACTGGCAATGGTACATTCACAGACAACAGAGGGAATACGCCGGCAAGATCAAACCTATCCGTAAAAACGGGCATCTCCTCCTAGTGACGTTACTGCTTGCAAATATGATCGTCAACGAGTCGCTCCCCATCATCGCAGACCCCATTCTCGGAGGTGGTGTCCAGAGCGTCGTCGTCAGTACCGTCTTGATCGTTATGTGAGTATTAACTCGTTCGATCGCCCAATTTTTACGGCATAGAAATCTCGCTCGCTGGACCTCCAACGTCCACAGCATCGGTGCTCGGGGAGGCCACACCCGCCTCTTCATTTTCCTGTCGCTCACGCGCCCTTCGCTTGCGCTCGTTGCGGCGCGAATGTTGGCTGTAAGCCTGTCTCACATGACGTCACGCGTTCCCCGCAGACGCGCCTCGGGGACTGCCTCTGCCCAACCCATAGTGGCTCCGTTCCGCACTGTTGGGATCAAACTCAACCTTTTCCTCAACCCCCATACTCTTTTTGCATGTTGTTGTGCAAGTACTCATCCCCTCGCCCAGATTCTCCGAGATCATCCCTCAATCACTGTTTACCCGCCATGGCCTGTATCTTGGTGCCAAAATGGCGGGATTGACCACCGTGCTCATCTACGCGTTGGGCGTGGTTTCGTGGCCTGTGGCGAAATTCTTGGAATGGGTTCTTGGGCCTCACCATGGTATCATCTACCGAAGAGGAGGTTCGTACAATTTGGTTTGCTCAGGAGGCATAGAGTCTGACGTGGTATCTTTTCAGAGCTGAAAGAGCTCATTGCTATGCACTCGAATCAAGGAGTACTTGGCGGCGACCTCAAACGTGATACCGTCACTATCATTGGAGCAACTTTGGACCTTCAGGAAAAGGTCGTCAAGCAGGTACGAGTTTTCTTTGGTATCGAGAAAACTACCTCCTTATCATGACTAGGCCATGACCCCAATCGACGACGTGTTCATGCTGTCCATCGAGGCCAAGCTCGACTTCAATCTCCTCAAGAAGATATGTGAAACGGGGCACAGTCGTGTTCCAGTGTACGAGGAAATCGACATTCCCATCCCTCCAGACTCCGACTCTTCGAGCAACGATGGCTTCGGGATGCTGTCAACATTGGCTGGGATGGCCGGCAGCGGACCCCCTAAGGAGCGCACGCAGCGGGTAAAGAAGATTTTGGGAATTCTCCTTGTGAAGAACTGCGTTATGCTGGACCCCAAAGGTACGTGGCTCCGAGGCCTTGCGTGCGTGACTAACTCATCCTTGCCGGCAGACGCGACTCCGATACGTAGCATGCCGTTGAACAAGGTTCCGTTCATACCCAATAACGAGCCTCTGCTTGGAATCTTGGACAAGTTCCAGGAGGGACGTAGTCACATGGCTATCGTCAGTCGGTTCAGTGTCGAGAAGGTTCTTTCTTATTACATATGAATCGACGTGGCTTGCTAACCTCGTCGCAAGGCCCAAAGCGTGAAGAAGGCCGTCAAACGAGGCTTGACCCAGAGACTGCGGGAACGTGTGGGGATGGGCGATACCGACTCGTCGGAATCTTCATCATCTTCGGAGGAGGATGACGAGGAAAGGTCGGTCGGGTTCAGCATCCGTAAGAAGAGAGGAGGTTCGGGGAAGAAGAGACTCTCTTTCGTAAGGGAGAAGCACACTGACAGTGTGACGGAGGACGGCTCTGAGCCGTTGGAGGCTATCAGCGAGATCAGTCGGGAGAAGAGTGAATTGTCGAACGCTACTGTTGTAGAACGAAAGGGGAGGAAGAAACCGAAGAAAGAGAAGAGTAATGTGCACAGCATCGCGAGTCCTCGTGAGCAGAGTATGCCGGCTGATGCGGTCCTTGCAAAAGAGGGCGCCGATGAGGTGAGTGTGCTATCGCGAAGTTGGGTGCACAAGTACTGATATTTTGTGTAGTTCCTGCAAAACTTCGAGCCAGCCGTCATGCCTATGGGAATCATAACTCTGGAGGATGTTTTGGAGGAGCTAATCGGCGAAGAGATATACGACGAGTTTGACGCCCAAGGAGCTCACGGAGACCCGTACCAAATCCCAGAGCCAATCCTTAACGAGAAGCCGGACAATGGCGAAGGAGGCGTTCCTATCAAGGCCCCAAAGGCCCAGAACCCCTCGTTGAAGCAGCTCAAGAACCTGGGCTTCCTCAGGTCGAGGAGTGCGCCTCCTGTGCGTCGGGACGGGCGGGGTATCAAGGATACTGCCCCCAAGTTCGATGTTTCAAGCGGGGTGGAGGAGGGGGAAGAACGCGAGGTTGAAGCAGAGGAACACGTTCCACCGTATACAGTGGAGGAAACACAGAGTGAGGGGGATGACCTCGAACGTCTGACAAATACCGGCCCTCAACGCTGGCTAAGCCGCCTCGCGAGTTCAGCTCCTACGACACGGGCGCCGTCTCCTTCACTGGAAGTTAGCACAAACTTTCCCTCGGCCCAGCTTCTCCAACGCCCTCGCAACGGCTCGACTCCACCGTCTCGAGGCTCACTAGATGGTGGTATTGTAAGGAGGCTCACCCCCACTTCGAGCGCCTGGGGTGCTGGCGCTTCGGCAGTGAATCTCAGCACATCGTCGGGTGCCGTTGAGGGTGGAGGCCAAGAGGATGCCAATGGCGGGGAGCCGTTCAGCCGAGGTGGGCAGAGGGGCATGGCGTTCAAGAGTCGCCCCGTTTCTCCAGCTGGCGAGCAGCAGGTGTCAACCGAAAACCAGGTGCCCGCTGTGGGGACCAACCAAGAATAAAGTTGTGAACGAACGGAGGGTGGATTGTGAAACCGGGTTCGTATCTGTGTGAGTAAAGCGGTTGATCGATTGACATTCAACTGACTCGAGTTGCTAGTATAGAATCCCCATGGTTCGTGCAACATGTTGTCTCCTCGCAAAATACATAGGTTTCGGGTCATCTCGGCTCTGGTGTGTTCATAGGACTGCGTTGATGAGACGGGAACAACTTTCCGACAGTTTCCCATGCTCATCCTACTCGTGGATCTTCACTCCAGGGAGATTGTACACTACACGAACTGGAAGCTCAGCCAGAAATACGTGACCAGGATGATGGAATCACGAACCTTAACTGCTGCCCAGCTCACGAGCACCTCGTGAATTCTCTTTTCCAACATGCCTTGACAGTCGGTGCATTCCAGCCTGTCCTTCAGGGACTCTAGAACGCTCTTGATTGTATGGATGGAAAGGTCTTCAGGATGGTCAAGCGATTTAGGTCACGAAACTGGCTGGTGACTTGAGAAGAAGTACACTCACCTGGTCGCATCTCCCAAGCAAGGTATGTCGACCCCATTGCCCATGCCCTTGCAAGCCTCCCTTGACTTTCAAAGCTGCAGCGCTCCGTCGCCGGATGTACAAATGGAGGCTTCGGAAGAATCTTCTTCAACTCTCCGAGGCGGTTGGTATGAAGCATGAATAGGCGACGCAGATAGACAGCGCCGATGCGACCCGCCATTTCGTCGTCGAGTTGGGAGAGTGGGAACCCGAGGAGGTGGGAAGAGACCTTTTCAGCGAGCGATGGAATGTTGTGGTGCGCTGCGAGGGCGTAGATGTCCAGTGGCCGGAGCGCTCCATGGTAGAGGAGCAATTCATGCATGGGGGAGTCTGGGCGGATGATGGTGTTGGGCATGAGCCCATACATAGGCATCTTGTCGACGGCTTCAATGAGCTCCTCGCATTTAGGTGAGTTCTGTGCGCAAGAGGAGTTATAGATGGTGTGGATGATAATATTCAAGATTTCCGTTGGTTCGGGGACCGTGATCATCGAATTTTGGACATGCCCTCCCGCGGCGTCGATGAACCGGGACAAGGCCGTCTGCGACGCGCTGTTGATGATGTGGGTGTGGACATAGAAGAACACGCCCCCGGAGGATAGGACAAGATCGCTTTCACCGAGCCCCCTGTTACCTGGGCAAAAGGAGCGAGAAACGGCGACCGTTGTTTCCCTCCCGTTGGTCTCGCCCCCGGGAGTGAGGTATGGTCCTACGGCATCCAAAATGGCTTTCAAGTCAGCCTTAGGATGAGGAGGGAAGGGTGGTAGCCCTCTGACCGTTGACGTTCATATTCGGCTAGGTAGGGAGGCGCAGTTGCACCGAAAGGTACGTTTTAATATGGGTTAGCTTAGGCTATGTCGCTTCTAATTCGCGATGGCGTATGGCCCTCTTGGGTAGGTTCAGAACAAATCTCACCTGACGGTCGAGGAAGGGTCCGTATCGTAGCAGCATGAAGGTATGTGTGGTGTTTATATACACGAAGCCTTGTTTATCCTGACCTGCTCCCCTTGCCTAAAAGCCTTCAGCCGTCTGCATGATCCGATCAAGTTCGCACTGGAGATGTACGAAACATTGTCCAAGTTCATACCATTTTCGTCGACGGTTACCCGGTATGTGTACTCGAGTTTAGGCCAAGCAAAACGTGCCTCCTTTGGAAAAGAGGTACCGCCAGGGACCTGTGGAGGCTGACGTCGGGAATGACGTCCTCGGTGGTTCTGTTCGTGGATTATAATGTTGCCGTTGGCGAGCTTCTTTGGAACGTCGATGCTCCGTGAACGCCATTCAGAACGGACTGTAGGTGACGATCGTCCCAATTCAAGGATCATCACTTTATGTGTCCGTGGACGGAGCGTTAGTAGGTACGCGCCGGTGGAATCAACTAGGAGGTTACTTGCCATGTTTCTCTCTGGGATAAGTAGCACGCTTTGGGCGGAAAGGTGACGTTTTTGTCAGGTCGGGGCAGCCAGCATACCTCCTCGGCAACCCTATTGACGTGTGGAATCGACGCTACCAACACGGGTTAACCGAAGAAAGGTTATGACGCTTTCATGTTCGGGAGATAAGGAATAGGTGGGGTCTGACGTCAAAAATCTGAATTGGCCCCTCGGACTGCACTTGCGGCAACCTATTCTGGGTGTGGTGGGATATATATTGGTCACTCCCAAGAGTTCTCCCTCGTCCAAAGAAGGTCTGATGTATATTGTCACAGGGATAAGGTTCCTGAATGTCATAACAAACTCAGGTCCAAGGGAATCTGTCCACGGAATGGGTGAGGCTCGTGTATGACAAGGAAATCAAATAGAGTCTGAAGAGTTACCAGGGTTTTTTTTTTACAAATTTGTTTCGGGGTTTTGTCGTCGTAAGTGGAAGGACTACCTTTGCGGCAACATCATGCACCTGCGGTAGGTATAGATACGGAAGCTTGGCAGAAAGGGGAGAGAAAGCTAGGGGTACCAATCTCTATCCGTGTGCGCGAGATGGTGGTGGGGTGGTTGGCATCGACGTGAGGTGGGTTAGATCGTGCACTGGGATCAGGAACGAGAGCAACGAGTCAGCTCAAACAGACAATGTTGAACGCACGTTATATGACACGACTTACCTTGACGGCAGCCCAAGCGACCAATACATCTCGGATACGCTTGCTGAGCATGCCCCGGCAATCGACACAGTCCAATTCGGAAACCAACGGCTCAAACACGCTCTTGATTCTGTGAGTGGAAAGGTCTGTGACTTATGGTGAGCTATACGGTGCAGCATCGCCGGGGACATGACATATGCTGACCTGCGCGGAGCTCCCATGCGAGGTAAGTTGATCCAAGAGCCCAAGCTCTCTTAACCTTCTTCTGATCCTCGAAGTTGCATTTCTTGGTGATGGGGTGGATTGCGGGAGGCTGCAAAAACACCTTCCTCGCGGCGTCTGTGCGGTTCATGTGAAGGAGGAACAAGCGCTTGAGGTACACATGACCCATGCGCGCTGCAGTGTCGTCGTCAATCTCGTTGAGCGGGAAGGCGAGCAAGTGGGAAGAGGTTGGCTTCGCGAGCTCGAATACGTCGTGGTGCGCTGCAGTGGTGTAGATAGCGATTGGGTTGAGGGGGGCATGGGTGAGGAGGAGCGTGTAAAGGGGCGTGTCTGGACGGATCAGGTTCCGGGGTACCAAGCCATACAGGGGCATCTTATCGACGGCCTCGATGAGCTCAGCACATGAAGGGGAGTTCCTAGCAACCGAAGTCCCATATACAGCATGGAGGATAATGTTCAACACTCGACCTGTCTCTGGGATGGGGATGATCCCGCCCTTCACACCGGGAACGCAGTACCTGAGAAACGCTGGCAGGGCCGACTGGGACGCTTTGTTTAGATAGTCGGTGTGAACGTAGAAATGGATCGCGTCGCTCGAGCGTAAGATGAGGTCGCTCTCGAGAGTATGGCTTCCTGGATGGAAGGAAGTGGACACAGTCAAGATCTGTGCGCCCGCACCCTCTCCTGAGTTGATCATATGGGTCATGACCTCGCAGATTATGCGGCTCGGGCTAGGATGGTGCTCTTGATACAACTAACGAAACCCACGACGAACGGGGTTTCAAGAGCAGGCACCGGGAAGAAACGAATTGAAGCTTCATTAGCGTTAATGGCCCAGACGGAACAGACATGCTAACCGTGGGCGTTGGCGGGTGAGCCAAACCCAGTAACATCGGAAACGATGAGTGTTCGAGACCGTCGCCAGACTCAGGCGGCGTCGAATACAACCCTTGAGCCTGGGACGCCGCCCAGGACTGTTGTCCATTGTTCAAGGGCGTCATCGTGGATCCAGCGTCGTTACTTGACCTTGATGCGCGTATTAGAGACGGGGAACACCGAGTTGGGGAGAGTGTCGACACGGAGAAACGCACTATCCCCCTCAGAGATAAGAGGAGGATTTCCCGTGGCTTAGAGATGATGGGGGTCGGCGAGGACGTTGCGAGTCAACACGGCCTTGATTTGGATGGGACGGCGTGATATGGGCGGCCAGGAGATATGACCTGCGCAAGGACCCTCAAAAGAGTGCCATTTAAATGGGACTCCCTATTGCTCCCAACTAGTCCCCACCTGCCGAGGTTTTCCAGCCAAATTAAGCGATGATCATCCCCTACCAAGCATTTGAAGTAGGGACGATAAAGCAGAACGGGAACCCAGCGGCCCTGATCGTCGTCATAGGCGGCGTCATAAGCGCTCCACCAAGGCTTCTATTGCTTAAAGCACTCACCCCAGAATAGTCTATTGGGCGTGGACGGTCAAATGCCAGTGTTACCACGATGCCAGATGCTGGTCCCTACGAACTCCACTGTGAGCGGCATATTGTCGGGATTGTGTGTAGTCGTATGCTAGCAGTAGTGGATGAAGAAACCCGTCGAATTGTAAGTAAGGCTAATTTTGAACATACCATCTAAAGCCCGGGGATGCGTCAAGTCAATTCAAGTATACGAACCTCGAACCTCGAATCCCGAACTCATACATCGGGGGGTCAACGAGTTCGGTGTTGCTGTGTGGAATGGAACAGGTTGGGCAGGGGGGGTCTGCGGACCCAAGAGAAGCGGTGGGAACCGGAGTTGCATCAGCATGGCGTGCCGCTTTCGAAAAACTGCCGGGGAGAGGGACTTGTGATCTTCCCGGCGCTTATGAGGGCGCCTTAGGTCTCGGCCGTTCAGGGGACCCGTGTGAGCGTTGCCACTTGTATAAGCTTTGAGGTGAGCAAATTTTAGCCTTCTGTTCTATATTTCGAATGAACTTCGGCATTAGGTGACCCGTCACCCAAGGTTCTGTGCATGGAGCCTATGTACATCGTACGAGCTCGAAGGCAAAGCAATCTACCTCCCCATGTGATGGACTCGTGGTTACCCGCTTCATACTCGTGACGGCAGAGAAAACTGCTGCTCTTCCCGAGTCTCCGTCGGGCTGCGCTGTCCCCAGCTCACAATTTGCGAGTGGAACGAGTTGGAAGACCGAATACGCGTTTATACACGGTGAGGGCCTTACAGCTCCCCGCCTTCCAAAAGGCGATGCGCGGGAGACACAGGGCGCGGTTGAGTACCGGAATGGACTCATCAAAGGTCCGAGTCGGCTCATATGGGGGAACTCTAGAATCTGTGGAATTGATGTACAACATACGACATGCTCTAAAGCCTTGGAATCCGAGGAGATGGGCCCCTGGGCAACCCGAATGCGAGTCGTTCTCCGCGGTGTACATGGGTATCAGGGCTTGGCAGATTGGCGAAGGTGGTGAGAAGAGGAGCTCTTGAGCCGGAGAAGCGTTCTTGGCCCAATATGAGGCCTCAGTCGAGTGCTTTTTGATACTAAACATAGGGTGTCGACAGCGCTAAGCACTTCTCGGAGCATTCCATTGTCCATGAAGGGATAGCCATCCGCTCGGGAAGCGCCCATCGGTAACATACCACATTCATCAGGTCGTGCTGCATTTGGCGTTTCTGTTTAATATGTGTGGGACGTTAGTTGGTTGTTTAGCGTCCTCATGTCACGGTAACAGTTTGCCCCACTTTCATCTCCTCGTTCTCCATGGCTGATAAGCTGTACCAAAGGCTGACCACACCCCGTTCCTCGGCGAAAATGCTGAGAGCGGTCCTGGAGCTCGTTGCGACCAAAGAACGTCGGACTGCACGCCGCTTAGTGGTGCTCTCACGGGCGGTGCAACAATGGTTAGCAAAAAACGGTCCTGGCTTCCGATTTGTGCATCGTTGCTGATCTTGCGTGGCTAGGATCGACCCCATACTATACCACACCATCTCGCTCTCTACGGCGTCGTCGACGCACGCACTGTGGAAGACTATATCGGAGGCGTCGAGGCCAGCATCATTCTACGCGGAGAATGTCAAGAATCTCTCCGTGTCAGGGGAGGCACATACGACGCACCTTGCCCAAGTCTTATTCGTATGCACTGGAATAACGTCACTGACGTTCTGGAGCATCCCATCCTCGACCGACTCTCATACCGACACCTTTCTTGTCTCTCCTCCAGGGAGCCCAAGTCTCTTGGAGAGTCTAGGGAATGGCAGGCCCCTAGGCTTGGTTCCAGGCTCCAAAGGGGCTTTCAATGGAACGAGAGGCACCCCAGGAGGCACAGGCCTCGAGCCTACCGCGTTCATTGGACCCCGCCTTTTCCTTCCACTAGGTCCAGCCAATCCGAGCTACATATTACACCCAACGTTCACAGACGGCTGCTTCGACGCCATTCGACCCAGGCGTCTCGTAGCGTCCTTCCGCAGCGACGGTCCCTATGCGGCGAACAGCCCTGATTTCACTCGGCCAGTCTTTTCCTATATGACCCACCTTTCCATCTTGAACAAATCCGAGGAGTGGAGCTTTTGGGACATCGCGGGATATCTCCCGGCTCTCACCCACCTCGCACTGGATCTCAACGTATCGTCAACGGCCCTCGAGTCTCGAAGGAGCCCTTCCCAGAACGCCGATCCCACAGTCCGGGATGCCGTTACGAGGGTGCAGTGGCTGGGGATGGCGAGCACGATCAAGGGCATCTTGCACAAGTGCAGGTTCCTTTGCGTATGTGTCGTCATCATCCAATTTGCCCCCGCGCCCCGTTTGACCATGGCCACCCTCGCGAGGGCAATCCTGGACCTGGAGGCCGAGGATTCGAAGACCTTCCCGTTCAACAACCCCCCGGCGGTACCTGATCCGAAGCTGGTGTTCGTGCATAATACGAACCCGTTCGTGATACGTGAGGCGCATGGTGTGAGTGAGGAACGGATGTGGGGGGCGGCCGAGAGGAAAGCTGCTGAGCAGATGAAGTGGGGAAAAGGTACGTCAATTGTGGCGTTATCCGACATTAGTCTGATACTGCCTTCGTGGGGTTAACAGGTCCAGATCTCCTCACACTTTAGGGGAGATGATTAGCCCACTTTTCGAGTTTGAGTGTGGCCATGACCCTGTTAGAAATGTTCTGTTTTCAACCATCCTCCTAGGATTAGCCGATGATATGTAGGGTGACACTCGCCTCTGTTTGTATTTTTGGAGAGCGAAACCCGTGTTTGGCGCGGGGGACTTCGACATCGAGCCACTCAGTACGTTAGCAGGAGAATTCAGAAAATAAGCGCTCACGACCGTAGCGGGGCTGCACCAAGAGAGTGACCGGACTGTTCCGAAGGTCAGCACGCCACAACAACTGGCCAAACAACGCATCCATCGTTGTTCACTGTTCAGCGACTTTCATCAACTCCGACCTCCGACTCCAAGGTACCTAACCTTCACTCCCTTCTTTGGTCCCCCATGACCCCCCGGAAGGCCTGAACCTCAATGCCTCCGTGAAAGAAGCACTCTGGGAAATGCGTTTACCCCTGCAGATCACGGTCATTTCTCCGTTATAAAGTGCGTTCCTGGGGCTTTTGGACCTTAGGGTCAGCTTCGGGCTATTCAAAGGCAAAAAAGTCTATCCCAACAAAAGGCCGAATTGTACGCTTGCTCTCCAACAACCTGGGCGGTGCCGACGGGTGCGCACGCCAGAAGTCAAGGATTTAGCCACGGCACACTGGAGCTGGAACTGTGAAGCGCTTAACACCCCTCGCAACAGCGCCAATGCCGCCTTCTCCTCTCTCCCATTGAATCCATGGGTGCAATATTGACCCTCCGAGTCGTACCAGACTTCACCATCGATATTTATTACCTCCAAGCTCTCCACCCTGGGAAAAGGCACTTCACCATCGAGCCCAAGGTAGGACGCTCCCTGCCGAATCGCGCTGCCTGAGATATTTCTCGGGGAGAGCTCGGATAGGGTTTGAGGATAAAGGAGGCGTTGTCCACGATATTCTGGAAGGACATTGCACAATGCGCAGACTCCTACATTCCTTCGTTTTTGTCGCGATCCTCTCGTTTTCACCACGTGTGGCGGCTGTTCCCCCATATGGCCAATGTAACATTTTCCTTCAACAGATATCAAAGGGCGATCCGTGCTTATTCTCATCTCTCGAAAGGTGGCGGTCAGGGCTATGCCGGGTCGACGCAATGTGATGCAGGGAGTGTCTGTGTCAAGCTCAACGACTGTAAGAACCCGGCTCCTCAGGGCGTGCTTTTTGCGTCTGATTAACCGTGCCGATCTGCTCAGGGTATTCCCAATGCCAGCCTGGTGCAGCGCCGACTTCGGCGCCAACATCAACGATTTCAACCACTGTTGTACCTACCACTGGTCCTAGTACCACCACAAGCACGGCTACCAGTACCGCGACTGCTCCGGCCACGAGCATCCCGGCCGGACAGCTCACTAGGCTGACTGCCAATTTCGGGACCAATCCTACCAATGTTGGTATCTCTGTGTACAAACCTTCCTCTGTGAAGACGAACCCTGGTTTACTTGTCGCTTTACACGGCTGTAGCGGAAACGCCCAGGTATGCACTTCTTACTCGTTCGCGCTCTCCCAAGATTGAGCATCTTTCCACCCCAGCAATTCTTCAGCGGCTCCCAGTTCCGCCAGCTAGCTGACCAACGTGGCTTCCTTGTTATCTACGGGTCTGCGGCGAACGACATGAACTGTTGGGATGTTACGACATCCCCATCCCTCACTCATGACGGAGGAGGCGACTCCCGCGGCCTGGCTTCTGCCGTCCGCTACGCCATCTCAGAATGGGGGGTCAATCCTGAGAAGGTCTTCGTCACCGGCTTCTCTTCTGGCGCTATGATGACCAACGTCATGGCCGGCACCTACCCAGACCTCTTTAAGGGCGGAGCGGCTTTCGCTGGAGTTCCCATGGGCTGCCTGTCGAAGGGTAACGCGCCTGTCTTCCCCGCCGACCCCTGCGCTGCTGGACAGGTCACCCGTACTCCGCAACAGTGGGGTGACATCGTCAAGAAGGCGTACCCAGCGTACACTGGACCTTACCCTAAGATGCAGCTGTGGCATGGAACGGCGGATAACGTCCTCAACCTCACCAACCTCAATGAAGAGGTTAAGCAGTGGACGAATATGCATGGGATTGCACAGGCAGCTACATCGACCTCGCCCGGAACACCAAAGTCGAACTGGGCGAAGTCGGTATATGGTGCTGGACAAGTTGAGAGCTATGTCGGGACTGGGAACGGACACGCTTTACCCGAGGCAGGGACTGAAGTTGTGGCGATTGATTTTTTCGGGCTCTAGCTTATGTAGAGATACCTGTTCAACAATTCCCCCTCACAAATATCTCCGAATTGACCTGTCGTATCCTCCGTTCACGACGCTTCCCTCTTTTTGAAATGTAAACGGACAACGTTTGCGAGCCTTCTCGACGTATCTCCATCTCGGATGGTAGACACGTAGGCATATGACGTTGGGACCCATGCGCTTCCGCAGTCTAGGCTAAATTCAGACCGCTATTTGCAAGTCCCGAGGATGGATAATTTTAGTACAGCTATATTTTATAGCGGATGGTAATCTCAATCGGTGTTATAACGTTTTGGACAACCTCTGACGGCCAGGAACGTTTCTAAGAACTGAATAAGCGCCCAAAGCTCAAGTGATGCCATCATCCGATGTTGACACGGGTCGGAGATGTGAAGAGTTCAAGTCACGCCCCTTTGCTTCCAACCGCCACGTTGACCTCACCCGGTAACGTATCTGAGCGGACATGGCTCCAGCACAGAGTCAGCGACTCTCCTGGGGAGAAACCGCGTCCGTAGCTTTCAGGATACTCCAACTCCGTACGTACCGAAGCAGGCACGGATCCAGTTGGTAGACCGTGGGCGCTAATTCTCTCGGTTCACTTTCAGCCATTTACATCGCGTTCGACCTCTTCAGGAGCATCCTCTTAAAACCCAAGCCGAAGCCCATATCGACGACTGCATTCCTGGGCGCGATTCGGCATATTAATGGCATGCACTACAGGCAAATCAAGTCGATCTCGGGGTCAACAGTGGCTGTGTATTCTGGTTGGGTGAAGCGCCACAGATTCCCTGAAACTGTGGAGGGACCTTTCATAGACGACTCCTTGTTGTATTGGATTGGCCCTAAGCGAACCGACAAAGTCGTGCTATATGTGCATGGTAAGCCCGCATATGTTCCCTTGACCCTTGTCACACAATGCACTGAGCCCTTCTGACGTTTGTAGGTGGTGCATTCTTCGCTCCTCTCCAGGACTGCTCGTTGAGCTTCTGGAATCATGTCCGAGAAGAACTTGGAAAACAAGGAGTCGACGCCGGGTTCGTCGTCTTGGGTTACGGTATGCGCTCGTTCTTCGTCTGTAACCACCCTCTGACCAGTCGACAGGCCTATACCCTGAATATACCTTCCCCACGCAGCTACGCCAGCTGGCAGTCGCCTTCGATCACCTCCTTGCCTCAGGCGTGAAGCCGAGCGACATCCACCTCGTAGGTGACTCCGCCGGAGCCAACCTTATTTTACAATTCCTTTCCCAACTTCTACACCCACTGGAGAAGATAGGCCCTGTGCAGAGCATCAAGGCGCCCCTCGGCAGCGTGTACCTTATGTCACCATGGGTGAGGTTTCAATCGGAGAGCGTGTCCTTCACAAGCAACACCGAAGACATCGTCAACGAGGTGACCGTGACCGCCTGGGGCAAGCAATACGGCGAAGGCGTGCCAGACTCGAGGCGCCCTTACGTCGAGCCGGCGACGGCGGGCCCTGCGTGGTTCAGTGGGCTGGGCCTCATTGTGAAGAGTATGTTGGTGTCGGCCGGAACTGATGAGAGGTTCATGGATGACATTGTGGCTTTTGCTGAAGTTCTAAAGGAGAAGGGAGGTGTGGATATACGGCTGGAGCTCCAGAAGGGAGGTGTACACAATGACGCCTACTTTGATTACCTTACCACGGACAAGCCTTCGCAGATCGGTCCTCTGACACCCATTGTTGTCCAATGGATGAAGGAGCAGCTGACTTGCTAGGTCTTATCATCGGCTCTTTTCGCTCTTTGCTATTTATTACTCCCCTAACTGGACTCATGTACTCATATACCCTGTTACCCCTTCCGATAGGCCGCTCTAATTGGGACCATTCCCCACCTCAAATAGGACACTTTCTGGCTACCATTTCGACTACGCGAACGCTGAAACCTGCATAGCCACTGTGATTGGAGAGTCTAACCCTATTTTTACATGCTTCGACCAGCCCGCAGGCAGCAAACACAAGGCGTTTGTGTATGGCTGAATGGACCCTGCCAATCGGAACGCCTGAAGGCCTGAGCGTGATGCGTGAAGGAGCAATGAAAGCATGCCTAACGCCATGTGCCGCTCCCCTCATCCTAATCCTCCAATCGGAGACGCATACGCCCAGATCGCGTGAATGTGAAATACGTACCAATCGTGGTTCCTGCCTGAAGCGTGGCCCTACCTCGATCTCGTACATATAGCCCCCAGCAAATCGTTCTTCACCCCTTCAGCGAATGAACGTCTCCCCCGCAGGTTCGAGGACCAATCAGTGAGTACCCCATGCCTTCCCCATGCCCTTCATTTTTCCGTTGCAATCCTAGTGGCTGAACCCCTCCAACCTCTTTCTCCGCAGAACCATGTACTCCTCAGACTCCGGGTTCGACTCCGATGGCAGCAGCAGCAGTACCCATTGGTCTGGGTTTCGTGCATCCAACGGGCACCTTCCGGCTTGGAGGTGCGATCCAGCCTTTGGGGTCGTCCATCAAGACGACTGCCCCGTGTGTCGGCATTACATGTCGCACGTCGTCGAGGGAAGCAGGGATTCCCTCGATCCTTCGTTCCAAGAGGCCATAAGGGAGCGCGACGGTAACGCCACGATGCAGTACATTGCAGGCTTGGAGGAGGGAAGGAGGGTGCAGGCGCAGAAGGACAAAACCAGGATCCTCAAATACCGCGATGAGCGAGAGGATGCACGTGCGAAGAAGGAAGAGGAAAGATCGAAGAGGCGCCAGGCAGAGGAGGAAGCGAAGCAGCTGCGCGCGGAGCTGAGGGAATTGAAGGATGCATTTATGGCGATGCAGATCGCGTATGAGGAGCAGATATCTGCTTCGACGTTCGGGCTGGGCTTTGGGGAGGGGGAGATGGAGGTTCTGAGGATGATGGAGTTACAAGACGCGTTACTGCACGAGTCGAGTATTGCGAAGGTATACCCTGGAGAAGTTATGGCTGCTGCTGGGACGAGCAGGACCAAGCCTGTGGAAGACGGAGAGTCGCCAAAGAACGCTGAAGCGGGCGTTACCATGCCTGACTCGACGCCGTCGTTCGAAGGGTCGTCCAGGGAGAGTCAGGATTCTGGGTCGCACGGGGAGAAAAAATTGGCTCTGACTCAGAAGGAGGCGAAAGAACTTCTAGATCAGCTATCTCAAAATCCAATCTGCCCTGACGCCCTCCTCCAACTGCGCGACTTCTGTTTGGAGGCCCACCAGACCACGCCCGACAAACGCACTAAAGGACAGAAGTTCGTTCTTCAAGAGGCGTGGAGGATACCACTTGTCATGGGAAGGAAGGTGGTAACATCCAACGCGCCTCCACTAGAATCTCTCCCGGAAATTTTCGTCGATGCGTCGGGACAGGGGATTGGGTTTTGGTGGGAAGGCAAGTGGGCCGCGTGGAAGCTGAAGAAAGGATGGATGACGGATGGGCGGGAGATATCATGGGCGGAGATGGTAGCCGTCGAGCTGGGGCTACGTACGCTGATTGCTTCTGGGGTGAAGTCAACGCATATCCGTGTGCGATCGGACAACCAGCAAGTCGTAATCGCCCTAAGCGCCCAGGCCGTGCGAAATGCGCAGGAGTCGAAAATTCTGGCAAAGGTCCTTTCGCTTTGCCGGAGCTCCGGAATCGTCGCAATGCCTATCTGGGTTTGGACGAAGAGCAACCCTGCAGATTCATTGTCTAGGTGCCAGTATCCAAGTTGGGAGTCGCATGTCGAAGCCCTCATTGACGTTCCTGACCACCTTCAGGAGTTCGTGAAGGATGTCAGACCACGGTCCGCTTGAGGCAGCCACACAGACCCGGGTCCTCCCAACGAATACTTGCTATTTATCGGCCTGCTACATCTTTCCTTCAGAGCGTTATGTATAAACGTGAAATGTCATAAATGACAGACCTTGTGGTCCGGATCCTCCAGGGACCATATGGCCCGCACAGAACGTATTGTCGCATCCTAGGCGGCACGGGATACACCACTGAGCGCTGAGCTGCTAAAATGACAGACGCACATCTACACGGTAGGTGCGTGGTTGAAGTCGAACAGTGGATGCTGGTGGGTGGCGGTGTTCGCTGCGGCTTTTCAAATTTCCGGCTCCGGCACGAAAGATAACCGGCTCACGGGCGCTAAAAGGGTCGAGCGGGGAGGGTGTTGGGATCGATGAGGCGAGGGATACACTGGCACTCGTAGACAAGTCCCATTGGACATGACCAAGGCGACATACGATGTCCAGAAAACACATTAGTTCAATATTAAGAGAGGCCGCTAGATACCGAGAGTCTACAATGGTACCACTGCGATGACGATCGCCCCAGGCGAATCGATGGATGACAGAACAGTGCCAGGGGACGCAAGCCTCTCGAATTCTGGGCAACCTTGGACGTGGGCGACACTGACAGGTACTCCCAATACTCCCAGTCGCCCGGCAGCACAGCACGGGACAATACACCCTCCAGATGGAGGTTCCACATCGTGAGCTTCACGAAGGTGATTCCTGTACTGGCCACCACGGAAGCGCTCTCCGCAAAGTCCACCGTTCTCAGTCATCCAGCAGAAACTGAGTTCTGCGAACTATCCTACCAATGGGGAGTGGTTTTGCCACGACAGCGCGTTCCTGTCCAGAGGAATCGGTAGCAACGCTTCCTTCGGCGAGGCCAGCTCCAGTCTTCGTGTCGAGGTTGGTGGTGTGGCTCTCCCCAGCGGCTGGGTTTTTGGGCAGAATTAGTTGACTATCACCAGGGGAGACCGGCACCCCACCTGGTAGGATGTCTTGTGAGAACCTGATCCCAGCAGGGGAGCTTGAAGATAAAACCTCATCGAGGGAGGGGGGCAAAATTACCCCGGGGGATTCAGAGGGCAGGCCCAGGAGGTCAGATAGTATGGTAGACGGAGACGAAGTTTCGTCAGAGTCGATGCTGGAAGGTAGGTAAGCGCAGGATTGCTTAATCAGTACAGCACTCAAATCACGAAAGGGGAAGGGAGCGTGGACTCACGCGGCGTAAGCTCGAAGCTCCTGCCCCAAATTGGAGGCGTCGGTAGAATTATTCCTAACGAAAGCATCTCAATCAAACCGACTTGAATAAAGCACCGAAGAAAGAAACTGGGCCCACGGAGCAAAGGAATCAGGGGAGCCCTGGCCAGTGCTGGCCCGCCAGCAGAAGTTTCGACAGTGAAAAGCATGATATGGTAGCTCGGCGTTCGTCAATTCTGAAAGGACTAGAAACAGTTGGTCGTGCCGGCAGACTTGACATAACTTAACAGAGATAAATGAGTAGGGTGGCGATGGGGGCGTGTCGGCATGGTCTGAATCCTCTCTTTTATAACAATCGGGGAGCGCTGGTGCTCGCATGAAGTACCGTGGCGTCTGCAACTAGAACCAATGTCACTCTTTGTTAAGAATTCTGGGCCAAGTGGCGAGACGCAGGGCGGTGAAAGGATTGGAAAGATCATTTTTCGGTGGTGGTGTCGGGGTAACGCTTGAGAGGACAAAGGTTAACGGTGATGTGTGGCGGACGTCCTCATCCACTGACGAATATAGTAACGGATTTGCGCTGAGAAAGAAAGGCCCATTTGACCTAGCCGATGCTTCGAATGTAAGTTCTGTCAAAATATTTTTCACCCCCGTATCCTCAATGGCTTTTGTTAGCTGTCGGGGCAAGGCTCAGTGTCAGAACATTTCTAAGAGGTCCAGGTTGTCTATTGGTCCCCATCGAAGGGCGAACCTGTGAATATATCGTGATCAGCTCTGAATTCGAATCGAGAGGGGATACTGACCATATCCAACGAACAATCGCTGCAGGAATTCCTTCAGAAATCATGTCCTCTTGCACTTGGCTCCGGCTCCCAAGCGAACAAAATAATACCTCACGCTCCAGACGAGAGGGCTAAGATCTCCAAAAAGTGTATTAAATCGACAGCCAAAAATTCATGTTCGCGAACCATCCTCCTCCAACACCAACACCGGCGGTTACGCCAATGAACCAACGATCCCATGTTCGACTGGAATCTCCAGCGCCTCCAGGGCCTTCCGCCCACGGCTAACCCAGTAGACGAAAGCGTCAGGGTGATCGAACCACAGGTGGTGGGGGGTGTCGAGTGGGATGCCAGTGGCTTCTTGCTGCTCTCCCTCCGACGACAGGGGGAGGGACTCCTCTGACGAGGGGGACGATGGTGGTAGCTGGGCAGATGAAGAAGATGACGCGGAGTCTGAGCTAGGTCTGCGCTTCTTCATGGGCCCAGGGGTACTCGATCGTGAGGGATTAGGGCTGAGATTAAGCAGACCTCCCGCGCGCATCCACCCAGAGACGTTGCTCTCCTCCTTCACAGCGTCCAGTATCCCGATAACTGCGAGCAAAGTCCCGTCATATTCGAGCGGTCTCCCGTCCTCGCCTGTCGCCTCTGCAGCTGCCTGGACGACGCGGTCTGCAAACTTTGTCGCCTTCTTCGCGCCTTTGCGTTTCCGCGAATTCTCCTCCTCCTTCTCCATATCTTCGTTCTTCTCCTCTTGCATCTCCCGCAGCCGCTCGGCATCCCGCACTTTGACGTCGTTTCGGCGCATCTCGACGACGTATTCCTTGATGCATAGATGGTTCCATGGCTGGAGATGGGCTTTGAGTGGCGAATCGTCTAGTAACAGTGTGGACTTGGCCGAGTGTCCCAAACCAGAGAGCCCAGCGTCTCCCCATGGTTTCCCAAGATCTTTGGTCGTTTGCGTCTTGCGATCTGGCTAAATTGTCAGCTTGGGGGCAACAACAAAAGGAGGGCTTCACGCACGGTAATCCTCCTGTTTCAATCCAAGGGTATCCCGCGCCCATATCGCCACCAAATCGTCCTTCTTGCCAGGGAAACTATGTCCAACCATATCGGCGACGCTGTGCGGTTGCGCAGAGCTCCAAACCATCGTGTCTAGCCATCCCCTGACGTTTGGGTGGAATAGGTAGTTGGTGAATGAGGAAAGGTATGGGCGTTTGTGCACGGGGCGAAGGGGTCTCTGGTTTCCGCGATACTGGTATGCGTTCTTCTTCTGGTGTGGGCTCCGGAATACGAGGGTGCCGTTGAGGTCGAGGATTAGGAGTTTGCGTTGGGTTCGGACGTCATCAAGCTTCGAACTTGATTCCAATGTCGTAGCGAGGTATTCTGGGGATGGTTCTTTCTGGGGTGGTGGGTTTGGACTCTCGCTCCGCTTCCTGGCTGGTATGCGATCTTGGGAAACCCTTGGAGGGCTGGAACCGCCCTGGTCGTCGTACGGATTTCTCCTGAATGGCGCTGGCCCCTCCTCGATTGGATTGTCGGTGTATGGGTCTGGCTTTATCGGAGACGTCCCTTCGGGGTCAAAGTTGTAGTCGAAATCGAACTTGCGCGCCATCGTTGTCCTGGAGATATTTCGAAGATGATAGCTAGGGAAAAGCTTGTGAGTGCGCGTCAGTAGGCGTAACACCACCCTCATTTTCGTGGCAAATTCGGCAGCGATGAGCTCAGGGGGCTCTGTGCATCAAAAGAAGGCTTTCAAAAACACAATGGTCAAGGAGAGATGTAGATTGTGGTTCGGGGACAGGTTGGTGTCGTTGAAGGATCCCTTCAACTTGCGCATCGCAGGAAAGCCTTGCCGATGGCGGCAGGGACAATTTATTTTCTGTCTCCGCGTCGTGGTTTGAAATATCAACGCGGCCACGTGGCTCAATTGCAAGTAGTGCCACTGCCAGTCGCCACTATGACCTCTTGTTGACCTTTAACAGTCTTCAGCCCAGCTACTCCGCCCGAGCGAGGGCCGAAAAGGTACATTTCCCTCATATTTACCCTAATCATCCCCCCGAAGACGTGAAGCACGACCTGGGGATTTAAATTGACAGGTTCGTCGGTCGTCGCGTATTCTAATTTCTAGTCCCCGCACCGATATCATAGTCGAATATAAGGTGATTGATAAAATGGCCAGAGCTCGAAGACATAGCGCGTTTGTGCCTCGTTCTATACCCTCGAAGGGTCTCGGAGAATTGCCGAGTATCGACCCTGCGGGTTGAAGAACAAGGCTTTCACAGAGTGGCTCAAGTGTGCCTGTGCCAATCGTACTGCAAGTGAAGCAGTGCAGAGCTCTGCCACCCCTGAGGCTGGAGTGTTGTTCTGTATTCTCGTCCGGAGACCTATAACAGTGGGTCGAATTTATAACACCCTCAAATTCCTCAACTCATAAATAAGCTCTTCCTTTCCCTATGTCCTCATCATCTAACCCCGCTGGCCAAAACGTTTCCCCTTGCTTCGCCGGAGGCGACTAATCTCTCGCACACCAGGCTCGACGAGCAGACCGCAGGTCGACAACCTCCCCCAGCGGCTAGTGTGACTACTCTACCCACAACCGGTCACGGATACGCGATGGGAAATCCATACATCCACCCTCACCATCTCCTCTCTTAGGATTCACGTAAGCTCTGTCGTTTGGAGCCTTGGTGGTTCCCTAGCACCGTTGTCTGAAGGGGCACGTCCAGACGTAGCGTTAATCCGACTGTAGGACCGTTACTTCGACTAGGTCCAGTGAACTATGGGCCTCAGCTTTGTTAGATAGATTTCCTCCCCGCTCAGACGATGGCTACGAGGAATACTTTCTCTCCTTCGTCTCACACTGCCCTGTCGTGTCCCTATATACTCGGCCAGCATTGGCTACTCTTTACGATACTGTGCATACCCTAGTCAGCATCACACAACACGCATATTCCTCAGCTCACCTTCTCGTACAGCTTCCTGTCAATTGCCTCCCCCACCACCATTGCCAGAAGCACGACGGCTGTCCCAGCAAGCACTGGCAAAAACGCGACGACTTTGTGCGCGGGGCTCAGCGCCTCGGTCTCGACGATATAGTCGATCGTTCCAACCAGGAAGAGGACCGCGGACCACAGCTTCATCACGACTGGGCCCGCAATGACACCCGCTAGAACCGCAAGGCTGGCGTAGCCGCCATCCTCGTTCAGCACCAGTCCCACATCTTCATCGGTAACGGAAAATGCCTTGATGGAGAAGTATTGCACAACGAACACACCACACACGCTGAGACCCGCCCCGCCGAGCCAGGTAGCGAAAGCAAGGCCCGGGGCTTGTGGGGAAATCGCGAGGATGGTGGTGTTCATCGTCGCTAAAAGCGCGAGCTGCCGTCCAGAGTCAACATCCGAATCGATGGAGATGCTCGAAAGGGACGTGACCCACAGTCGTTGAAAGTCGATTCCATTCATCTTGCTGGTCTTTGCGCCACTGGTCGACCAACAATATGTCGTCCGAAATGTTTCCGAATTCTTCGAACCGGCGCTGGTGAGTCGTACCCATTTGTAAGAGAAGAGCGTTATTCAGAAGGAACCAGATGGCCCGCCGCAGTTGTCTCTTGCGCTCCGGCATGTCAACCAATTTTTGAGCATTTTCCAAAGTCCTTGATCCCCAGGCTTTCATGACCCTCAGCATTGTTGCAGGATGGGGCATTTGGATGAATGACGGGAGTAATCCACTAGCTCCGGTCCGATAAGAAAGTACGGGGGCTGGCAAAACTTGGGCCAGAGACGCGGACATTTGTCGGTGTCTGGAGAGACGGAGGGAGGAAGGGCAATCGGAGAATGCGGAGAGTTCGTTTCGGCGCTTAGTTGGCAACTGCTGTACATACCCGCGGTAAAGCGCGTGGTATACGCGCGGTGTGTGCGCAGTGTCCATTTAAGTGCCTCTAGTCGCCATGCCTCACTCAGGCGTCTAAATATGAGCCGTCTGACCCCCCTCTAATCTGACCCCGGCTGCGTTTGCTGTTGTCCTATCTATATTATCAGAAAGACAAGTCGGAGGCGCCCAGGAAAGGGAACGTTATGAAGTTATGTAACGAGAAGTATGACGAGTGGGGCACACAGCTCTAATGCCGAGTAGCAAACAAGGCCAAGCTATTATAAGATTGGCCTGGCGTTCGCCGCATGGGGTACGCATGGTATGGTTTACAGCTGCCCTCGCTACACCCTTAAGTATCGTAAATTTCGCCTCCCCCGAGTCCAGCCAAACCACTGCTCCATCTCCGCTTGTTACCTACCCCCCATTTTAACGGGTACTAACAAGCAGCAAGATGGACTATCTCCCTCTTGAAGGAGGATTCACCATTCGGCAATTCTGCGACGGGGCAGCAAGGTCTAGAAGGAACGCAAGAAGAAGCTACGTGATCCAAGTCGAGCTCTTCAAAGATACGAGGGTAGAAGAATGGTGGCGCCACGAGTTCCTAGTTTTCACTGTCGTTCATCCTGGAGGGGAGGGTCGCTCTTTGCTCGTCTTCGACCGCGGCAGGCCGGAGGATCCGGAAGAACCACAAACGCTCACTCAGTTCGTCCTGGCCGGATTTAGGGGTGAGGCAGAGGATAGGATGCAGTTTCTCGAGATACACAGCGACGGTATCCGAATGAAGCTTGAGCATTCTGCTCGAGGTAAGGCGAGTCGCTATTAGGCGCCCAGGATTCCGACGGGTGCAGTCGTGTGTGCCAAGATTTACTGACGTAATGCAGTCCTCCACGTCGAGATCAAACAAGACACCTTCAGCCTCTCTGCTCTCGCTGCCATCATCAAGAAAGGCCCCTACTATGGCAGGTATTCTGAATACCACCTGTTCTCTGCCAACTGTTGGTCTTGGGCTCGAGGTCTAGCACTCGACATCGCATTGCGCCAGTATAAAGCAGTCGTTGAAGCTCGCTTGTACGCTGGCGGAGATGCGGGCCCTCCCATGACAGCGGAGGAGCTGCAAGTCTGCATGCTCACCCAATATGGAGCTTGGGGAGGATTACTACCAGGGGGCCACCGCCAACGCGTACGCTGAAATCACCCTACCCCGCAGGGTGTAGATTTTGATGCCAACAATTGGCCTCGGCATTGGCGGCTGGGCGGCGGAGTTGATCACAGCCCCTAACGAATGACCCACTGTATCGTCTTTACCCTTCGTATAATTCCATATCTTCTTCTTGATATGACCCGGGAAAGCGCAAGCAAAAGAATCTGTGACTATTACGACTGTCGATTTCACTATATATAGTGACGCATTAAGTCAACCAAAGCACGAAGAAGCACACTGCCTCATTGCCCACTGCCCTCTCTGGGGACCCCCGAACCATTTGGAGGTACAAAGACATCATGCACCTTCTCCACCTGCCTACCACTACGAGATGAGCCTATCCCACCCAACCTGTTTGTTGCTATGCATATCTCAAAAGCGGAGGAGGGCGCGAGAAGCGTTAAACCCGTGGTTACGGAGGCTTGGCGGAGGCCTTCCGAAGCCTATTTAATAAAGTTGCATCTGGTACAACTGATATTAGGCCTATGGGCAAAGATGAGGCAGATAGGCATGAGGGGGGGAAGACGGTACAAAGAGGTGGGTCGCAAACAGCAAAGGAGCCCTCATGTAGACTAAGATCACAAAATACATATTCCGCCGCCCAGCCGCCAATGCCGAGGCCAATTGTTGGCATCAAAATCTACACCCTGCGGGGCACTTTTGAGATTTCGCATCCAACCTTGTTCCTTTTCAGGCGATTTTGTATTTTTAGAAACAGCTCAGTTCGCTGACAACTGATGGTTCAACTCGTGGTTCGGTATCTTATCACAAGCGCGTCGTGTTGCCTGCACCCGCCGTTATACCCCCTCGCCCCCCGCTGCAGTTGTTGAGGCTCTTCCAATGCAGAAGGAGCGGCAGGGGAGGTTCCGCCTCGACACGTCCATCCCACCTCTCCCCGCCCATCAGGCCGCCACGGACTACCTCGCTGGCCGGTACTTGCAGTTCCCATCTAACCCGGACGCTGGGATTGTACGTTATGGAGACTTCGAGTCCGATAGGCGCTCTGGGAACTTCAACAAGGAGTGGAAATCCATGGAAGCGGTCAACAGCTTCATCGCTCAGATTGAACTGGAAGAATGTGTTGTTAAAGTATTGGAGTGACCAGGAATCGAACCTGGGACCATCCGTTGACTAGACTGGACGCTCTACCACTGAGCTACCACCCTATGGATAGACAGTGTGCAGATGTTGATACTATGGGGCCTTAAACATTCCCCATACACAGGCTCGTCACCGTGTGGGATACAGTCACATATAGCACTGCACCAATATCAAGTCTAGGCTGTCGATTGACCACTTCCAACATGTGTCGAGCTCCGTCATATTCAGCAGCGCAATGGTGTGGCGGGACGGTACTTGGAGAGGCATTACTTCATATGTGCACGACGCGGTACTGGCGGTCCTTCGAAGTACGTTCAACGACATCCGGAATGGGCAAGGAAGGTTCCTTCAAAGATAACTCACTGCAGCGCTAAATTGACGGTTAAACTCTACCCTGAGACCGACACTATTCTGGGGATGTACGACGGGGAACACAACCACCCAACAGGACGGGAAAATCTCTGCTTCACTCGGGTACCATTCACTGTCAGGGATGAGATTGCTGGACTCCTAAGGCAGGACATCAGCCCAGACAAAGTGGTGAGCATGTTCGTTCACACCACCGTATCCCTGTACTCACCGCAGACAATGAATTAGCTTGAGAGGTACCAGCTCGCCGCCGTCGACTTGAAGAGGGCACCACGCCGCGAAGACTTCTTGACTCTGAGTGATGTTCTGCGTATTCAAAAGGGTATCCTGGCTGAGGCGACCCGCTACGATGCCAATGACGGCAGGTCCATCCTTCACTGGGTAGACCGCCTTCGTCAAGAGGACTCCCTACTTGCGTTCAAGTCCAAGGCCTGTCCAGTACCTGTGGGTTCTTCTCTTGCCGGCGATACCTTTCTGCTGGCGATCCAGATGCCTAGACAACGGTCAATTTTTCAAGAGCTTGGCGGTGATCTCCTCTGTATCGACGGCACTCACAATACCACCATGTATGAGAATGTCACCTTGACGACCCTATTGGTGCGTGATGAATGGGGCCATGGGATTCCTATCGCCTGGATGCTTGCTTCAAGTGGGACTGAAGAGACTCTTGGTTATTTCCTCTCTCTGGTCAAACGAGCGAATCCAGGGACCTCTCCTACCTGGATAATGACGGACCGCGACCTTGCACAGATCAACGCTTGTGAGAAACTCCTGCCCTTGGCGACCATTCTCCTCTGCTGGTGGCACGTCCTACACTCCTGGCAGCAACATTTCGTCATTTCCCAGAACGAAGAACTGTGGGTTCTCCTCAAGGCATGGATTCGGGTAACGGATAAGGACGAGTTCGGGAATATGTGGCTGAAGATACGAAGCATTGCACCGCCGGACTTTATCTCATACCTGGAAGAGTACTGGATGCCAGATAGGTTTCTGCGAATGTGGTCAGCTCAGTATCGCCGAGGTAGGAGCATCCTGGAGGTGTCGGACACCAACATGCTTGTGGAGGCGTGAGTCTACTATCTCTGTTGGAAGACAATGCTCATGTCAACTCTATCTCTACAAAGAATACCTCTATTTCGAACGTTTTACTTATCTTCTATTGTTCTACAGAGAACAACAACCACCTTGTATTATTCCTATTATACTCGCACTTATTGTTCTCTTATCTCCACCTTATCTCCATTCACTGCTATTGTTCTCTACTTATGGAACGTCTATTGTTCTTTCTTATTGTTCCGCATATAGGTTATCTATTGTTCTCCACAGTATATAGTCCACACTGTAAGTGGGTGAGTCCCCATCGAACTCTCCCCACTTACAGGTGCGTACCTTGTATACCCTACTTACTTTCAATCTAACATCGAACTCTCCCCACTTACAGTGGGTCATACTTGCATCGTTCTACAAGTTATGAGCCCCGGGCTCCTCTGATCACGCCATCCGTTATCAGACACCGCGGTAACCGCTCCACTGCCCCTCGATCGCCCATAGCCTACGGCCTCTTCTCGTGTGATATCTCCACCTGAAGCCTATCTCCCTTCACATTCTCACTATCTTCACTTTCGCTATTTACGTTTCGCTACTTACATTCCACTACCCCTCCTGATACTCAGGAGTACGTATCAACTTCCATTACCACCTTCTACCCCGCGGCAAGCGTTCCCACTACGGGAAAGAAGCTATCAGGAAGTCCACAGACGCTTACTGTCTGCGGAATTAGAGTAGTGATCCTTCTTTGAGAGGCCTGATTCGGTTGGACTGGGGAAACGACGCAACGGTAGCGCTCCCTCCATCCAAACGCTTTCAGTAACCGGTACTCAAAGTGACAGCGGGGTTCCCTCTGCGGATCTTAGTGTAAAACTTCAACTCCTTTTTAGGATATCTACGTATTGGTCCGTTTTACCTACAAAATCACGGGCACTTTACCTATCACCTATCACTTATCGTTTCGTACCTATCATTTTATCCTCTCCCATTCTTTATCACCTACCATCATGGACTCTACCACTACATCCTCGCCCATCATGCTCACAGCCTACACTGTGCAGCAGTGGAAGTTCACTGTCGAGAACAAGGCCTTCGACCTCAACGCCTACGGCATCCTCACTGGGGAAGAGAAAAAACCTGGGAGCAATGCCGACGACAAGGTCAAGTCCGACTATGCCAGTCGCCGCTCCAAGCTCATCGGCTACGTCCGGTCTACTCTCGACCACTCCCAACTCGAGACCGTCCTCTCTGGCATCCAAGTCACCGACATCGCTGCTATCTGGGAGAAGCTCTTGGAAACCTACCAGCCCAAGACTTCTGGCTCTCGCATCAGTGTCCTTCAGGAGATGATGGCACTTCGAATGAGGTCCTCGGGTTTCGAGAAGGAGACCTACTCCGACTTCGGATCGCGTTGCATGGCGCACGCCTCACGTCTCACTGCGCTCCTCCCGCAAGGAGCAGAATACCTTCCAGAGACAACACAGACCGTCACCATCTCCTCCCAAACGACATCGGACGGAGCAACAACGACGATTCAATCCACCAGTCGGGGAGCATACGAACTCCTTACGCCCTCTGCTTTCGAGGAAGGATACACGGCTGCTCATCTCGCGCGCGATCTTGCGATCAGCATGATCCCCATTGGTCTTGGCAAGGATGACACCATCCTCCGCAATACGCTCAACCACATCTCCACTGGGGACGACAATCCCCTTGAAGTCCTCGATCACCTTCGCAAGGCCGACTCCCTCGCTCGCAACACTCAGCTTGCTGAGGGGACGTCCGCCGCTCTTCAGGTAGCTACAGCTGCCCCGAAGAAGAAGGCGAAGTACAGGTGCAAGGTCCACGGTTGGCAGAACACGCACGAGGACAAGGACTGCCGTGTCCAGAACTCCCAAAAGGCCAAGATCGCTGAGACACCTACCACAGCAGCGACTGCTGAGGAGAGCGTCATGATGGCCAGTGTTGCCCACATCGCAAGTCCCCTTATCCGTCGAGCTCGTAACAACCCCACTAATACTTCCTGGAACCCAGACTCAGGTGCAACCTCACATATGACACCCAATCGCAAATGGATCCGTAACATGGTTGCGGTGAAAATTGCTGTGTCTCTCGCCAACAACGAGATCGTCTGGGCTACAGGAAAGGGGGAAGTACGTTTCACGCCTCGTATATATGGAAAAGTTGGTCAGACTGTGATATTCAACGATGTACTTTATGTTCCCGCACTTCGCAATAACCTATTCTCGATCCTCTCCGTTGTTAAGAAGAGCAAAATGCGCGTCGTAATTGAAGGAGATTCGCTTGACTTCTTCAAGAATGGCGAGCTACTCCTGACAGCTACCATCAATGGAACTGTTGGCTCTCTCAATGGGACAACGCTCGAAAACACGGAAACGGAGGCAGCCTACATCTCCAAGATCGAGAAGGAACTATTACATCAGAGGTTAGGGCACATTGGGAAGGATCGTCTGGAGACGCTTATGCGCCAAGACTTGGCCACTGGCATCCTGGTGAAAGAGGGCACGGAACTCAACGACACCTGCGAACACTGCATTGCAGGGAAGCAACATCGGGATCCATTCCCAAAACTATCAGCGAATCGCTCAACAGAGCTCCTTGGACGGATTCACTCGGACCTCCATGGACCCCTCGCTGTACAGACACCAATCGGCTATCGATACTGGATCACATTCATTGATGACCACTCACGGTTCAAGGAGGTCGCCCTCCTGAAACACAAGAGTGACGCATTCCAAGCCTTCAAAGACTTTGTTGCCAAGAGTGAGCGAAAGCTCGGCACAAAGGTCAAGGAACTTCGTGATGACAAAGGAGGGGAATACATGGGGAACGACTTCATTCAATGGTGCAAGGGACTTGGTATCGCACGGCAACACACAGTTAAAGCCACACCTCAACAGAACGGTGTCAGCGAACGACTCAATCGCACGCTAACTGAAGGGGTCATTGCCATGCTCAACCAAGCACGCCTTCCCATGATGTTCTGGGGTGCAGCTGTACTCTATTACACAGACATCCTGAATGCGACCCCATCCTCTACATTATCGAATACTACCTCCTATGAAGTCTGGCATAAAGCAAAGCCCGATCTGTCCATGCACCGAGTATTTGGCTGCCGCGTATACGTCCATGTATTGCGCAAGGACCGCAAGAACGTCCAGTCACACACGGAGCCTTGTGTCTTTATCGGCTTTGAACCAGGCTACAAAGGCTGGAAATGCTACAATCCAGTGACGAAGAAGATCACCATATCCCGGGATGTTATCTTCGCTGAAGGCACCTTCCCTGGTCTCTCGACCGTAGGGAACGAACAGGCATACACGCCTATAGGCATTAGGGACATCTGGCCAGACGCCGATCTCGAACCGGAGAATCCACCTCTTGCACCACCTCATGCTCCCATCGCGCCACCACCGCCTCCCCATGACCATCCAGATGATGGATCAGACGAGAGCGACAATGATGACGATGGAGACCAAGCAGCACCTTGGACTCCCGAGCGACCTCCTAAAACTGAGCCTAAGACGCCAGCCACACAGCAACCGTCTGTCCATCCGTCAATTCCACCTACTCCTACGAAAAGGGATCCCTCATCTACTCCCTCAACGAAACAGCTGCTACCAATACCTGCCTTGTTCCCAGGGCTCCCTGCACCAGCTGAGGACGGACCCATGTTCCCAGAACTACCTCCTCCAGCACCAGTCGCACCTCCAGCACCTGCCCAGAAACGCACCCGGCCACCTCCCCCTCCCCCTCGCGAATCAATCCCTCGCAAGGCGAAAGTTCCGAAAGCTCCACCGCTAGTAGCACAAAGCTCCCGGCCCGTACGGAAAACGGCAACGACCGTCAAGGACTACCAACTCGCGAGTGGAAAAGGGAGACGCGGTACAATTCCAGTGGCCAGGCGTGAAGGGGGTGAACAGGTAGCAGATCGAGGGGGTGCACAGAGAAACAATCAGCTACCCGAAACAGAGGATGAGGATGACGATGAAGATGACGATGAAGACGACGAACCTGTACAACCCATTGCAGCTGAGGACTTTGACCTTGACGACGAACCTGTAGACATGGAAGATGCACTACGTGCCACCAGTATACTTGATTCTCTCATCAGTCTATACCACGTCCCCCTGGAAGAGACCCTGACTCTCAACCAAGGCATGGAAATGGCATTCTACATGGCACAGGACAAAGCACTAGGAGCAGCTACACGCCGTCCAGGAGATGCGCCTCGGACACACTGGGAAGCCTTTGCAGGACCAGATGGCGAACACTGGCAGACCGCAGCACAGGTTGAGATTGACGCCCTAACCACCAATGGCACTTGGGAACTAGTTGAACTACCAGAGGGACGAAAGGTCGTCGGATCACGATGGGTCTTCCTCATCAAACGAAAGGCAGATGGCACAATTGACCGCTACAAGGCTCGACTTGTTGCCAAGGGATACTCCCAAATGCCTGGAGTAGACTACGATCAGACATGGGCACCTGCATCTCGTCTCACATCAATTCGCGCGATCTTCGCCCAAGCCGCCATGGAAGGACACTTCATCGAGACCATTGACGTCGACAATGCCTACCTCAACGGAACAATCGAGGAGCAATACGAAGTCTACATGGAGCAAGCGCCAGGGTTTGAGATCAAGAATCCAGACTCAAAGGGACGGAGATGGGTGTGCTGGCTGAAGAAAGGTTTATATGGCTTGAAACAGAGCGGACGACTATGGTACCAAAAGCTAGCATCAGAACTTGAAGCGATCGGATTCACCCAAATAAAATCTGACCCAGCTATCTATGTCTGGGAGTTGGATGGGACCCGTATTGTTGTACCAGTCTTCGTTGACAACATCACCATAACCTCGAAAAGCCAAGAAAAGATCCAATGGCTCAAGGACTCCCTTGCCAAGGTCTTCAAGATCAAGGATCTCGGACCCACCTCGTACCTGCTTGGAATCAAGGTTGACTACGACCGCGAGAACCGAGTCATGCGCCTATCCCAGACCCAATACATCCTCGACATGCTTGCACGATTCAAGATGGAGGACTGCTACCCAGTAGGAACTCCAATGGATCCAGGAAGCGGTGCTACCCTCACCAAGTACATTCCAAACAAGGCTGACGATGAGATGATGAAGAACGTCCCATACATGAATGCCATCGGCGCCCTGATATACCTTATGATTGCGACACGCCCCGACATCGCCTACGCTGTTGCCAAACTGGCCCAATACAACTCCAACCCCGGACCTATGCATTGGAAAGCAGTCAAGCACCTATTCCGTTACCTCAAGGGAACCAAAGATCTGAAGCTCACCTATCGTAACAATGGTAGCAAGATGTCTTCGGAACTCTTCCAAGCATACAGCGATGCAGATCATGCTGGGTGCCTTGACACGCGACGATCCACATCTGGATTTGTCATTAAAATGGGATCAGGAGCAGTTAGTTGGTCGGCAAAGAAGCAATCAACGGTGGCAGACTCCTCAACAGAGGCAGAGTATGTCTCCGCATCGAGCGCTGGAAGGGACATCATCTGGATGCGCACACTCCTGAAGGAACTTGGTCACGACGTCTCTACTCCCTCACCACTCATGGTCGACAACCAATCTGCACTCAAGGTTCTCCGGAACCCAGAACTCCACAGCCGAATGAAGCACATTGATATAAAGATGCATTGGATTCGGGATGCTATCAAGCGAGGCGACATTACTGTTCACTTTTTATCTACTACCGATATGATCGCCGATATATTTACTAAACCTTTACCCAAACCTGCCGTTGAACGTCATCGACTCGCTCTTGGACTCGAGTAAATACAGAGACATTACATTGAGGGGGTGTGTTGGAAGACAATGCTCATGTCAACTCTATCTCTACAAAGAATACCTCTATTTCGAACGTTTTACTTATCTTCTATTGTTCTACAGAGAACAACAACCACCTTGTATTATTCCTATTATACTCGCACTTATTGTTCTCTTATCTCCACCTTGTGGAAGTGGGCCAATGCTGCGCATGGCAATTTGACCTCGGCATTTTTGACTTACATTGGGGGTGGCTGCACACATGCCTGTGGTAGTGGCTGATGCAGACAGAAGGAGCCAACACACCCAAACACTACCTACCAAATTGCTTGGTCACTAATCAAGTTGTGGTGTATGCCTGGATGAAAGCTTTAAAATATATCCAAAATTATATTTACTAGTGCAGTCATTCCCAAGATAATGTGTGAGGGGCTTGGAGCTCAGAAGTGTGGAACATGATGCATACCTGCAACTTTGCTGACTTTGATGTAAATAAAATATACTTGAACTTGAATAAAGATTATTGTACACAGGTGTACACCAATTGAATTTGGAACAGTATGAAAAGAAGAGAATGTACTTCTACAGCATTGAACTTTGGACCAGCAAAAAAGAAATGCACTCACAGGAATTGAACCTGCAACCTGAAGCTTCATTCCTGCATAAAAGAAATGCATTCGCATGGAATCGAACCGGCGACTGGCAACTTAACACCTGAAAAACTAATGCGTTCGCACAGAATCGAACTTGCGACCTGCTGAAATGGGCATCAATTTCTGGAAACGGAAGTTTCCGAGTGCCATCACGGGAACTCCCGGCCGCGACTGATGCACTCGGAGGCTCACAGGCTTGGCACTCACGGCTGGTGCATAATACCCGAGTCAAAAATGCCTCGGAACCTTATCTCCATTCACTGCTATTGTTCTCTACTTATGGAACGTCTATTGTTCTTTCTTATTGTTCCGCATATAGGTTATCTATTGTTCTCCACAGTATATAGTCCACACTGTAAGTGGGTGAGTCCCCATCGAACTCTCCCCACTTACAGGTGCGTACCTTGTATACCCTACTTACTTTCAATCTAACATCGAACTCTCCCCACTTACAGTGGGTCATACTTGCATCGTTCTACAATCTCCGTAACCGAAGCACAACTGACTGACCTCATGGAATAGATGGCACCACGTCTTGAAGGGAAAATTCCTCGAGGGCAAGAGGAATCGTCGTATGGACCACCTCATCTTCATCCTTGCCACCGCCGTGGCAAGGTACTACGAGTTCAAACGAAGACGGCAGTTAGCAGGCTTTGAAGGCTGCAATCTCGAGGTAACGAAGCGATTTGATGTGGTGATGAAGAGCAGGGGAATTGTGTTCGGTGGCGTCGAGGTGTGTGGAGGTGTGCAGTTCCGGGAAGAAGACTAATGAAGAAATGAGTACAGATCGTTGACGAAGAAGAAGAGCGGTTTGCCGTTAAGTCTCAAACGGACGCAACTCGGAGCTATCTTGTCGACATACCCAGCTATTCCTGCGAATGCGCTGACTTTCCCTTGATCCAGTACTGTAAACACATTTGCGCTGTCCAGACCCACTACCCAGAGACCTTCAAGCCATCTCAAATGTCGTTCGTGGTGCAGAGCGACCCAGGACACCTATGGCCAACTGTCAGCCACCAGCCAGACCAACTTGTTGACGACAACGCACCGCCTGTGAGACCGTCAAATACAGATGGGGACTGTGAACAGCTGGTTCACCACCTGGAGCGCCTGCTCGCTCGCATCCGCATCGCATCTGACTATATTCCAAACCCCACCCTTGTCATCAGTGTAGCCCAGGAACTCGAGCGCTTGCGAGAGGTAACCGATCTTCTGCCTTCTACCGTCATCGTCGCCCCAAACCAGAAGAGTTGGTCGGAAACTCAGGCAGTCATGATGCCGGCCAAGAAGAAGGGTCGAAAACGCGCTGGAGACGCCGCGTATGGCAGCGGGGAGCAGAGCGGAAAGAAAGCGAAAAAGGCTTCTAAGAAGGCGGCAAAAGATCCCAAGTCAGTACCGTTTACGGGTGTACGATCCTTCCAAGTACTCACCCGCGATGCAGAGCATCAACGTCGACCCTTCCCCAATCCCAAACCCAACCTGTTGACACCGTTCCTCCAGCTGCACCCCTCCCTTATACACAACCTCCCACCACCGCCGAATACGCAGCATACCCGACTACGTCTAATCCAGTCGCGCAAGGTGAAAGCACCTTCCCAGCAGCCTATCCGTGGGGTTATGTGGTACCTCCGGGCCCTCCGATGCTCCTTCCTGCCTATCCCATCTTGACTGCACCTTCTCCGTGGGTGTACCGGGTACCTCCGGCCATATACCCCTCACACCCTCATTCTCAGCCTGTCGCTACGCCTTCATACTACCCTGCGCATGCCTAAAAATGTTTGTTCATTAGTGTATCTTACTCTCGATTTGTAGGGATGAGACCGCGAATTTGGGACGGTTTTACTTACTTATATCATAGATATATGTTAATACATTCGATTTGTCGACACAGAACAAAGCTCGGGGTCGTGAACGTTGAGATTCGCAAGGTGTGGTGGTGGTACGACCGTAACCAACGCGCGAGGGCCAACGGCGTTTGCCGTGATGTATCAGAGGCGAACCGGTTCTTTCTAAAAATACAAAATCGCCTGAAAAGGAACAAGGTTGGATGCGAAAACTCAGCAACTCCTGCGGGGTGGGGTGATTTCAGCGTACGCGTTGGCGGTGGCCCCTTGATTACTACTCCAAATCACTTCCAGTACGTTTCCCAAAGTACGACTAATTTCGTTTTTGTTCTCATACCGCCACGTAGGTGGAATTCAGGCTACTGTTAACACGACCGCGGATCAAGCGCAGAGGGGCTGGTGCTGGGTCCTACAGGACATCGTTGAGCACCTCGTGAAACGATTGCGTTTCTTCATTGTGCGCAGTGTACTGTATCTCTACACGGTGACTAACCTATTCTCGCGATACTGCGAGTTCTTACTGGGACCGTCGAATTGGGTGTCCTCATTCCGGCGCCTTGCCGTGCACCACGACAGAACTCTCGACGAGATGGGTCGAGACATCACCCACCTACCTGAAGGACCCAACTTCCGTGGCTTCCTGCCTTCGCGAGCAACCCTCGACCCTCTTTTCATACAAGGGCTGTATATCCCAGGAAGATATCCCCTGACATTCATCACCCTTTCCCTGGGTCCAGCGGTCACCATCTCGTCGATCCACGTCTATGTGTCTACCGGGTTCTCTCACATCTCCCAGACAACCGAAGGAACAGCTGAATCAAGGGCACACCCGTTTATTCGTCGAAAGAGCGCAGTCAAGTGTAGCGTCATGAGGGAGTCGGCGGATGGATCATTCGTTGAGGTAGGAGGGAGACAGATAGAACTCCGATCTGCGTCTCCCAGCGCGGCCGGGTCGAGTCCACAGTACTACACGGGTATTACACGCATCGATGGAGAAGAGGATTTTGTCAGGCAAATCCAGTCTGGAGACGCCATCGTTCTGTGGGCGGAAGGCCACCCTGAGCAGGTGCAGCATCCCCGGTACGCTTCACTCAAGGTGCGTCAATGTCAATCGCTCGGGATTTTCTATGGCTCAGAATGCTCATCCAGCCAATAGGTCATCACCCGAAAGCCGAACTTTGGCTTCATGGACCTCGGTTTCATGGCTGGCCTCTCCTTTAAAAGTGGAGTTTTGTATCAATACCTCCATCTTCCGCCTGTCGTAGTCATCCTCATGGTGACGCTCTTCTATATTATCGATGCCTGGTACGTGCCCCGACTACAAGCTTTCCTCATGACCAAATAGGGCTAATCAACCACTCCAGTATCCGGGACTGGGCTTGGTCGAGTCTGACCAAGGTCATGAACATAATCTTCGCGTCGTCTGTCCCGTTGCCACTTCCATCCGACCACGAACCCATCCTAAGGTTTACACTGCCGGACTTTATCGACCACTGCAAAAAGGCGAACGATGATATCCTGCAATCGCCTCTCAAGGTGCTGACGTTAACCCAAGCGAAGAATAAAAGCATCACCTTGCTTGTTGACTTCGAGCACTCGAGCACTCAGTACCTTGCTGAGCTATCCACGCCGCCGCCTCAGTACGATCTGTGGCACTACGCATCCTTCGTGACCACACTTCATCGCTTAGACCGCGACACCGCCAAGCTATCGCGTCGAGAGGGCGAAGAAGACGCAGCAGACCACGACAGTCAAGAAGGGTTGGCGGTGAATGTTCACTTCAAACCTGAGAGCGAAGTGACGCTATCTGAGGTCGCCAACCTCCTGCGCACCGCCAAGAGACGATACTGGTTCCACTTCTGGAACAACGCCAAGGAATGGAGTTGGCCATGGTGGCTGATGCGCAGCCTGGTTTGCACGGCCGGTGGCAGGGTCGAATTCGTTCGCCTCGGTGGTAAAAGCGAGGCCTACTCTCCGGGAGATGCCACCGAAATCCTCTTCCAAACCAGAGAAGAGTGGAGGGCAGCCTGCGTTCATCCATATGGTGAGTTTCGCCCACTCATCTCCAAAGTCGCTCTGAACCTGACAGTCGGAGTTAGGAAAAGATATGCTCAAGGATGCTGTTTTCGTGGCCACTCGGACCAGGGCGATTTACCTGATAGCTCTGTTTTTCATTCTACAACAGGTGCTGTCGCCGGTGGTCGAAGATGTCTTGGGCGGGATGAAGTCTGCTCTCATTCAGCGGGTTGCACGTGGAACTTGAAGCTTGAAGTCTGGAGGACGCTGGGTCGCCACAAACCCACCGTCGTGTCATCGTTGATAATATTACATTTGGAATTAGTACCGCCCAGTTTATGCCTTTGGCAATCGGATTCAGTCCGTCGATGGGCCGAGTGCCATCAAGCTGAAGTATAGACTCTCAGTCTGAGTGAGGTACCTCTCCTTCACAAGCTTCGCGGCATCCTGATCGCGAACGTTAGTCACCTCTGGGTTGCGGCGGGAGATCTGTCAATGGCGTACCCTCAGCAGATCCGTGCATACCCCATGGTCAATTGGTCCTGGCCTCCGACCATCCATCTCGACCAGCCTCATGCCCGTGTCATGCTCTCCGTCAGTCTTCGCGGCAGCGTCAGTGGGTGACTCTTGCCCTTTCGCCACTTTGCGCAGGTCGGCGTCTGGAGCGGCAACAAAGCAAACAAAGTGCAGGTCCGTCTCGATGTTTGGAGCTGATTGACCCTCCTGGGCGGTCTCGGCGTGGATGTCGGCAAAAAGTGAACGATTCTCGAGAAGCTGAGCGCGTTCTTCCGGGGACTTCCCTGTACATCACACAGAAGTCAGCAGCAGGAGGCGGGGGGCGGGTTGGTGGAACGCACCTTGTGTTTCGGCGATGAAGTCATGTAGGGGGCTATTGAGAGACCACGTTACTTTGCTGTTCGCAAGGGCGTGGATGAGAGCGATGGTTCCACAAGCGTTTCCGATCTAAGGCGGATTCGAAGGTCAAGGTCCATGTCCAAACCCATTCGTTGCGTCGCTTACCGTTTGCTTCACATAGAAGATCGTGGGGTCCAGATGCGGCTGCCCATCTCTGGCAATCCGCTCATCCTCTGACTTTTGGTGTGCCTTCGCCTCAGGTACATCGGGGAAGAGAAGAATCACCGCTCGGGTTGGCTGGGGTACGATCGACAAAATCTGCCAGGACGTCAGTCTGGTTGCGCTACGATCCCCAGGGGAGTTTGGCAGGGACGTACGTCGTCATCGAGTCCATACACGTCTCCAAATGCGTCCCGTTTGGTCACTAGACCTGCGCGTTGTGCCCACTAGTAAGGTGTCAGGGATCGATTGCTGAGCGGGGGTCTCCACTCGTACCTTGTTGAACACCTAGGTTGGAGTTCGGGTGTCAGAACAAGTTCATATCTGAAGGAGCTTCTGTAGCTCACTTCTGGGTTGCTTTCAAGAGGGATCCAGGGTCCGAGCTTGGACATGGTGGAAGTAGCGGAGAGAGAGAGAAGTGGGGCTTTGATTGCCTTATTGGTTGTTTTGCGGTGCCGTCACGAGGACCTGGATAGGGGTTGATCACGGCGATTGAAGCTGATAGACGCCGGAGATAAGATAAGATTGCTCGACTGTGAACTCGTCACAATGAATGAGGATAGGGTGTGTAACATAAGATACACATAGTTGTGAGTACAGTCATACCTGTCATAAACCATACCTGAGAAAACCCATAACCAGCCAGTTGCCCATGATAAACCATACTCTGAAGGTCCACCGAAACCCCAGTTCCCCGCAAAACATGACCGTGGTAACCCATGACCCAGCAAAAGCCATACTTTTGGCCAACTTTTGGGTGTCCACCGAGGGCCATGAGTTATGACAGGTTTGACTGTATCCTTAGACGTAATCAGCGGAGCGAATGGGTCAATGCAACCCAGACCAGCAAGGGGGAAGCATGGACAAAAGGCGATTCCAACTGATATGAGCGGTTCCTCACTCATGGGTGTGGGTTGAGGGGGACACCAGTTGACTCCGACATCCTCAGTGGAAATTTTGAAGGGGGCTACGAGACGGTGGCGCAGTGTCCAAATCCCTGTGCTCAAGCGGTGATGGGACACTGGCAAATGGGAGCACCGTCAACGGTGTAATGTGTTGGTGCGGCAGGCGCAACCAGCGGTGGTGTGTGAAAGGGCGTTGTTGGGAAGGAGGATAAAGTACTTAATTGATGAGCGGACTGGGTCCAATGATAAGCATAAGCGTGACTGAGAATTCCGTAGCGCTTATTCTCCAAACTTCATGGCCCGGAGGAACGCCCCCTGGTGAACGTCCGCCGAGCCAAGCTGGTGGACGGGCTAACTTCCGGGGAAAGCACTGTGAGAACGCAGAAATCGTCGGTCAAATCGCATTTCGGAACGGGCGGGGAGCTTGGGGGGAGAGCGATGCGACGACTCCTTTAAATCTTCCAGCAGGGGTGGCAAGGGGGTGTGCCCGCGAGAAAGAGACAACGTAGTGAGTGCGGGTGCTAACGAGTGGGTCTCCGAGTCACAGAGCGGTGGCAGGGGAGAAAGGCGACCGCCCTCGATCGACACGGCTGTCGATGTGGCGAGGAATTCGAAGGGAGTAAATAGAACGGGGGGAAACGCCACGTTTGAACGTATCCCGATTTACAGTGGGCGCATTGGCGAAGCCTTCGGGTAGGGAATGATTAATGAACGCGGAAGGAGATGAAGGCAAGGAAGGGGGAAATGGCGATATGAGTTGGACGGTCGCCTACGGGGTGGTTGCGGTCAGATAAATCGCCCCGAAGATGGATACCTTGCCCCGTGGTGAAACCCAAGAAAGCCATCGCTAGAGCAGGAGACAAATACCTGAATTCATGAAGCGGGGGTTCCCAGTTGGAAGTTGGTTGGAAGTTTTAAATTTGAACCAGCCACGATGTTTGGCTGATTCATCTGATCCAAATTTTGCAGATATGATAACTCCGGACACAATTCTCTCCTCAACAGCACTTCCACTCTCTATTCTCCCCTATCTCTACATTTTCACCAATGGAAAGCACGACGAAACCAAATAACTTCTTCCCGGCCATTGGGCAAGTCGTAGACCAAGCCGACAAGACTAAAGATGTGCAGGACAGTGGTCAGGCTGAAGAGGATGAAAAGGTCGTAGATGAGATCGAGTCGTTGTGCATGAAGTGCTACGAACAGGTACGTCGTGAAAACTCTCCATAGTAGATCATGAAGCTCAATAGGCATGTCAGTAGGGAAAAACCCGCATGCTCTTGACCTCGATTCCCTACTTCAAGGAGGTTGTCGTGATGTCCTTCCGTTGCGAGCACTGTGGGTGGACGAACAACGAAATCCAATCTGCTGGAACCATCCGACGTACGCCCTTTCACCAGTCTTTCCTTCCCACTTCTTGGCCTAACTGAATGCTCAGCGGAGGGAGCCATGTGCACTGGCAAAATTCGCGATCGCGAGGATCTCAATCGCCAAATCGTTCGTTCGAGCAACTGCGAAATCACCATCCCCGAACTCGACCTCACCCTCCCACCCACCGAGCGCGGGCAGCTCACCACCGTCGAAGGTCTCCTCCGCGACATCATCGCCGATCTCGCCGGGGACCAACCCTTGCGCAAGGTACACGACGAGGCTACGTACACCAAAATCGAGGCGCTCCTCAACAAGATGAAAGCTATGCTCGGCGATCCACTCGAGGAGGAGGAGGAAACCGAAAATGGGGAAGGGTCTTCGGAGAAGAAGGATATCCCGATCCAACCGTTCACGATTAAGCTCGACGACCCATCGGGGAATAGTTTCCTTGAGTTCTTGGGGAGCATGGCGGACCCCAAGTGGACGCTGCGCACGTACCCCAGGACCTTCCAGCAGAATGTACAGTTGGGCTTGGTGTCGGAGGACGATGAGGGCGCGCGGGACGCCGAGCAGACGAGCTCGGAGATTTCGAAGGACGAGATCCTGACATTCCTCGGCAAGTGCTCGAGCTGTGGCCATCCGATAAACACCAACATGAAGCGGGTGGACATTCCTTACTTCAAGGTGCGCGAATTCATCGCGTTTCGTTCCACTCCGCGTCCCGCTCTTCACGCATTTCCCACAGGAAATCCTAATCATGTCAACGAACTGCGACCATTGCGGATACCGCGACAATGAAGTCAAGTCTGGGGCAGCCATCTCTGCCGAAGGAAAACGTATTATTCTCAAAGTCGAAGACTCCGAAGACCTCAGCCGCGACATTCTGAAGAGCGAAACCGCTGGGCTCGAAATCCCTGAAATTGACCTCGTCCTCACACACGGTACACTAGGCGGGCGGTTCACCACGCTCGAGGGTCTCCTCACCCAGGTCTACGAGGAGCTCTCCGAGAAGGTCATTGCCGGTGACTCTTCCCAAGGCGATGAGAAGAAGTCGTTCGAGAAGTTCCTGGGTGACTTGAAGAGTGTTATCGCTGTCGAGAAGCCATTCACAGTCATCCTTGACGATCCCCTAGCGAACTCGTACATCCAGAGCCTTTATGCGCCGGACCCGGACCCGAACATGACGAGCGAGAGCTATGAGAGGACGTGGGATCAGAACGAGGAGCTTGGGTTGAATGACATCAAGGTGGAGGGATATGAGGAGGACGCGGAGAAGGAGAAGGCTGACGGCGAGGCTGAGGCTCAGTCATAGTGCCTCGGTATCGGAAGTGGATGCGGTAGATTGGACTGTTAAAGAGACTAGAAATCCAATAGAGAAGGGACTTACCAGGACGCCTGCCATGCCAGTGGGCACCGTCCCCGTCACGGTCACCACCTCCCTTCAGAGACGACTCTAGTCGGCGGGGCCTTGGGGGCACCTTCCCAGGAGCCGGGGAACTAGAAATGAACGGCTGGTGGTTGGTTCCCCGCGCTGCGGGGCTGGCAACTCAGCGAAGTTGCCTGCGTTTGGTCGCGATCTCAGATCCAGATCTGTCGATCCCAAAGCGCAGCGATCCAAATCGGTTTCTCTCCCGTTTTAGTGGGAGTCAGTTGTCTCGTTCCCTTCCGTTTTGGGATGTGACCTCCAGGGAGCCGCGTCTTGAGGACGCGTCGCCGTAGGTGGTCACCCCGAAACGGAAGGGTACGAGACAAGGAGTCAGCAACCCCTGCCAAAGCGGTGATGTGAAGAAACCGGGCCTTCCCAAAACGGAAGTCCCTCAGGAATTCGCCCGAGCTTGATCATGTCTTCGTCGAAATCGTTCACTTTACCTCCCAGCATTTGAAATGGCTCTCAAAAATGGCTTAAAAAGCTATAGCACACCTATATCCTTCTGTTTATATCAAAATTCTGCATATCGGTTGTCGCCATGGAAAGCTACAGGGCGTCGACTTCTCGCCTCTGACCCTGTCGCTCATAGTCTCGCAGATAACAATACACCTACGAACAGGGCTGTACTAAACGTATAAAAGGCTGAGGAACACGTTCTATGTCGCCCTTTTTTATGAAACGTCGCGGTTCTCTCAAAATCTTATATTTATACCATGCCCAGAGCCCCAAAGTGTGCGTATCTCAGCGTAGGGCAAGAAATTAGTAAATCGGCGACATAGACGTTGTTATGAAAGGTCAATTGAGCATTTTATCTCTTATAATGCAAGTGATTCTATGCGCCGTTGATGAGATAATTTTTGGGGACACCTTTTGGCGCGGTCGTCGGAGTTTGAATTCAGTGGGCATTGCTGACTCCCAGTTTTAGGATGTGAAGAGATAGTGGATGACTTTCCATGGCGGTTTAGAAACCTAGATTATTTTCTAAACCTATTTCGCCGAGGTGCCGATGAGGACACCTACCATTTGGAGTTTCAGCAACCGTCCTTCAGCGACTGCCATCAAAAAAGATACCTTCCTAGATTCTGACTCTCGACGAGGGTCCCCGACCCCCCTCCCAGGCTAAATTCTGGTTTTTCTAAAGCACCTCCCTCCTAATGGGGACAGCCAATGCTCTTGGCATTGTCGTGCATCCCCTCCACGCAGTGTCTTTCGCCCCTTGTTGGGTTCGAACAGACGTGGGTCGAGGAGCGGGAGAAGTGAATTGCCCACTGAAGCTCAAGCAGAGGGGTTAGGAGGGAGTACAGCAACCAGGAGACGACAGGGGCACTTGGGCGCGTCCTCTTGGCGGGCAAACGGGGAGATTCACGCCGCATGGCCTCCTTTGAAAACCCAAATCCTAGACGTGGTCCATGGTTTAGAAAACTAGATGCTAGATTCCCACTGAACTCCGCCATCAGCGATTTAGAAATAATCTAGCATTCTAAACGCGATGGAAAGTCACCCAGTGGGGGGTCGGCAACCTCAGTCAAATCTGTGTGCACAGAAAATTGGCACCGGCCAAACACATTCCCAGGCCCCTATCTCTGGCCTCAACCTTGTATTAGATAGTGGTCCTGCGGATAAATACCATGACTGAGGCACAAATGAGTGCGTTACAGCCAACTCATCCAATCTAGTACAAAATAACGCTCACAAAGGCTGCTACACATGCCAGATCCTGCCCTCAGTCGCGTTTCGGGGCCTCTGATGCCATAGATAGGGGCTAATTTCGCTCCCAAACTATTTTGTCTTTCACGATTTCCTCCATCCATGCATCGCAGATTCATTTTCACATCTAGCGTAAGACAGAAAATGCCTTTAAAATCGTCGGCTTTTGGTGCCTCCACCTTCACTGTGTCCTTCATCTGTACCATGGTTTCGCGCTTTTCTACCTCCGAAAGCACCCCAAGAACTCTGGATTTCCGACGCTTTCTAATTGATTTTGGATGCCTACATCTTCGCCCATACAAAGTAGCCGGAAATATGCCTTGCTCAAACGTTATTAAAGGTGGCCACTTTTCTGCGGACGCGTCGGAGTTTGAATTGGCAGGGAATTGCTGACCCCCAGAGATAGTGTGATTTCCGCGCGCCTTTGTGGTCATCCCAAAACGGATGGGGATGGAGTCAGGTTCTAACCTGTGCTTTAAATAATCCAGGAGACTTTTGCGACACCTCACCACTCTCACGTCTCGAGTATCTCTCTCTCTGAGAACGATATTAAGACCAGTCAACGCACTCTAGACTCCGCAACCGCAATGGATAACGCCTGGGCCCTCCCTCGCTTGGACGACCTTGGTCACCTATCCGACGAGTGGACAGGCCCCGACCTCAATCTCTATAATTCCCCGGGTTATTATCACCTCATCCCCACTTTCCAAAGTGGTATTGAGCAGCAGGCACAATATTTCTCTACCACCTCACCATCTTCGCCCCCGCCGCTCCCCCGTCGTCGCTTCATCGACCTCCCGCCTGAGCCGGACTATATCACATCCATCCACAGCGTCCTCGCGTGCGGGCACCCCGTCGACGCGGACAAACTTAGGTGGGACGTGCGTACACGTACCAGTAACTTTCACCCATCTATAAGCGGCGTCGAGCGTCGCGTCAATTCGCCGTCCTCAGCCGCGGCAGTCGGAAGCTGGCGAGCCCAAGACGCGACCATGCCCGCGATGCATTCCATCTCCATCTGCGTAGAGGGCATGGCCCTGGGGTTCGAGGGGTGGACTTTCGAGGTCACTCCTCGCTACGGGAACACAATCAGCGTCCAGGACGTATTGGAGACCGTTTATGCGCAGTGTTCTCGTCGTGGTGTGGACGTGTCCTGAATTTGGCGAGCAGGGTCGCCCTGGCATTGGGGTGGACTCGTGAAGGGTGATAGTGGGGACACAATATGGGTCCTAGTACTCCTTTGAGTGCATCGAACATTGAGTACCAATTGGGATGATCTCGACCCAGCTCAAACTTTATTCTTACATTACGCTTGATATCTTGTAAAGGTGTGGTGAATCTGCGCTAGATACCTTCTGGTCTTTTTTATGTATAGATCCCAAAGAACGCAAATAGGTGGGACCACTGCAAATCGCGCACTTCGCTCCAGGGTTCACAATATGCTCCTTGGGGCAGTTTGAGATGCCCAATGGTCATGAATATTCATTATTGACTCCGTATAGCGTGATTTGGACTCAGGGGGCGGGGAGTTGGGTGCACACGTCCCATTTCTAATAATTAGCGCCCGGGGTTTCCTCCAGCACTGATGACATCACTGAGTCGCTTCCAATGATAGGGGCTCTTCCGGCAATCCGACGCGTTGTTTAGAGAAATCGCCCAGTTTCTGTGGTGCTCCGTATCTGTAGTCATTTTCTCTAGAAATACATTTACACCATATCCTGCATATCGTATGTACACTGACTTACCAAAAAGATTGTCCCGCCCCGAGATGATTTTTTATCTTTACATTGGGGGGCCGGGGGGCTTTAGAATTCATGGCGCACGCACCTCTGTATCCAATGAAATGTATTCCTGAGTATCTAAGCTATTGAAAAAGAACTGACATCAGGAGGGCGTGATTGTGTGATCAGGTCATCAAAAGAGGGCCTTTTCCCCTTGTACCGCCACAAAAACAAGATTTTATGGCACATAAACTGTGCAGATTGTAACAAGAGTTGGTATATAGAGACATCACCTTCTGAAGCAACCTGAGCTTTCACTTGGCTGGGTGAACATCAATGAAACAATGCGATATAGAACTTCGGAAATTTATACCACTCCTCCTGCGGTGTCTCCCACAAAATCTCCTCTGATGTTGACAGGGGGGTTTTCTTGCAAGTTTGATGTATATATGGTCCCAGAGGAACTACATAAGCTTTATGTTGGGGTTATTTGGTTGCCAGCTGAGAAGATCCATGCCATTCTTGGGGAACCACCTTTGTTCGCAGTGCCATCCTGGAGAAGCTCCAGTGCATTTTGATTATCCTGGGCCGCAGGCTTCATCGGACGCCGAGTTAAATTTCTAAATTGTAGTGGTTCTCCATCTCAGTGTACCCTCCAAATATTTAATTAATTAAGCAGTTTCTGAGGTCATGGCGGCCTGTTAATGCGATGCGAACATTGTTGTGCGAGGCTCCTGTTGTTTTCACGGTCCAGATGATTGCATTTTTGGTCGGAGCAATGTTTGGTATCGTGTTTATAGAGATAGATGCTGAGAGTATATATGGAGAGTTTGAGAGCATTTGGTCCAGTGTGTGTCGAGTGATAGAGACTTTTGTCATGACAGTATCAATTGGCTGCTGTAATTACATGCGCCAATTTGGGAGCCATCCCCAACATTGCCCTGTTGCAGACACAATACAAGGTCCTCTGCCTCAGGCATTGGTACAGTTGTCTATCATATGCATATGTATTACATACATAGATTTTGGCCCCACCCGTTTACTCTAGCTAATCTTATGTAAATAATGGTGAGTGGGACATTCTTTTTGGTAAGTCAGTGTAGATGACGACGCCGACAAGAGGGGTAAAGAGCGCTGTTGAGGCAGTTGTGCCAGCGTTGGTGTTGGAGGAAAGTGAGCGCGTGGAAGCACGCAGGGCGTACCGGTGTCATAACAACGCTCATCGTTTAAACTCGAAGTCACTGCGACGCCTTTGAACTTGTGATCCAGGTCGATAGCTGTGGGTCATCGGACTCGCAAGCGACTTGAGGCTCGGTGCCATTCAAGAGCTTTGAAAGGGAATGCGCGATTTGATGAGGATCAACACCAACGCCTGCGTCCCCGCCAATTGAGTGCGTCGCGACGTTAAGAGTTCGAAGGGACGGGAAGCGAAGCTTCTGGATCAACCCTTCACCGACATCTGTCTTGAAGCGAAGGTCCAAGGAGAATGAATGGAGTGTGTTGACCTGGACTACTTCTTCGCTGAGGTACCAGCCGCGATTCCTGTTTGATTCGCCCCCTTGGACCATGAACTCAAGGTTCTCTAGATTCTCGCTGGAGAGAATCATCTGAGCGTACTACACCCACGGCTCCGCCAATGAGGCGCCGATGCGTAGATCGGTGAGCTGCCCGTAGGGAAAGCTCCAGGTGCCGTAGTCCAGCGTATGTCGGTCAAGGTCAAGGTCTAACTTGCGGAGCAGTGGGAAGCGGCTGGACGTGATATGGGTCCCATAGGCGAAGGTGGGCTCTTCAGGATCATCGAAGTTCGGGAGGTCGGCTTCGGAGTGGTGCCGGTGAAGAGTAAGTGAACGGATTTCCGAAAAATAGCTGTGGTCCCAATGGTATCTGCCGTTTCTGCCGTTCCTTTTGAAGAGCACCTCGTTCACGAAGTCGGTGTAGTGTCTCCAACCAATGTGGAGGCCAGTCCAGTTCGATTGTGACTGAACATACGCTAGGACCTTGGCGTAAGGCTTCCATTCGTAAGGGTCTTCGTTCGCGAGTGCGTTCACCACCCTGAGGGTACGCTCCATGCTCCGGCTTCTCTCCGCGCACAGGCGGATGTAGTTGAGCAAAGCGTCTGCGGAGGCAGCGTCGTGGACAAGCTCGTCGAAGCGGAGGAAGACATGGTTCCAGAGCTTGGGCGTGCCGATGATGATTTGGTCCCAGCCGCGCGAAACGAGGCAGAGATGTGAGTGGAACACCCCAAATACATCCTCTCTGGGGGTCGTATCAAGGGAGAAGAGCGCTTCCTCGAATATTCGGCCCATAACCTCGGCTGGCACTGCATCCTGGCTGTTTTTTGCGTCGGCCGGGCACGGCAGGGGAGCGGCAGGGGCTTAATATGTCACGAGATTCAGGTCTGCCCACATCATGATCGCCACAAGTCACGAAACGTGGTACCAGTGTGGGTGCCACAAGGGCTTCGCGTGTTTGGTCGACCTCCCTTCTTCCTCTGCGCTCACCCATCCCAAGTCTTACGGCCCTCGGCATGGCCTTCAACAATGCCCAGAAGTTTACAATAGGCAGCGCAAAATTTAGCGCAGACCGGCACCATCATCACTACGGGTACGGTCATCACCCACAATTCCCATCACCCGATTCGCAGGCAATATTGAACGAGGCTCGCGCTGCCGAAGCTCCGCATACGTCTCGGACTGCAGAATACGCACCAAAGTGTAAACCGGGGAGTCGAGCCAAAGTCATCCGGGATATCCTGGACTGGGCCCCAACAGCGGATGGTGAGGGGGGCGAAGTGGGGAGGGGGCAAGGCGGGGGCGATGGGGGCGATGGAGGGGACGACGTTATGCCGAAAACCACCATCCTTTGGTTTCATGGGCCTGCCGGAGGAGGCAAGACGTGCATCATGAGGGAGGTCTCCGTCCGCCTCCAGCGCCTCGGCCGACTGGCGGGGTCGTACTTCTTCTCTTCTCGCATAGGAGGACTCGATAGCGAACGACCTTTCATCGCCACAATCGCGCATCAGTTGGCCATCCTCTGCCCATACTTCAAAGCCGAGCTGCTACGGGTCATCTCAGCCCACCCCAATGTGTTCGAGGAGTCTCTGCACTCCCAGGTAGAGAGGGTCATTTACGAACCCCTCGAGTCCTCCGCCAAAATATCAGCCGAGAGCCTGGATGGCCGGTGGCTGGCCATCGTCGTCCATGGGTTTGACGAGTGCCAAACCGCGGTGGAGCGTTCTAATCTCTTGTCCGTTTTGCACGGACTAGCGACGGCAACGCGAGGTGCCCGTTTCTTGGTTGTCCTGGCCAGCCGCTCAGAACTCGACCTCAGACAAGCTTTCGACTGCCAACCCCTCGCATCCATAACACGTGTACTTCGCCTGCAAGATTACGATGGGATACCAGATGTCCGCAATTTCTTTTGCGACGAATTTTGTCGGATACGGGAAACTCACCCGGCAAAGGAGGTTATCCCAAAAACCTGGCCGGTGGAGGCCATCCTCAATACCTTGGTCGACAATTCATCAGGATTGTATATATATCCAGCTACGCTCATCAAGTACATCGACGACCCCCGACGTAGCCCCGTTACGCTCCTGGACGAAGTCATGAATCTCAACAACCGTGACCGCGGTTCTGCTAATCCACTTGCAGAGCTTGATAGCCTTTACCGACACATCCTCAGTCGCCCGTGGGTCGATAGGGGAAGCACGGTACGACTCCTGCATTACATCATGGTTATCAACCAGATGTCCCCGAAAGACTCTGGTGGAGTAGGAACGCCATGTTTTTTGGATCGGCTCCTCGCATATGACCCAGGGGAAGTCGCTATGGGGTTATGCGACCTGCACTGCATAGTTCGTGTTCCATCGGCGACAGAGGAAGGGCCTATATACTTCTTTCACAAGACCTTGGCAGAATTTCTCGCTTCGGCAAGGCGCGCTGACTGCTATCATCGCCCGCTCTACCAAACCCATGCAGAGGTCGCGGAGGCCTGCATGTCCCACTGCAAAGGGAGTGGAAGTTCGCCCAGTGGATCTGACGAGACGTTCAAAAACGTGTTGGTATATTCGAGCGTCAATTGGTGGAGGCACATCCAGCTGGCGTTCGAGGACTTCCCGGGTACCGCGCGGAGAGCATTGGCCGTATCCACCTGGGACTTCGATCCCCAGAAAGCGTGGAAGGTCGAGGTCATGTCGAGTCGTAGTGTTTGCGTCTGGAAAAGACGTGACAAGATACATAGAACGATTGTAGGTCTCCAAATTCCCTCTGGTCGATGTAAATATGTCTGACAATTCTTCTAGTGCAAGAATGGGCCGTGCATTCCCCTCTGCAGAAACACCCTTCGATTGGAAGCCGTTGGCGAGAAGTTTGAGACGTTTTACAACACCCGCTTGGCAGAGGCTAGGGCGATGGGACAGCCTTGGGCAACTAGGAAAGCAATCAAGCAAAGTCGGATCCCCGCGAATATATTTTTCAAGTGGTTTTCAAGCTTTTTACAGCGTGAGCTTGGCGATGGGCGTTTGCCCCTCGACTTGAACCCTATGCACACAAGCTCTCACGATCCTTCTTCCCATCTCCCGACACACACCCCAAGCCAGCCACTGGCTTTCCAAATACCACACGAAGAGTCACCATCGGAACAGCCCGTTCATCTCGTGCTAGACCCCCCAACTTCGGTTTCAAAACCCAGAGCACTGGTCGCTCACGACGTCCCATCGGAATCGCAGCAAACACAGCACGAAACGCTGATTCCTCTCACCGAGCCTATCGCACAGGCTTCCACGAGGCATTGGGAGTCAGCCCACCCAACCTCTGCCGGTGATAGACACGGGAAGCTGAAACGGGGCATTGATGATACCTACGAGGATGCGCCAGCCAGAAAAATGATGAGAAAAGGGGACGATCGCAGCACCTAAAATGACGCGTAACGCCGACTTTGTCTTATGGTCTGGTAAATACTAGATCTCGAGTGGTTACGATAGCTTCCTATAGTGCGGTATACCGGCTACCTCTCATTTCCCTTTTCTAGACCTCCTATCTTGATATCTCGTTGCTTCTTCTCCGCTGCCTCTCCATTGTCACCATTGTACTTATACCTCACATACTTATTCCCTTACGATGATTTATGCATATGCTATGCTCGAGTACGATAAATACATGTACTATATATAACGTAGAATTACAGGAACGGTGTGAACAGGCGATGATTGGTGATCCCATCCAAGGCAAGTTTCTCCTCCCAGACCCGAGCGTGCCATTCTCTAACGAATTTGTCGCGTCGTTGGATGAGTGGCCAATACTCAAACCCAGATTTCGTCCCCGACATGCGACGTACACAATTGAATATAGTACCCCTGGCATCTTTTCCCAGAGCCCAAGTTGCTAAACAATGTACAAAGGCGTTTGGTTTGACTTGAATGGTGTTTTTCGATGCAAGAGGATATCACAAGGAATCATAGAGCCTAGCGTTGACTTAAAAGAGCGCGCCGTTTTGCAGGATGGCATTATCGCACAGATATGGCTTGTGCTCGCCTTATTGTCTGTTCCTAACGCGCTGAATAACGTCTTGAGCCAGTCGGACGAGCGCATTCCATCATAAAGTTTGCACAGAGAAATCGGAGTAGGGGAGGTGACACCCATGATCTTATCTTAGCTTATCTATCCACACCCTGTCGACTGCCGCACATGTAGATGCCCTGAAGGTTAGAGAAGGTCACAAGTTTACCTTCTTCATATTCGCCTTCTGGCGCGCTGGGCCTTGTGGACCCATAGAATAAGCGCCCAAAATCAGAGACATCACTCGTGAATGATGCCTTCATGATGACGTCGTATCCACGTTCCCAGGCTACCGGGCGTGCTTTTCTTGACCACGACCACGACCCTGGGCCATGCTTCTAACTCTCCACCTTACCCCACCTTACCTCACCCTTCATCTATAGTTAGGAAACGAGATAGGATTCAATGTCAAGTTCCACGGCGGCGAGGCCAGCACCAATCGCAAGGGCGATGTCCAATCTCAGCTTCCAACTACCGGACCTCGTAGCTCAGACGAGCTCTTTCCCATTCCGAATCAACAAGAGTTGCAAGCTGGCAACGGACAAGTCGGAAGCGTGGCTTCTGGGAAATGGTTCGGCCGAACTCGACCCCCCTGTTCTGCTGGACGAAGAGAAGGAAGTGCTGCACAGCGTGAAATACGGCTTGCTTGCGAGCCTGTGCACTCCTGCGGCTGACGCACCTCAGCTGCAGATCCTGACGGATTTCTGGAGCCTGGTGGTTATAAGCCACGCAAGGATCCTACGGGGAACCATGGGACATGGGTGGGCAGCAAACGTAGAGGTTGAGGGCGCCGAAGATGGACTGGAGCTTCTCGGTTTGCATGGGCTACTCAAGAGGTACGAGGCTACATATTTTTGACGAGCAGAGACGTTGACGGGATTCATACCACCTCTAGCCTGATCCCTTCCCTCACCCGAGCTCTCTCTTCTCGGTCCGCTGAGGGCCAACTCAGATGGAAACGTCAGTTCACTCGATCCGTCCAGGCGTTTGCCACCTCTCAATTGCAACTCTCCTCAAGCCTGCTGACGGAAACCGTACCTACGATGTCCGAATACATTGCACTGCGGAGGGAAACATATGCCTCTTCGATGTACCTTGACCTCCTCGACTTGCTCGAGGTAACTTCTCGGCCATATGGGTGTTCATTGAAGGACGACGAGAGGATCGAACAAATCACTATGTTGGCGATGTACGTCACTGGGTGGATATTGGTATGATACATTTCCCTTCTCACCCAAAATTCAACTGACCTTCTTGCAGGATATTCTCTCCTTCGCCTCAGGCCCTGGCGTTGCGCCACTCACTGCCATGCCCACCCACACGCCAACCCATAACCTCGTCTCTCTCCTCACGATCCACAGGAATCTCTCAGTACAGGGTGCCATGAACTACGCCGGCGGCATGGTTAAAGAGGCTCTGGAAGAAATCCAACGACTCGAGAGAGAACTTATACCCAATTCTCCGGGAACAAGTGGGCCGAGCGAAGGATCCGGGTGGTCCAATTGGCTACTAGGAAGTGGCCTTGGGATGGTGAAGAGCGCTGTGGGTATGGGCGACGCCCAGTCGACTCTGACCAAGTCCAGGTTCCTCGCCGAGGTACCTCTCGATTGGGAAGGTCGCTTCTCCGCAGATGAGGATATTGGACAGGGACAGAGTCTGGAACAGCGCACAGCTGAGACTGCTCGGTGTATACGGGCTATGAAAGACTGGATTGTGGGGACGGTGCACTGGGGGTATGAGAGTGAGCTCTACTTTGGACAGAAGGGCGACGAGGTCAGGAGCTTTGGGTGGGTGTTTTTGAATGGGGACTCTGATGGTCAAAGAGGCACCTGAAGATCCTGACCTCAGGTAGAATGACCCGACGATACGATATACTATGTATACAGACTTTGACAACAATTGCAAGGAATGTGCATGATGATTCGTGGGGTCCTGACTGTGACGAAGCGGGGCCGTTGGCACTACGCTAGTATTGACCATGAGGACTCTCGACTGCCCTCCACCTTGCGGTCACCTACGACCCTGGAGAATCCTCATCCTCACGCAAACTGTAGTTAGTACGATCATTATATTCTGAAGGACAGGGAGCAGACAATATACAGAACGAAACAATAGGGACAGCGAGGTAGAGTATGGCGAAACGAAGCGGAATAGGAGAGTGTAGGTACGATACAAAGCAAAAAGCAAATTACGAGACAGTGAGGGCATAGCGAAGATATGGTCCAAGCAATATACAAAAAGTCAGCGCAGTGGTCGTGAACAAAACAATCGTGAGGGGGGTCAGATCCTGGAATGTCATCGGGATGTGAGGTGTCGTATCGCGTTGTCGCGATCGACCACACTAGGCAGTGTCAGCGGTCTCATCGGCAGCGGCTTCGTCGTCAGTGTCGTGATCAACTTCATATTCCTCCGAGTCTTCGTATTCTCCCCCGGCGTTGTCGTCGGCCGCATCAGCCAGAATGTTCACCTCCTCGACACCTTGGACGGGGCTCTCGGCGTCATCGTCGCCTACTTCAGCGCAAGAGGCCGCTTCGTCGACGATAGGGAGGGGGCAGCCGACAGCCGTAACCGACCCCTCGGTATCCTCACCCTCCTCAACGGTCTCCAAGACCTTGGCTTTCTTACCCCTCCAGGACTCCTCCGCCTCGGAATCGCAAACATCTCCACGTCTCTTCCTCGGCCTCAACGTCTCCTCAACAGTGTCATCGTTGAGAGGGGGCAACTTCCCCAGCAAGTCCACCTTGGTACTGGCCCCAGGGCTCGGGGTCCATCCACTGTAAGCACTGGGACTCCCAAAGCCTTTCGGGAGACCAAGGTTGAGATCGGTGCGGATCCTTCGTGGGTCGAGGGTGCCGGTGGGGGAGGAGAGGAGAGCGGAGGAGAGCGTCTTGGACTTGAGCTTGTTGAGGTGGTCGTCGATGAGGCGGCTTTGGGTGTTGGGGGTCATGAGCTTGGAGAAGCTGCCGGGCAGGTCGGAGATCTTAGGAGACGACCTGGGGGTAACTGGGAACCTCGGGTAAACGAGAGGAGGGCCTGTAGGCCTGGTCGAAGGTGAGTAAGACAAAGGAAGTGGGAGAGTTGAAGGGGGGGGAACGCGTACTCGGGATGGACCTCCGGCGCGATGAAGCGTACTTGGGTTCCTGGAGGCGGCGTTCGCGGGCCTCTGAGTAGGGTTGAGTTGGCGGTTGGGGAGATGAGGAGGTAGAGAGAACGTACTCGAATCTGACCGGCCCTAGCGCCGAAGCAGCATCCACCCCTGCCCCAGCGTTGGCATCCCTTGAGCGCAGGCCCGTCTCGACGCTGTACCATTGTTAGACGACCCCAAGCTACACACCCTGAAGCGATTGAGTTGCTCACCTGTTACTCCCTGTGGCAGTCGCCGTCGTAGTTGCGTTGGTACCGTTGCCGCCTGCCAGCGGAGGTCAGCAGATCGCCCAAAAAGACCTCAGTAGGTACTCACCAGTCGCAGGCTGCACGAGACGGAACGTCGCTGGAGGAAGGTTCTCATTTGCAGCTACGGATCGTCGTCAGCATCGCGTGCATCAGGTGTAGAGGAAGGTAGATAGGGTAGGGCAGAAGGCATGTAATGCAGAGCGCAGAACAAGAAGGTGGGGAGCGCATGCCACTTGATCAGGCAGGCAGAATCTTGGACCAGGCAAAGAGATCGAGCTGAGCGTACCCGCCTCCCACGGATACGCGCACTCGGAAGTCGTCGGGTGGGTCGAGTAAGAGAGGCCATTGTATACGAACTCTGGACGGAGGTGGAGAATGTCAAGAAAGTAAGAAACAGAGCGCAGGTCGAAACCCGTGACAGGGGTTAAATATGCCGGGCGCGCTTGCACATGACAAGATGATGGCTTTATTGCCGGGCAGTGAATGGTCGAAATGGAGGGCGCGTCTGGAGCTTAGCGACGGTCTTTAATCCTGTTCAGTACCCTCCAAAGCGAAAGAGGGTGAGCCATCGTTGAACGCCCGGGCGCGTGCGACGATCAAAGCCACGCGCAACTCCCGACGCCCCGATGACGATGTTGGTGGACAGACTGGAAGACTGGTGAAGTTCAACGCGAAGCAATCCGTCTTGCCAGGGTGCAGAGAACAAAGCCAAGACACCTCCACCACGAGCAACAGGATAGAACCTGTATGTTCTTGCAAAGAACCTCTCTTGCCTTGGGAGAATTTCGTCTCTGCTCTGGATCGGGTGGCCCGGAGACAGGACAGTCGGCAAGCGTCTAACGCCCTGGATCCTGCTTCGTCGCCGTGCAGCCGCTTGCGTTCGTGGAACGCCTCCAGTCTGTGGGATACCGCCCAAAGTCTTCCTTCCATCGAGCTTAGAGCCTCATGGTACCCCGCAAAGGGGTAGGGCACCACAGTCCCAATTCGTTGGGTAGCCGATTAGCCGAAGTCGAGCCTCCATCCACAGGCGAGCAGGTGATAACGAAGCCCACTCACGAACCCAATGATGGCACAACGATGAACGGAGGAACGAGTACTCGTCCTCCATCCCCGAGTCTGTAAGCGACAAGAGTTTCATCGCGTGCCAGGCTGCGGATCGGAGGGACGACGGTACTCTCAGCGGGCTGTTTCGGGGGCTCAGCTTGACAGTATTCTCGGACCCCTACCCTAGTCTATGCCACGCATTGGCAAACCTGGGCCGTTCCCTGGTCCCTTGTCAACCCTGGGACAGGTTCCTGGAGTAGCGTAAGGCAGGTCGGCAATGTTCAACTAGAACAGTCGCTGAACTTTCCCGTCCGCAGACAGCCAGAGCCCGTTGAGGGTCGAGAAGCGAACCAAGGGGGACGGTTGGCGCTACGTTGCCTCTAGAGCAGGTATTTCGTCTGGAGAGCCTCAAAGCAAGGAGAAGAAACGTGTTTCTTTGAAGGAGGTCGTAGCCAGAGACCCAGAAAAAGTGGCCATGGAAGCGTCGAAGTACGTCGAACGGTTGGATACGGGAATGGTTCAGGGTCATGGAGACAACGCGGCTCAGGGAACAGACTCGGAGTGCGTATGCTGTTCCAGCAGCCAGCCATTCTCGTCCTCCCATAGCCAGTCCAATCTTGTCGACCCTGATCCTCCCAATCCAGTTCGATCGAACACACCCAGCCAGTCAGCCATCAACCATTCAAGATGCGTAAAACCTTTGTTAGTCCACCGCCCAAGAGACGTCCGAGTCATTCCTCCCCAGCGTCGCAGGCAGAGAGCAGGGCCTGGGAAAACTTTTTCCGGGCGTTGAGGGTGTGTTTGTGGGCGGAGTGGAGGCGGACGAGTGAGAGCCGAGCCGAGCATAGGGTGTGTCGAGTCGTTTGGATTAGCTATCCGCCTATCGCCCCCCTCAACTGACTGGACGAACGAGGCTATCGGAACCAGCCTCGATAGGTCGAACAAAGCCGTCCATCCCTCCCGTGCATCCCTGAATTCCCAATCCCAGCCTCCACATTCTCCCATTCCGTCGAGCGTCGCTCTAGCTCGGCACCGAGGTCGTCAGGTTCAGCGTCGTTACAGCCAGGCTCGGAGGCATGGGGCACGGTTCAAAGCATGTTTGGTCGGTTACGAGAGAACTATGTCGTCGGTGGTCGTTACTTCGAGACTCCGTCAGCGGGCAGAGGTCCTCGTCCGTCCGTCTTCAGTCGACAGATAGGAATCATGTTGGCCCGGGAGGTTATGTGAACATTCAAGTTGGCTTGACGCATTTCTAGGGGATGTACACACCGAGAATACGCGAGGGTAGAAATCCTTGGGTCGGAGGAGGGGCCTTGAGAGGAGTAGGAAGGCGATATCAGCTCTCGACAGGAACCCCTTTCAAATTCCTGCCCCCTTCCTCGCGGCCCCAGCGCAGCCACGACCTGCCCTCATGCAAGCGTCAGCCGTCACGGTCCGACACGTGTGACCATCATTTTCCCTTAAACGGAACCGGCGGTCGCGGTGATAGCATCACCGCTGGGACGGCGTTGGGCGCTTAAATTCAAGTTACCGAGGAACGACACGGAGGGTTCTTCAGAGTGCCAAGAAATGTGGGATTGGAGAGGTAGCGATTAAGTTCGCCATACAACGAAGACTCAGGGGACGTTCGAGGTGGCAAGGGAGGAACCGCTGGAAACTACAGGTGGGGTAATACAAAAATGAAAGACCCTCTCAGGTCAAAGCAATAGCATAATGGGATCGTCCCAATGCCTAACCAATGTTACCAACCGCTAAAGACGCCCCAACCGAGATCACATTGACCACCCTCGTAGGCGCCGTCTTCCACTCCTCCTTCTCCTCCTCCTCCTCCTCTCCCCCACTGCCCTCTTTCTCCTCTGCATCCCTCCAACTCCAAATACCGAAGGGGCAGTAACCCACTCAACCCCCCTCATCCTCTCAATACCCCTCGGCACGCCCTCAATCACGTTCTTCCGTATCTGTTTCTCAAGCCGACGGACACCCCACGCAATACGTTGCCGGACCGTCAGTTTCATAGGTTGGAAGAGTACCACGTACGCCTCATCTAGAGTTGCACTGAGGCCAGTGGGTTTAATCGACCGCATCGAAATATATCGAACGTGGGCGAGCGCGGAGCCGGATTCGTGGTGAGTAGTCAGTGGCAAGAACGAGTAGTTGTTCGGGGTGTACTAGGCATCACCCCTAGCGTCCTGTACACCCCCTTACTGCTGCAGAATAAAACCCCTGCCATTCCCACCCAAAGCCACCCACTCCCTCTTTCTCATCCATAGAAGTCGTTCCTAACCAACGACGACAACAACACCCAAATGAACCGACCCGGACGACCCTCCGAAACGACAAAGCACTATCCCCACAGCGCCCGCGTCAACAGCGCTTCCCCATTTCATTATCAAGGCCAGGGCCTTTGCCCATTTGGCATTCACCCTGCTCCTCGTTCCAGCCATCCAATATCCCAGCAACCTTTCCCCAGCTTCTAATCACCCATTGAAAGCCGATACCAGCACCAGATCCACCCCCGTTTCCCAACCATAACCCCGACTCCACGAAAAACCTCCGGGAGGTCCCAGTCCTCAATCACACTTCTCAGCCCTCATATCTAGCAGTAGTAGTATCAGCGCAAAAGCCGTAGCCGTAACCGTAGTCATATTCATACGTAGTAGAACACCTCCCCTAATCCTCCTCCGGACTCTCACTCCCGTCCCTATCCTCACTCTCCTCCCCATCCCCCTCCTCCTCCGCCGGACTAACACTCGCACTCGCACTCATACTCTTCACCCTCAACGTCAACGCCGGGACGCCCCCCGTGGGCGTCCCCACCGCACTCGTACTTGCCGAGGCAGAGGCGGAGCCGGTGGTGGAGAGGGATTGGGCGGGAAGGCGGATGGAGCCGGAGCTGGAGCCGGGGGCTGGGGAAGGGAGGCGGAGGGTGAGGGAGGGGTGTAAGGCGAGGAAGGAGAGAGGCGGAGCGATGGAGAACGCAGGACGCAGGCAGGTAAACATGTCCGAGTCAGCTAAGAACAACAAGATCAAAAACTCGATAAAACTCACCTCCCCCACTCGGCGGTATACTTATACTAAACCCCCTCCCCGCCGTACTCGCACTCGCCCCCGCCCCAGTCTCCTTGCCCTTCTTACTCGACGCGCCGCCTGTTTGCTTGAACACTATATCCGTTCAAATGACCGTCAGCACTGTGTTTTTCCGACATCAAAGAAGGGAGAAGGAGAAGGAGTTGCTATCCTATCGGGGCTCCTCGCCAGGGCGTTTGGCCTTGATTACAAGCAAAGCCGGTCGCCCGCCTTTTCTTTAGAGGCAAATGAAACGAAGGAAGGAAGGAAAGAAAGAAAGAAGAAACCTACCCTTTAGATCAGCCTCCAACGGACTCACGACGTCCTCAAAATCGATGAGCTCGAGCGCCTTGAGGACGTCCGCGGCGGTGATGCTCTTGTGTTGTTTGGAGATGGCGACGTCGTGCGCGCTGGGAGTCCGGCGGATGGGTCGGAGCGTATAAGAGGAGCGGCGGGCGAGGTGAAGGTAGGGTGGAGTCGAACGTGAGGTGGAGGGTGAGGGTGAGATGGGGCGGAAGGCGTGAGCGGGGAGCAACCGCCGATATAGCGAGGGCGGGGGACGAGCCGAGGATTGGCGAAGGTTGAGGTGGGGAGGAGAACCGACACGGCGGGGCGGTGGGGAGAGAGGGTGAGGAAGACAGGGGAGAGGGATCAGCGCCGCGGATGGTGTCGTCGTGGGCGGAGGTGGGTCGGCGTATGGGCGTAGATAGAGGTGGATATGATGATTGAGGCGGACGCCGGTGGGTAGTAGGTTAATGGGTTGGCGCCGCGTCGAGGTCGAGTAGATCGCATATGAATAGCAACGAAGTCAAGGGAGAAGGGAAAGGGAGGCAGGAACGGTGATCATGAGCAAAACACGCCTTTCGTGGAAGGAAAGATGGGGTAAGGCTCACCATGCAGCTGTGTACATGAGACGCGTCCGTTAATCGTATGCGTGTAGGCAGAGTTCCAGGTTCCGCATGCGGTGGGGGGTCGAGGATTGGGAGAGAGGGAAAGGGAGTCGAAGTCGCGGTTGTATCGTGTCGATGGTCATTGAGGCGTCCAGAGATCGCGAAGGGCACCGAGGGCAAGACACAGAACGAGGGATATCAGACCAACCAGTCAGCTCTAGCCCCAGCGAAGGAAGGTAGAAAGGCACGCACCGATATAGTTGATAAACACCGTGCTCCCCTTCACGAGGGCGAGGACGGTCTCTTTCGTTAGGCGGGCCTCGTCTGGGAGCTACAGTGGGGGTGTTAGGTCTCTTGTTGGAAGGATGTGGATAGACACGCACCCCACTCTTCGCAATCTTCATAACAACGCTCTTCGGTAGCTCAAAGTTCTCGATGCCCTCGCTGACGAGGCCTTGTTGCGCCTGTGCGCTGATGGGGCCCGGGTTTTCTTTGCGGGGCATGTCGTCGTCTTGCTACCAGGTCGAGATCTATGGGGCGGGGGTCGTGGATGGTGGGTCGAGCGCTTAAGTCGTGGGGTCTGTTGAGATGAAGGAGTAGCCGTTTGATCGCCATCCAGGTGTTTGCGCGTTGTTAGGAATCCAAGCCTCTGCCCCTATCTCTGACTCGCTCGACCGCCTTCACCTCCAACGCCATCTCACACCCACTCCACCTCGACCACGGTGTCCAGTCCGTGTCCACTATCTTTTACAGCCTCTACCCAGTGCCCACACCGTCCCCGGCTCACCTCCATCCTCCTCCATCGTCTCACAAGTCACGTCTTCAGCGCCATTCCCTTTCGCACCCCATGGATCGCTCTCATCCTCTGCCCTCCTCCTCCTCACACCCACCTTGCCATCGAAGGCCGACCGGGCATTCTCCCTCTCAAGATGTCGACCCAACAGCATTATCTATCCCTACGGACTTGATATATGGCGTCCTATCGGTGGACAACGCCTACCACACGGACGCATACCCTGACCCCCTAAAGTCACTGCCACCGTTTCGAAGTATACCCAACGTCAGGAAGATACTCAACCTCCCTCACTTCACGCCTATTCACAAGCGCCCTCGCCACTCCGCCACCTCAGCCTTCGCTCTCCCTCCCTCCCTATCCTACAACCTTCTCTGAGCTATTGGGACCCCTCCAAAATCGTCCCCGGGCACACCAAAGAGACTCAAGTCCACACCGCCTTCGCCACGATACCGTGACCTTCCAACACCTCCGCCTCCCCGCCCTCGCACCCTCCACACACCCATGCCCGCAGTATCCCAACCCGTACCTGCCCCGGCTCCCTCGCAGCCGGTATCGATACCCATACCCACAACCTCCTCAAGCTCCCCAGCTCAATCTGCGTTAAGACGGCGTCATCCTCAACAGCCTCTACACCGAACCTTCTCCCACCTCAAGAGTCGACACCCCTCAGTTAGAGGCTTCCACCACACCGCTGTGCGCCCTGGCCCTGTGCACGCCAGGAGGGGCACTACTCAGCAAAAGGACGCTAGCCAGCAAGAGGGAGCTCCGAGCCTTTGCTTTCAAGCGAGAGTGCCAGTGGGCGAGGTCTCGGCGGGACGCATCGAATTTAGGGTGGATGGGTGAAATTAATTCCCCCTCGCGTTCCGACTGACTGAGCTGTCGTCGTCGTCTTCCACCAGAGCGCTACTTACAGGGAAATGAGTTGGATTGGACTGACGGGGGAGGGTAAGGTGAACGGAACGAGGAGACGAAGGGACGGGGACCTGTCCAAGCGAAGATCACTAGACGCCCAACAACCCCAAACGATCACCTATATATCCAGGACCCCCCATTATCCCTATGTAGGTCCGATCCCAGTGCGGACGAAAATGGCCCCAATTGGACCCCCCAGGTCCGATTTTTGTGCGGACGAAAACGAAAAATTTGGCACGCAGGTCCGATCTTTTGTGCGGCGAAACAACCCTAGTCGGTAGCGATGTCCGATCCCATGCGGACGAAATCTGAGGGCGAGGAACGGGCCTAGGCAACCTGGGCGGGCCTCACCGTCGTCACCATTTTTGAGGGGATCACTCTGGAGTGCCGCTCAGTGCCCTCCAGTGCCTAAATTTCGTCTTTTGGAGATGGTCGGACGATAGCATTTGGGTTGTGAACCGCAAGCGAGGTTAGAGCGACCGTGTGGTTGCAGCTCGTTTCATTACCCCTCCCTTCCTCACCATTATTTCGAAGTTTCAGCCTTTATACTTGGTCGTTGTGTGATATAGTGCAGTATCTACCTACTTTAATACCCTGAATCTGCTTTGAACGCGATTTTTGGGCCCGTGCGGACGGATAAGCGCCCTGGGAGGTATCATCCGCGGTGCGGACGAAAATGGGCCAAAAATGGTACCCCCGATCCCAATGCGGACGGAAGCCGGCCTGAAATGGAGGTGCGAAAATGGCCGAAAATGGCGATTTTGGATCGAACATAGCTCAGCATAATGGGGGGTCCTATATATCCACTAGACACTTTGGTGCCGTCTTCGACCGCCGCTCTGCTCTGACCTGCTCGCCGACCTCGAGGTACGATCTTCCACTTCCACGTCGTCTCAATGCCTAACCCCTGGATACTAGGTTGCTGTTCCTCTTTTCTTCCTATCTGCGCATGCACCCCATTTCCCGTCCCTAGACGAGGTATAAATTACACACTGCGCTATCTCGTCACAGCCCATGTCTTTGATGATGAAGGTACGCAGTACCTGCCCATCCTCTTCCTAACCACCGCACTCAAACATACCTCCCCGCCAGACTTCTTCACTCTCCACCACGGGACCTGCGGCTCGGCGTCTTCAGGCACCACGCTTCATCTCCGAAGGCGTCGAGGAGGCCTCGTACACCCTCATTTCGACCGCCGCACGTCAATACCCCAGCAACAACTGCTCCAACGGTTGATAACGGACTCACCAGTGTGGTCTGGGATACTTACCACAAGGCTTCGGCAAGCGTCTATCTTGTTGGCATCCAAGGCCGTCGGTACGATGTGGGAGCCGACGAAGTTCCGGGTCTCCATTGTACGATGACCTGCCCACCTCGCTGTACGTGTCAAGCCAGGTTACTTACTGGTCGCGTTCCTCCCATCCATCCATCCATCCATCCATCCTCATGATGTGCATATGCATTCGACGAGGCTTAAAACCACTCTATTCCTCACCATATCTGACTATTTCGCTTCGGTTGGTGGGCCCCTACGTACAGCTTGCGATCTATTCGCCCCGCCGCCTCAGTACGATCTGTGGCACCACTCACCCTTCGTGACCACACTTCGTCGTTTATACCACGGCACCGCCAAGCTATCGCATCGGGAGGGCGAAGGAGGTCCGGGAGGGAACGGCAATCGAAAAGGGTCGACACTGAATGCTCACTTCGACGCATCTGGGGTCATTGACCCCCTCCACGTCACCAAGAAGCGATATCGGTTCCAGTCACCACTTCTGGAACAACACTAAGGAACGACGTTTGCCTTGGTGGTTGATGCGTGGCCTGGTTTTCACAAGCCTGTGGCGGGATCGAGTTCGTTCACATCGATAGAAAACCCGAGGGGTCTATTGGCCAGGAGATGCCTCCAGGGTTCTCTTCGAAACCGGAGAGGAGTGGAGAGCGGCCCATACGGTGAGTCTCGCTGGTATTCAAAGGCCTTTTGTGCAATCTAACAGCTGGGGATAGGGAACGACCTGCTCAAGGATACTATTTTTGTGGCCACTATAGCCCTCTTTGTTGTTTCACAGCAGGTGTTTTCACCATGAAGTTTACGCTCATTCAGCGGGTTGCACGTGGAACTTGAAGTCTGAAATACGCTGATCGCCCTATACAGCACCATGTCATCGTTTGCTGTGATATTACAATTAGGATTCGTACCATTCAGTTCCTTCGGAGAGCGGGGAGCGTTGGGGGAGAGCGAGCTCTTCAATCTGTTGATGGGCCGAGCATCGGAGGTGGATAGGGACCGATCACCGCATCCGATTCATCATGGTAAGAACCCTCTCGAGTCTCGTGTACAGTCGTTGCGATATAAATGAAGGTAGGGAAGCGTAAGGGCAGCACCAGGCGTGTAGCCTCTATATAAAATGTCCGTGCGCGTAATTGAGTAGAAATGCAAAGTGAATAGACCGTGGTGAATGTGATTCAGACTCGGAAGGGAGAACCATAGATCTAGAGGTGGGATAAACCTGATGAGGAGCGATCTCGCGCTCATGACCGCTCTGGAGTGTGGATTGAAGGAGTGCTGGTCACCTTTCGACGCCTACCTAGTCGGCGGATGATTTGGAGGAGGGGAGTTCTGGGAGGATGGTGCCGAACCCAACGTTCCCAAGTGGTGATGGGCGTTGGAAAACTTGAAAGCCAGGGGCACCACCATCAGTGTTGGCGCGACGGGCGGGACGGGCTATGGTGTGTGGAAGGGGGCTGTAGGGAGGGGCGGATAGGATGGGGCCCATGGGGGGGCCGAGCGGAGCACTGGATACTGGGGCGGGCACCACCATTCCAGAAGTTGTGGCGATCGTCCCACCCGTCCCAGACGGCCGAGTTGCCCCCGGGGTAGCTACAGTCGTATAGTGTCCACCTGCGGCACTGTCCCGGCTCGGTCGCTCGGGATGTGCGCTTTGGAAAACGGCAGACTCGAGCAGTTCCACGCGCTCGTGCAGGTCCTGATAGTATCGTTTGGGGATGGCGAAATAGTTGTTGTCGGTATCAGAGGCTTTCAGCGAGTCTGCAGCACCCAACTCGTGATACCCGCCGACAAGCTCGTTGCGAATATAGGGAGTTGTGCGTCCGGGTTGGGGTGGGGATCTATCATAGGGGATGCCGAGCCCTTCAGTTTGCGGAGATGGGTAGTAGTGATGGGATGTGTTATGGATGGTCACATTGGCGTCCCGCGCTGCATTGGCCGCAGTTAAGGACTCTATCCGAACCTTTCGAGCCTGGCTGAGTACTTCCAACCCGTTATCGGCCATAGGCTTGCGTCGCCTCCAACTGCTGGACCCCCACTCCTCGTCACTGCACGCTTCTTCTTCCAACCCGTTATCGGCCTTAGGCTTGCGTCGCCGCCAACTGCTGGACCCCCACTCCTCATCACTCCACGCTTCTTCTTCCAATTGCCATGAGCGGTGAGCTCGGTATGGGTCTAGAGGCCGGCCCTCGGCGAGCGCCTCAGCACGTCGGCCCTTCCCAGTTTTAGCACGGCTGCCGAATTTTGCCTGGCCACCTGCCTTTCGCGGCGGTACGCCTGCTAGTGGGGGTGGACTTTGGCGGGAGTTGGGCCGCCCAATGCCATAAACGACGCCGTGGACACGGGCGATATTCTCATGGACGAGGCGCGCCCACCCGTCTCCCAATTCAACGAGCTTCTAATAAGGTAACGGCAGCCGAATTCCACCGATCCAGCTAATCACTATGGCCACTGGTGTGGCCTAGTACCTGCTGAAATTCTTGGAAGAAGTTTGGGTTGCTGCTGGAGCCCGTCCTCATTGTCTTGAGCGCCAAAACACTCTACAGGATAGTGTCAGTGAAATCACGAGACAGAGTAACCAAGGAGCTCACAGACCTTGCCCTTTTCATCTTCCACTCTCTGAGATCGGAAAATGTCTGAATGCTCGCCGATAGCACATGGGAAAGTGTCCGTCTGGTACAGCTCTGCGGTCAGATCCTGGAGCTCTTTGAGCGGAATACCTGCCGTAGGGTGGCCATATCTACATACTGGAAAATGTTCCGTCCCTTTAGGTACATTTTCGAACGGGAAAGTGCCACGGGAAGACGAAGGGACGTGAAGAGATGTCATCGAAGAGTGGGAATTAAGCGCTCAATGGTCAAGCCTTATAAACGTGGAACGTGGCATCCTACCGGATCATTCACACCGGCGACGCCCCTCTGTTCATGTCACATAAAAACGGCGAGAACGAAGGGTACGACAAGCGGAATAGTAGGCCGAGGTGCCTCGAGGTTACCTCGAGGCGAAGGGTATTGGGATACACCATTCGGCAAATGAGGTCACTCAGGGCGCCAACCCCAGAGGCACAGATAACTGGGCGAACACCAACACTACCCAGTGCCGAAGAAGATTCTGCGTCGGATGGCGGGGTTCATGTCAGATATGTTTTATCATGCAGTATTGACCTCATCGGCGTTCGCCCCCCTGCAAACTTTGGACGTCAGATGGCCCAACTGTGTCGAGCTGGTTCCGTGGGACTTCGAGACAGTTATTGATCATTCGGTTCAAGTGAAACAATATCCCACTTCACTTCATTTCCCCTTGGTACAGCCTCAGGCCGCAATGCTGTAGTGCATGAACCAATGGAGTATCCGTGAACAGAGCTCCAAAAAAGTGGGTCGGTGTCTCCGACGCAGAATAGTGGCGATTAGGCTCCAGAGGGTACTTCGGTTCATATGAAATGCAATCAAGGAAGCCCAGGGAAGCACACGCCCCTGCGACGGGCGACCTCCTGGGGTATGGTGTGGTGATTTCTAGAACTTTTTGAGAAAACCCGCCTTGAAAGCATCTGGCAGCTTCAACTGGCTGCTGCCAGCTGCTGCCACCAATTTCTGAAACCCAGGACAGAAAGTACTAAACAGGGAGTTTGCGCAGAGCCAACGTCTTGGTCAACCTCTCCCTTTCTGCTCGGCGCTAGATTATCCGCTCCCTCGTCGTCCCAAATGTTGAAAACCTTCCTGGACCCACTCGCTGGGCTGTATCATCCGACGTCTCCGGGGATGACGCTTTCTCCGTCCCTATTGGGTCTGGGATTTTAGCAAGGCAGTCCATGTCCAGATAGAAGCAAGCTCTTCACGTATACCTCGGTGGTACGGGTTCGCTCTAAGGGTAACATTGTCCTTTATAAGAGGCGAGAACAGTGCTAAGTGACGTAGAGGCTTACCACGGCGGGACCATCTGTCTGCGTTGGTGGATGTGACATTGGCCCTAGAGCCGCGGACTGAAACAGGAGCTGACCTCTATGCGAGGTGAGGGCGGTGGTAAGAGACGGGCAGACTTACCACGGGATCCTCCGTCGGCTCTGGAGCCACAGGCTGAAACAGTAGCTTGATCCTCTGCATAAACGACTGTAGCGGCTCTGGAGGTGCGGGGGTCGCGGAACCTGTGTGTTGGATTTGGATACGAGGACCCCGTTGCCAGCCCAATCGTTCTAGAAGATCCATAGCTGTACCAGTGCGCCTCAGAAAGGCGATGATGGGAAGGAGGATTTGGCCCTTAATCGATAAGCTCCAGGGCCAGTGGTGGGCCCTTCATTCAAGGAGGCACCTTGATAAGCATAAGGGTGACGGTGAGAATTCCGCACCTGCGCTTCGGGCGCTTATTTCCAACTTCACGGCCGCGAGGAACGCCGACCTGGCCCTGAACATCCACGGGGCCTCGTCGGTGGATGGGCTATCTTCCGAGGAAACATGAGAACGCCGAAATCGTCGGCCAAATCCCATTTCGGAACGGACGGGGAGCTTTGGAGGGAGAGATGCGACGATTCCTTTAAACCTTCCAGCAGGGGTGGCAAGGGGGAGTGTTCCAGCGATAAAGAGACAAGGTGGCGAGTGCGGACAGCGTGCTCACGAGTAGGTATCACTGAGCTGGGCCACAGGGGAAGAGCGATGGACCTGAGGCGTGATCGCAGGTGCAAGGGAAATGTGAGTGGATCGTGAGGAGGTCCAAATTCACTCTCATTGATCTATTTGCGCGTGTTTGGATCCCACGCCTCAGGCCTCACTCAGCCCCTGTCTTCCTCCACGTTCACCCTGAACTACTCGACACTCGACCCGACGAAGAACGAACACCAAAGGCATCGCATGTAGGACTCGGCTCAGACACGAGCCATGCCCTCCAGACCCAATCCTCTCGACAGAGACACCTCCTTCGGGCTCTGGCCTCGTCTCGGTACTCTGGCTCATCTATCGTCTTGCAAGTCATTGTCTCTGCACATCTGCAGCGCCATTCCCTTTCGTATCCCATGGATCGCTCTTATCCTCCACCCTCCACCCTCCGTCCTCCACGTCCCATCTCCTCCTCACACCCACCTTACTATTGAAGACCAACCGGGCCCTCTCCCGCTCAAGATGTGCATCCCAAAGCGTTGCCGATACCTACCGAGTCGATTAGGGCGTCGTATTGGCAGACAACGCATACCACGCAGATGCACGCGATGATGCCCCGAGGTCGTCAGGAACGGCTCGAAGCATACACAACGTCAGGCTAGCCAATGCCCCCTCCAAATTCCCCCCGGGACACCACGAATCCTTCCAACGCCCTCGCCTCGCGCCCTCCACACCCCCATACTCGCGGTGCCCCAACCCGTACTCCCCCTCGCACCCTCGCAGCCGATACTGATACCCACAATCCCTCAAGCACTCTCCCTCCAAATGTGTTAAGGCGGCGTCATCCTCAACACCTCTCCACGCCGAAACTTCTCCCACCTCAAGAGACAGCACTCCTCGGTTAGAGGCTTCCACCACATCTCTGTGGGCGCTGGCCCTGTGCACGTCGGATAGGGTGCTGCTCAGCAAGAGGGAGGCTCCGAGTCTTCACTCTCGAGCGAGAGTGCCAGTGGGCGAAATCTCGGCGGGACGCGACGAGTTTAGGGTGGACGTTCCAAGCCAGAACCGCTGAAGACGGCGTCATAGAACGGAGAACAGAGAACTCACTTCGGCGAGGGGACCGCGGCTTACGAGACGTACCGCCGGGAGGGTAACAAGCGTACGGGCAGACATCGCGGCGCTGGCTTCGACCGCCGCTCTGCTCTGACCTGCCCGCCAACTTCAAGGTACGGTCTTCCGCTTCCATGTTGTCTCGATACCTAACCGCTGGGTACTAGGTCGTCGTCGATCTTCGCTTACGCTCCCCCCGCCCCTAGACAGGGTATAAATTACACACTACACTATTTCATCGTCGCCCACATCTTCAATAATGATGAAGGTACGCAGTACCTGCCCACCTCCTTCCTAATCGCCGTACTCAACGATACCATCCCGCCAGACTTCTTCACTCTCCACCGCGGGTCCTTGGGCTCGGCGTCGTCCCAACCACCAGGCTGTGTGTCTGGTGAGAAGCGAGGGTAGGGATGAAGAGACGAAGCGACGGAAACGCGCTTACACCTCATCGATCGCCACCCAACAAGGGGGAGGACGACGACATCCTGCGGTCACCTCTTAGTAGAGCGATAACGTTCAAGTTAAAGCAAGAAAAGGATAAAGTCGCCACCTTGCTCGGTCGACTAAGGACTTTGAGATTCAGGTGGCACTCGCTACCTCGCTGAGCCGTGATACTCGCCCCGCCGCCCCTGTACGAACTGTGGCACTGCACATCGTTCGTGAGCATACTTCATCGCTTGGACTGCGATGCCGTCAAACTATCGCGACGAGTGGGCGAAGAAGGTGCGGGGGACAATGTCAATCGTGGGTTGGCGGTGAGTGTTCACTTCAGAACACTATCTGAGGCCATCGACCTCCTGCGCACCGCCAAGAGACGATATTGGTCCCACTTCCAGAGCAACACTACTACTGAATGGTGTTGGCCATCCAGGGTGATACACAGTCCGGCTTATGCAGTCGACAATTGGGATCGCATTCGTTCGCATCGACGGCGAAGTGGAGGTCTACTGTCCAGGAGATGCGTTCGGGGTTCTCTTCGAAACCAGAGATGAATGAAGGCCAGCATATGTTCATCCATATGGTGAATCTCGCTGGTATTCAGGGGTATTTTGCACCGACAGCCGCGGAACTCAGACCAGGGCGGTTTATTTGATAGCTCTCTTCTTTGTTAGACGGAAGGTGCCGCCGCCGGTCGTCGGCCATGTCTTGAGCAGAATGAAGTCTGCAATACACTGATCGCCCTATACCCACCGCCATGTCATCATTTACTATGATATTACAATTAGGACCAGTACCATCCAGTTCCTTCGGAGAGCGGGGAGAGCGAGCTCTTCAATCTGTTGATGGCCGACCATCGGAGGTGGATAGGGACCGATCACCACATCCGAAGCTGATAAGCGCTGGAGATAAAAGTAAGTCAAGATTCATCGTGGTAAGAACCCTCTCGAGTCTCGTGTACAGTTGTTGCGATATAAATGAAGGGAGGGAAGCGTAAGGCCTAAGGGCTGCGTAAGATATGTAACTTACATAAAATATCCGTGCGAGTAATTAAATAGAGCTACAATGCGAATAGGCCGTGGTAATTTAGACTGGGAAGGGAGAAGCATAGATCTAGAGGAGGGGTAAACCCATTGAGGAGCGATCCCACGTCCATGAGCGTTCTGGAGTGTGGATTGAAGGTGATCACCGGTCGACGCCTAGTACGGGGTCAGCAGACGATTTGGAGGGGGGAGTTCTGGGAGGATGGTGACGAACCCACCTTCTAGTCCCCCAGCAGTGATGGGCGTTGGGAAATGGGGGCGCCGCCATCGGTGTTGGCGCGACGGGCGGGACGAACGGTGGTGTGTGGGAGGAGGCTGTAGGGAGGTGCCGATGGAAGGGGGGTGCCAAGAGTAGCACCGAATCCCGAGGCGGGCACCACCATTCCAGGAGCTGGGGTAATTGTGCCGTCCGTCCCAGATACCGGGGTGGCCCCCGAGGTAGATACGACCGTATCGTGTCCACCTGCGGTCCTGTCACGGTTGGCGATGGGGTGCTCGGAATGTGTACTTTGGAAAACGGCAGACTCAAGCAGCTCCACGCGCTCGTGCAGGTCCTGATAGCATCGTTGGCCAATGGCGAAATAGTTGTTGTCGGTATCAGCGGCCTTCAGCGAGTCTGCAGCACCCAACTCGTGACACCCGCCGACAAGCTCGTTGCTAATAGAGGGAGTGGAGGGTCCGGGTCGAGGTGGGGATCTACCCAAGGGGATGCCGGGGCTGGCTTCGGGTTGAGGGGATAGGTAGTAGTTGTTGATGGTTAAATTGGTGTCCCCCGCTGCATTGGTCACAGTCAAGGACTCTAGCTGAACCTCGCGAGCGTCGGGGAGCACTGCAAACCCGTTATCGGCTTTAGGCTTCGCGTCACCGTAGACCGCTGGCCCCCCACTCCCCTTCACTACCTGCTGCCTCTTCGACTTGTCTTGAGGGGTGATCTGGGTCGAGGTGTAGGTGCCCGTGTACTCCAGTGCTTCAGTGGGGCCCACCTCAGCAATGAGAGGAATTATTTCAACAGCTAGTCCCGCATAGCTGGTCGGTATTGGCGACAGCTCGCCCACTACTGGTGGCGGTTTGGTAGGGGCAGATTTTCGCCGCAGGACCCGCCATGTGAGAGCCGGCAGGAAACGTGACCAGGGTGCCGGCTGTGGCTGTGATCTTGGCCTGACGGTAGCTGAGCGTTGCGTTGAGGGCTTTCCGCCCATGGTTTCCTTCTGGAGAACTCCTGGTGGGCTGGAAATGAGAATTTTACTGGCGCCACGCACAGTGAGGATGGAGGGAGGGGAAGAAAGGGAACTGAAAGTCCCTCTCGCTCTGCCCCAGCGTATATCTGGAGTTCTCAGCAGCCACAAACGCCTCCGACATGCAAGGTGGTCTTCATTCAATCATTCAAATCATACCCGTTACGGCACAGCACACTTATGCAATAAAAGGCTTGGCGCCACGCATAAAAATCTGGATCCTCGAAGCCAGCTTTTCATTGTGGTGGGCGGGGAAGCCCTGGAAAGGCACTGTAGTTACCGTAGACTATCCTATTTCTCTTCGAACCTCTGCAAGCCGTATGGGTGGTATAGTCCGATGGGAGTCGCCGCCTATCATGGCCAAACGATGTGCCGAAATGAATCGCGCTCCGATTTGCGTAACTAGAGGGCCGTAAAATTTAGTTCAAGCTCAATTCCGCGAGAATTGCATGCACACCGTACCCTCCCAAACCCATCCCTAGACTTGTGTCTGTATATACGGGAATTCCAATCTGGGACGCCATCACTCAAACCGGTTCGGGGAACTCACCGTTCTGAAGGAACCCTGCACAGTAGTTCGCTCAGACATACCACGAAAAGTGCATTACTGCACTCAAAGAACCAATCAAATAACACAAAACCATAGCGTCTCGCTTCCTAACCGGCCAGATCCTACCTAACTTGGTTGTTGAGTTCACAAGCGCGCCCAAGGGCGCTTAACAATTGATCTACCTGTGCCCTAACTTCTAAAGGCCCATTTGATTGCCGGGCCTTGGTTGAACGCCTGTTGGCACCAAGACGTTCCCGCGGCTCTCACCCGGCATCGATGCTACACCTTCGTTGTTCGGGGTTGCTGGCTCCCGCGACGAATGGCCGAAATGGAGGGCACGTCTTGACCTGTTCTCGTGGGACAGTCGCCTATGGGTACGGTCCAGTGGACTGTAGCCTACAGAGTGCAATCGAGTCTTGGTTGAAAATTTCGGGTGATATAAACGTTGTATAGATGGATCTGAAGGAGCGAGTGGCCGAACGTCGAGACATAGAGCCGCCGCCATGGCGAAAGAGGAGAGGGAAGGCAGTAGAGTCTGATAATCACTATGGCGCGGGGGCAGAGGCTGCAGGGCGTTCAAGAAGGTGCGCCTATTCAACGCGGTGCGGCTGAACGGGAGATGGCGTTGGTGCACAGAGGATGAATCCAAGTTGGGAAGATTCAAGAACAACGATCCAGCCTGACCGTTCCGACTGGGGCCCAGATAGTAGATCCGCTAGGGAGACCTTCAAGTTGAACTTGCCTTCCCCTTCCGAGATACTTGCGGGGTTCACTCGCAAGTTGCGAGAATTTCAGCGCTTTGGGTACTGCGCCTAACCGCGGTGAGGTGAGCGGATTCTGGGGAGAGGTTCCCAGCAGGAGCGGGAGGACGAAATGCACGCGAAGCCTCAGTACCCGCCGGAGGCCTTCCGAACGCTCCTTCCCTAGGTGTCTCGTCTTCGTCGTTGACGTCAATACGCGTCCTTCTAAATCACCTTGTCGCGCTGCCTGCCCCTTTTGCCACTTTCCCTCAAAGCTATACATGCCCACAAACGACCTGGGATCCCCTAGCCCAGAGAAGCTCTCGAATGTCGGGTCCGAGTTGGAAACCGATCCGCCGCCTGGGACGGTCACGGGTATCGGTTCGACGGGCGACCAAAGCCAGAGAAACCGCCAGGGAATGTGCCGAGGGGGGTCACCTTTCCATGCTGTTGTGGCCTGGGTCCTCCCCAAAATAGTCGTAAACCTCACTCGTCACCGGAAGGCTCCGAAACGCTCTTGGGCCTGAGAAGGGGCAAGGATGGGTTTATTCTGGAACCTGAAAGAGATAGGCAGGCATCGCACCTTCCCGAGGTTCTTTGTTGCGTGTTCAGAGTTGTCGCTTTGACCTCAGAGAAGCTTTAGCTGACCCGGGAAGGGGAGAAGATACGGTCCACTGACCGTCTGAGTTGTTCGAAGGACGTCAAGGGTGGGATAAGATAAGGATGGAACGGGGGACTTACCTTCTCGTACGCCTGCTGAATATCATGAGGCTCGCTCCCATCTTTGCTGAAGACAAACACCGTGTAGCCTCGCCCCAACCTCTCCTACGTACTCGTTCTCGTAGTCTGAGTGTTCATAGTGTGGGGTCTGGGTGGTGGTGGTATGGAAGGAAGCTGAATCAAATCTTGGTGGAAACTCGATCCGAGTGTTTGGCGTTGTTAGGATCCCAAGCATCACCTGACGCAATGTCCCCTTTTGACCAGTGCGCCCCTGACTCGATCCGCCTCTTCCTCTCTTCCCTTCAGCTTCTCTCGGTCTCCCTCGCCTCATCGGTCTTCCTCTTTCTCCTACATAACTCCTTCCCCTCTCATCTTTTCTCTCTGCCCACGCCTACACCACCGCATGCCCACGTGCCCAGTGCCCACTACGCCACGCTGTCCCATTTCCGTCCGGCCCAACCCAAAACACCCACCCACTCATTCTTTCTTTGAATCTTTCATCGAATCATGTCGACCATTGATTAGCTCAAATCCTCCGCCACTCGCCACTCGCTCCGGGCATCGAGAAATAGTCCGGAGTCCGGACTGGGGACGCTTGCTGGGCAACCGATGTCACGTTTTAGATCATGTGAGTGACGTGACGCCTATCGAAGATAGGCAGTCCGGTCAATTTGGCGGGCTTTTGGCAGGACATCCCTTACGCGTTTGACCTAGTCTCAGCCAAATCTCCTGCACCCCAAGGGATCCCGATGTCAAACGATAGATATACCCTTATAGGTGTTGTGTAAAGACGCTGGGCACCGAAATTAATGAATTGTGTTCAATGTTCGAAAGATCTCGACCTCCAGAGGGGGCGGTCGTCGCCACACGCCCTAACACCTGGTCCCTCAACTCACCTCAACCCGCCCTTTCTAAATCTATTTTTTCATTAAATCGCTCGGGAATGGGTTCTACATGGTAGTTAAGTCCTGATAACGACGAATCGAAGGCGACCACCTCCCCCGCATGGTGAAGAATGGGGGCAGAACCGTAAGGAACGTTCTGCCAAATCCCCGCCAAATTGACCGGTCCCTCTAGCGAGGAACGCCGTCACGGCACTCACATGATCTCAAACGTGACGCCGGAGCTACGAGGGACCGGTATCCGGTCTAATCGAGAAACACGAGACTCCCTCCATATAAACGTCGACCATTCCACCTAAGCGCCGACCGAAGGGCTCTTTGTTCTTTGTTCTTTGTCCGCGACCGCCACTACGACCAGCGCTAGCGTCTACTCTCCTCTCCTATCCTATCTGCACCTTTGGTCGCCCTTCGTTAGAGGCCGTACCCAACGCATAGAGCGTCGTTACGCCTCTACGCCACAATCCCAAGCCTCAGGCCTCAGGCCTCATTTCAGCCCCTTTCTCCCTTCACGTTCACCCTGGACTACTCGATGCTCGACCCGACGAAGGACGAACGCCAAGTGGAACACACGGAGGACACCATCCGGACGCGCACCATGCCCTCCAGTTTATTGTGCCGACCACACCTCAACGCTCTCAACGGACGGTCTCGTCTCGGTACTCCAGCTCACCTCCATCGTCCCGCAAGTCATCGACTCTGCGAACCTCTTCAGCACACCCATTCGCACCGCATGTCTCGCTCTCATCCTCCGTCCTCCATCCTCCATGCCCCATCTCCTCACACCCACCTTACCATTGAAGATCAACAGGGCCCTCTCCCGCTTAAGACGCCGACCCAGCAGCATTATCTACCCCTACCGAGTTGATTAGGGCGTCGTACTGGCAGACAACGCATACCACGCGGATGCATGCGATGACGGCCCAAACGTTTCGAAGCGTACCCAACGTCAGGATGACGATGCCCAGCCTCCCTCAACTCGCGCCTAATCACAAGCGCCGTCGCACTCCGCCGCCCCAGCTTCCTCCCTCCCTCCCCATCTTCCGGCCTTCTCTCAGCCATTTGGTACCCCTCCAAAATCGCCTCCGGGACACCAAAGAGACCCAGAGCCACACCGCCTTCACCACGATACCGCGACTTCCCAACACCCTCGCCTCGCCTCCCTCGCGCCCTCCACACACCCACACCCCAGCCCGTACTTCCCCCTCGCTCCCTCGCAGCCGATACCCACACCCATATCCACAACACGCTCAAGCTCCCCAGCTCAACCTGCGTTAAGACGGCGTCATCCTCAACACCCTCTCCATGTCGAAAGTTGAACCTTCTCCCACCTCAAGAGTCAACACCCCTCTTCAATTAGGAGCTCTCACCACACCGCCGTGCGCCCTGGCCCTATGCACGTCGGAAAGGGTGCTGCTCAGCAAAAGGAAGGCCTCTACCCGAGATTGGGGTGCTCGCCTTTGAGCGACCGAGCGAAATCCGAGCTGGGCGGTGACGTTTTTGGATGGAAATTCTGCGCGTTCCGCCGGACGTATGAACGCGACGGAGCCGTCGTCGTCGTGTCGGCCGGGTTGTTACCACGTGAAGTTGGATCGGACCGAGGAGGGAGAGCAAAGTGAATGGGACGATGAGGCAAAGGGATGGAGACCCTCTCAAGCGAAGATCACTAGACGCCCAACAACCCCAACCGATCACCTACCACTGGACGCCTTGGTGCCGTCTTCGACTGCCGCTCTGACCTGCTCTGACCTGCGTGCCAACCTCGATGTGTGGCCGTCCGCCTCCACGTTGCCTCGATGCCTCGCCTCTGGGTACGAGGTCGTCGTTTCTCTCTTCTTATTATCCGCGCACGCACTCCATTCCAGGGTATTTTACACACTACGCTCCTTCATCGCAGTTCACAGTACCTGCCCATCCCCTTCCTAACCACCGTACTCAACCATACCGCCCCGCCAGACTTCTTCACTCTCCACCACGGGACCATGGACTCGGCGTCGTCCCAACCATCAGTCTGTGTGTCTGGTGAGGAGCAGGGTGGAAGCGCACCTTATCGCTTGGACCGCGATCCCGTCAAGCTATCGCGACGAGAGGGCGACGGAGGTCCGAGAGAGAACGACAGTCGAAAAGGGTCGACGGTGGATGCTCACTTCACACCCGAGAGCGAAGCCACGCTACCAGGGGTCATCGGCCACCTGCGCATCGCAGAGGAGCGTTTCCGGAGCAACGCTAAGCAATGAGGTTGGCCTTGGTGGTTAATGCGCAGCCTGGCTTGCGCGAGCCGGTGGCGGGATCGAGTTCGTTCGCATCGATAGAAAACCCGAGGGGCCTATTGTCCCGGAGATGCCTCCAGGGTTCTCTTCGAAACCGGAGAGGAGTGGAGAGCGGCCCATACGGTGAGTCTCGCTGGTATTCAAAGGCCTTTTGTGCAATCTAACAGCTGGGGATAGGGAACGACCTGCTCAAGGATACTATTTTTGTGGCCACTATAGCCCTCTTTGTTGTTTCACAGCAGGTGTTTTCACCATGAAGTTTACGCTCATTCAGCGGGTTGCACGTGGAACTTGAAGTCTGAAATACGCTGATCGCCCTATACAGCACCATGTCATCGTTTGCTGTGATATTACAATTAGGATTCGTACCATTCAGTTCCTTCGGAGAGCGGGGAGCGTTGGGGGAGAGCGAGCTCTTCAATCTGTTGATGGGCCGAGCATCGGAGGTGGATAGGGACCGATCACCGCATCCGAAGCTGATAAGCGCTGGAGATAAGTAAGTTAAGATTCATCATGGTAAGAACCCTCTCGAGTCTCGTGTACAGTCGTTGCGATATAAATGAAGGTAGGGAAGCGTAAGGGCAGCACCAGGCGTGTAGCCTCTATATAAAATGTCCGTGCGCGTAATTGAGTAGAAATGCAAAGTGAATAGACCGTGGTGAATATGATTCAGACTGGGAAGGGAGAAGCATAGATCCAGAAGTGGGATAAACCCAACGAGCGACCCCGCGCTCACGACCGTTCTGGAGTGGGGATTGAAGAAGTACTGACCACCGGTAGACGCCTAATACGGGGTCAGCAGACGATTTTCAGGAGGGGAGTTCTGGGAGGATGGTGACGAACCCACCTTCTAGTCCTCCAGCGGTGATGGGCGTTGGGAAATGGGGGCGCCGCCATCAGTGTTGGCGCGACGGGCGTGACGAGCGTTAGTGTGTGGGGGGAGGCTGCAGGGAGGGGCGAATGGGATGGGGGTGCCGGGCGTAGCACCGAATACCGTGGCGGGCACCGCCATTCCAGGAGCTGGGGTGATTGTGCCGCCCGTCCCAGATACCTGGATGGCTCGCGAGGTAGACACGACCATATCATGTCCACCTGCGGTGCTGTCACGGTTGGCGACGCAGTGCTCGGGATGTGTGCATTGGGAAACGGCAGACTCGAGCCATTCCACGCGCCCTCGCAAGTCCTGAAGTTGTTTGCCGATGGCGGAAGGATCGTTATCGGTATCGGAGGCGCTCACCAAGTCAGCAGCATCCAACTCGTCAAACCCGCCGATAAGCTCGTTAATAATAGAGGTGGTGCGTCCGTGTTGGGGCGGGGATCCATCCGAAGGGATACCGAGGCTGGCTTCGGTATGTGGGGATAGGTAGTAGTTGTTGATGGTCACATTGGGGTCCCGCCCTGCACTGTAGGAGGTCGCGGCTAAGGACTCTATCTGAACCTCTCGAGCATGGATGAGTACTTCCAACCCGTTATCGGCCCTAGGCTTTGCATTGGAGTCAGCTGCTGGACCCCCACTCCCGGTCGCTGCACGCTTCTTCTTCGAATTGCCTTGAGCGGTGAGCTTGGTAGGGGTGTCGAGGCCTGGAGGGCCCTCGAGCGCCTCAGCATGTAAGCCCTCCCCAATTTCAGCAGGGCCGCTGAGGTTCGCGCGGCCACCTGCCTTCTGCGGTGGTACGCCCGCTGGCGGGGGCGGACTTTGGCGGGAGTTGAGCCGCCCAATGCCATAAGCGACCCCTCGGATACGGGCGATATGCACGAGGTGCGCCCACTCGTCTCCCAATTTAGCGAGCTTCTAATAAAGCAACGTCAGGCAAATGCCACCGATCACGGCTAATCACTACCGGCCCGGAGTTCTCATGCACAGCAGAGTTTTCTGCCCCGAGTGCTCCGTCGGTGTCAAAGTAACCTACAGTGATCCACCGTCCAACGGGACAGCACCGGCCAACAGGACAGTCGCATTTTCTGGGCGCAGGGCCGGGGCTACGCGCTCGGAAAGTATCTACTATTGGATAAGGAGTGTATATTCATGGTCAAGGCTATTCTATGTCATTATCGGTCTTCGCTTGCTTCTAGAATCTGAGCGGGACAGTCGGTTTTTGTTCCCAAATTTCAAAAAGTAGACATCGGCAGCTACAAATACGTGGGAAGCTAGTTATTATATTACTATCCCATATTCCTACACACTAACAGCAGATCCTTATCCAAAATTCGGTCTAACACCACCATGATGTGGGTAACGGGGTGCGGGAGGGACGAGGAGCGTGACAAGGTCACCCATTTTGGTAGTCACGCTCGTGAATTTGGCGGGATGTGTCACACTGATGTCACGCGTCCTGTCGGAAATCCCTAGATCGCCTTATCAGGCCGCTAAGGCGCGCAAGGCGGCACCTGCCTTATCAGGCACCTGATAAGATATAAGAAAGCCGAATAAGCCACGGCCAACTCGGTAAGGTCTGGGCGGCCCTTATAGGGCGGCACTGTCATGGCCTTATAAGGCATGGGGGCTGGCCGCCGTGAGGTGGAACCGAGCTGCGGTTATCAGGCGGAGGCATCCTTATTGGGTGCCGGGTCATTATAAGGCCCGTTCCCTGGAGGTGAAAATAATGCCGCCGCTAATGGTTAGCGGTTAACGGTCTACACTTCTCTATTGACATTGACCTACCCAATTGAAGTCAACCGACGACTGGTACTATTACTTTGACAGGACTACGGAACAATGAATACCATTACATAGGTTAGCTAGCCGTTATATTCTATACTACAAGTTCTTATTACAGTTGTACGGTACATGTTACACGTTATTACAGCTTGGGAGTATTTATTACACCATTAGAATTAGGATGAAACAAACGGGTTCTGACTGGGTTTGAACCCTCGCGCGTAGGTGAATACAAATTTTCAGCATACTTTCCACTAGGCCACAGTAGCCCACATTCATACGGAAAATAGATTAAATATGAAAGGCTGCAAGGCCCTTACAAGGCACGAGCCTGCAACCGCCCACCAATACAAGGCAAAGAGTGGGCTGTCGCCGCCTACCATTCATTGACCGGTGCAACCAGAGGGATATGAAAACACATCACAGACGATATATTAAGACAACACACACTTAATAAAGTAAAAACGGCAGTGACAAATGAATGTAAGTAGACGTAAACGGCGAGTACAAATCTAAGTGCCACCCCGACGTTTGGATTTCCCCGTTGTTGTGCCCTTTCCACCCCTGGACTTTGACGCACCACGCTTCCCACCACCATCTTCCCTTGGGGTGCCCCATGTGGATGTGCCCAGTTGAGCAGGCTCCCCAGCTCCCTCTACTGCCTCCTGAAGAAAGGTACTTGACGAAGGTCCGGTGTTGCGCGTACTCCGACGACGTGGTGCTTCCTGCACTGCAGCAAGTTCGACCGCATCCCCGCCTGCCAGTGCCAGGGCCTCCCTCTCAAGCCTGCTCAACACCCTTCTTGGCTTCGGACCTTCCTTGGTTGAAGGAACAGTAGCGTAGGTGACCGCTGATGTTGCCGGCACTTCTGGAGGGTTGGGCTGCACCGCTGATGAAGATGAGGCTTGTTGGACAGACGATGGCTGGGTAAGGAAGGCAAGGGTACGAGAGGGTTGTCGTGGTGGGGAAGTGGAAGAGATGGGAGAGGAAGCCATACTTGGAACCTGTGCCGTACTAGCAGAGGTCGTTGGTCGTGGTCGCCGGGGTGGAGTTGATGTTGCTGCTAAATTAAAATCAACTGCTACCTCGAGTTGACTTCGACTGCTGGCAGGCTGGCGCACAGGCTGGGACCTTTCCCGAGTTAATTTGACTTCCCCAGCAGATTCATCAAACTCCGCAAGAAGATTGGAGTTGTCGTCTTCTTCCTCTTCATCGCTACTCTCGCCCCGGTGCGCAAATGTTTGAGTGACGAGGTCGCCGTAATCATCCTCTTCTTCGTCGCCGCCATTATTAGGCGCATGGTGAGTGGTGATATCAAACCCATTGCTCGGGACTAAAAGGATAATAAATTAACAATCACAGCATTTGACCAAAAAAAGAGGACAGCATACTCCAATAAGACTCGTGTTGGTGAACGTGCTGAGCTACCACCTGAGCGGCGACTTCCTGCGCCAAACGAGCCTCCTCAACGTGAGCAGCAAGCTGCAAAGCTGCTTTAGTTCGCCTCTTTTGAGTGGCTGTGATCGGCTGCATAGGGGCAGGCATCGGCTGATTCGACTGCGATGGGAACACATTCCTCTTCCATGCCTCCTGTATGGCACGGCCACGAGGAGTATCCCAAATCGACATCAAACCTTCAAGCAGGTCCTCGGCGTCATCAACATATCGAATCTTTGTATTCGGCCCCACCCCATTGCTGGAAAAGGTCTCGTCAGGAGAGAGGGCAAGGCGAGCCTGTAGTATAGACAATGTCATGTTTGAATTTCATTCCACCGTCCGAAACGTCAGCGGAGACATGCTTACGATGGTTATCATATTCACAATGAGGCCAGGAGTGACGCAGAGAGGGAACCCAACAAGTGGGCTCTTGCCATTGAGCGTTAATTTAGTCTTCTTTCGTATTGAAGCGGGCCCGTAGACGACAGCCCTGCAGATCTAAATGTCATTCATATCAGATGTTTCTTCATTCAAAGGGATTGCTCGCAGACGTACTCGAAATAGAAGCTCGCTCTCAAACTCTTCGCCGGCAACAACCTTGTAATTCTTATACATCAGGGCGCAGCTCACAGGGTCACTCTGCCACTCCCGCTTGTCCCATGAGATCCCAAGAAGGTTGAGAAGACCAGGGATTTCCCCGCGGGCGCCAGCGCTTTCAGGGAGGAAGAGGTCCTTACAGAACCCATGCAGGGGAACCGGATCCTGTGTTAGCTTCGTGTAGGTGAGTGTTTTTTCACCGCGTTGATGACGTAGAGTGAAGGTGTTGTCGATTTGGCTCCTGATATCCTCGAAAATCTCCGGCCCATTATCACGAGTTCGCTTGATGGTTTCAGACCGCGCATCAGAGATTGAGGATTGGAACTGTCCAATGGTAAAGTCAGTGAGCGTCCACAGAAATGAAATGCCCATAAAAAGATCACGCACCTGCTGCTTGAATGCAAGTGATTTCCTCCGTATCCATTGCTCGCCAAGTGGGTCCGTTGCCTTCAGCAGCTCCAGCGCTTGGCCGAAGAGTCGGTTCTGAGGGAGCTCTTCATTCCAACGCTGCTTGACGTCATTATACTTGAAGGTTATGACCTCTGGAACATCCCAGATGGGATCGCCATCATATGTAGAGAAGAACATGAAGAAGACCCGGGCCGTAATATGGGCGCTACGATGGATTGCCTCGCCCTCAATGAGGAGCGGCCGGGGGATCAGCAGCCCGATTTCAAGGACAGGCGTCTTCCCTCCAATCTTACGCCTTGCGCGTTGTGCTGCCGCCTGGGAGATGAGGATCTGCTCCAACTGCGACAGTTTCTTTGATTTTTTATCAAGTTCATCCTCCAACCAGGTAATACGGACAACCGCTATATGGGCACCCTGTCAACAAGCACATACGGTTTGTTAGCTAGCTTGAAAGTAAACAGTGAACATAAGGTGGGCGGCGTCGAGACACACCTTTCGGGCAACCTCCAGATCGGAGGTGACGGTTGAAGCTTGGATCATGCGCATGTCGTCTGCTCGTGTATCAATAACAGGACGAATGGCGACGGCTTGAACAGAAGATCCCGGATTCATTCTGACAGTGGACAGAGGGAAGGAGTAAGTTGGGTATGCGAACTGAGGGAAAGCCAGGAGGGTCTTATAGGGGCCCCCACGTTGGTGGCATGTGCCCCGGAGTCTAGGTCGCGAACCTTTTACGCAGGGTCAAAAGCTGGGTTTGAAGGGGAATGAAGTGGAATGAGGCATGGTGCATGGTGTTTCAATGAAACACAGCCCTACTGCAATATCACTTCAGCCCTCTAGTATCCACCCCAAGTGTCCTTTTTGGGCGTTGTAACAGTATATTTTCCGGAGTCCTATCAAGGTAGGAGGGGTACAGATCGCGTACACGATGCTAATAGAACTGAAACATATATGTCAATTTACAATTCCTGGCAAAAAGTCTACACCCACTCACCTTTTTGTTCGGTCAGCGACACAAAGTGCTGAGGGTGAACGGTAGGCCTTCGAGATGAAGAAGGTCGTCCCAAACTGAATCACACCTCTGAAGGGCCCGTAAGAGCAAGCCCATACTCCAAACATGGCCCTAGAGGATCATAGGGTAAAAAAACTTCTCTCTACGCAGGCCTGAATCAGCACCTCACTCTCCCCTCCTTTTTGCTCGTCGGACCCCGCCTCTGCATCCCTAACTGGTCTCACCCCCCCTTCAGGACTAGACGTGTAGTTCGCAATGGTGCTGAGGCGTTCGCTTAGTTGAGGAAAGCTGCTGTAATCAAGGTAAGCTTCTGTCCGACACTTGGAACTGTTGAATTACCTTCGTCGTTGCCGTTCTGGACTTATCCAACAGCCCCACCCACTGGGCGTTCTCTTATCCTCCGAGAACCCAAGCTTCGAGATCAGATTCCCATGCCCTTGTTCCAGCGTACACACAGTATGTGTGCCTCTAGCGAGTGCACTGTACGTGTGATGTGCATTGAAATAAAACGGAAGGTAAGCCAACCAACATGATCATGCATACGAGTTGGACTCACCTGTTCAAGTAAGCCCAAAGAATAGGCAGGGGAGCCTGTGCTTGCTTGTTCCCTGCCCTGTCCCATCCATCCGCTTCGTCCTTACCACCCTTCACCCCCACCTCCCTTCTCTCCATTACCCACTCTCTGTGGTCTCTCCCACATCCCCCATCTCACTGCTGCACCCTTTGCACCCCAACCCCCTACCTCGCACACTCCGTCGTGTTCCCCTCCTGTGATCAACGCTCGGTTCTTCAGAACCAATTTACCTCTGCTCTTGCCGATTTCGAGGGGGAAAGCAGTGAGGGAGCGAATGTGGGGGAGGGCGATCCGTTGCTGATGTTTGGGCATATGGGGGTTCAACCATTGGGAACATGTTTCGAGATCGGAGAGGTGAAGTGAGGGAGCAATGGGGTTCTAGAGGGAGATGGAGAAGGCAGAGGCGGGATCTATGGAGGTGGGTTCGAGAGGGATGAGGCTGGAGATTGGTTTTTGCCGCTGCCCGTCCGAGAAGAGAAGCTCCTGAGGCCGCGAGAAGCCATTCGAGGGTCCTGCCGGCGGTTGCGAGTGGCATTGGCTGAACCGACCAGGCTTTGGGTAGGCAAAGAGTCGAGGGGGTTACTACAATGGGAGATGGCGTAGGTCGATGGGGAATGGAGATGAAGGTCGATTCAGGGGCAGCGGAGAGACATGGCCTTTGCGTTCTACGCTGTAGGTGAGCTATGAAGCTGGGAAAAGGTGAGTCGTGTTTCGAGCGTCTGCGTATGGTGCTTACCTTCGTGCTCGAGATATCACCAGTCGACGGCAGTGCCTGTGCACCCCTGGGGGTCGCATTCTCGACCCCGGCGTTGTCCTCGAATGCCCCTGAGACACCTGTGCAACCCGGTGGTGGATGGTGCGCTCTTCACCAGCCATTGCCAATGTTCAAGGGCTGATCCCCGGTTCCCAAGGACTCGTGCTCGGGGTGGAATGGAGATCAGAGTCGACACGCTGAACGTGTACCCAGGGGTTCAGGAGGGGGAGATGGGGACACCGAGAGAGAGGGAACGTCGATTGGCGGAGGTGGGCGTGCAGGCGGTATGGCATTTGGGCCGATGGGAGCTGTGCCGTGGCGGGACGTGTGGGATCGGGTAGAGGGAGAGCAGAGCCAAATGGGCTCCTCAGGAAGACGTTCAAGCAGGAACACGAACCACATGCACGCGGTGTGATCAGAGGAGGATGTGGTTCAGGAGAAACCTAATGTGATGATGGTCGCCTACTGCGATCAGGCATTGTTTGGCCCTGTTGTTTGCGTCGAGCATAGAGGATCCACACGAGTGTAGCAGGAAATCTAGCAAGTTCCTCCTCTCTAGAAGTATTATACCACTTCAGGAATATGGAAAACTAGAATCCTATTTTTCTCCCACTCAGATTTGGTTAGATGGGGACCCGGAAATCAACCAACTAATGGCAGAGACCATTTAGCGCCCGTCGTCAAGAGTCGAATCGCAATAAGACGCGTGGCTGAACTTGAGCGCACTCCGTGAATCACTATGCATAGATACATAGATACATTAGAGGCATTGGTAGGGAAATCACGAGTACAGCGAGTAAGTTACACCAGGGGAACAAACGTACATAGCTACCTCAGGGACCCATCAGAGACCAACAAATCTGCCAACCCCTGCAATCGCATTCTCAGAAAAAAGTCTGCGTCAACAACATCCATAACAATGTACTGATCTTTGTCTGTACTCCCCCAATCTGGGACCATCAAGGCCCCACGAACGATATACTCAAGAGCAACCACAATGGAGTTTTCCACCTGCCTTGATCGGAGATGCTTGAATCGAAGGTGGACACCCCGGTCAAGGTTCGGCACCTGGTTAGGGGTCTGCAGGATGGGACGATCGAAAGGAAGGACCAAGGCATACTGGCGCTCAACATCCTTGTGATCGGGGATGCCGAGAATGGAAAGAACTCGGCCAATTGTGTACTCCCCATTCCCAGCGTTGAACAGGGCGCAGTCGTAACGAGGGCGACCGTGGAAGGAGCAGTTGGCTCGAATGAAATCGGTTGCAGTCTGGGAATCCTCGAAAGAGGTGTAGACAGCCTTGGCAACCTGGTACTTTGTCACCTAGATAATCGACGGAGGGTAGTGAGTGAGATGTCCTAGATTCCTACTTCAACACGATTAAGTCCAATACAACGCACCATTGTGGTCCCCGAAACTGACCAAGCACGCCCGCGCACCGAAAGGTCAGTGCGTATTTTGCGTGTCAGCTTTGCTGCAAGGTCGTTAAATGCTGGCAGATATTCTGGAAGCATCCCTTGGCTAGCATCCGCGAGCGACATGCGTGAGCCGGAGCCAGCGGTCACCCAGCGAGGGTCCGGAGATTCGGGTATGGTGGGGGCAACAAGACCCTCCTCAAAGTCCGAGTCCGGGTCTACGCTCATTTCTGCCTCCTTATCCCTCTCCACCTGCGATTCATACCGCCTAATCCTCTGTTGGATGATCATGCCGACCAGCTCTTCATGCGTCATTCTTGCGATCTGGCAGTAAATCAGGTTATTAGGTTAACAAGGAGGGTGTGGACACGCAACTTGTTTCTCAACGTCCTTGAAGTTCGTCAACGCGTACTTCTCCTTTTGGCTCTTGTGCTTCTTCTCGCTGTACTTAGTGTTGAAATTGATGGTTGAGCCCTTGTTTTCAATGTCATCGAAGAGGTGGGCATGCGAATGGGCTTTAGGAAAGTTCCATTTCTTCGTGGGCTGAATCTCTGTATAGGCCTGGTGTGTTGTGTAAGTGAGTGAAGCGAAGTTGCCCAAAAGTTGCCGCCATTTATAACGCATAACCGTGGGGGGTGTGACGCACCTTGGCTTCACGGTCGAATCGTCTGAGCTCCTGCCGTCCCATTCTAATTGTTGTAGTTGTGTGATTCCGCAGCGACGACCACATGTCGAGCTCTAAATAGCTGCGTGCAAGAGCGAGCCATTGATAACCTCGCTCATTGCTCTCCGGAAAGATGCAGTGTGAAGCGAAGATGATGATCTGAGTGGTGGTGACAGTGAGCAATGCGGGCGTAGGCATGGAGGTAGAACAGGAATATGATCTGCCGACACATACCTTCGAAAGGTCTTCATATTTTCGGCCATCACAGTACTCATTGAATTCTGATATGTGAGTGAAATGAGCGAGGTCCCTCCATCGAGGCATATCTTGCAGACTATAAGTAAGAACTAAAGTTAGTGTGCGATGGATGCCAAAGTGGAAGACAGTCCTACTTTTTCTCGAAACAAGAGCTAAGTGTTCGGCGTTGTGTGCCACTCCCAGTCGCAGGGTCCTCGAGAATCTGGAGGAACTCCTTGAGAACATGCTTGCGGAATAAACCACTGTGGTAGGCGTGGAGACGATCCCAGGAAAGTGTAGCATAGGGGTCGGAGAAGGGGATTGACCAAAATGCATTCTGCAACGTGTCTTCAGCCATCTTGCAATCGTGAGGATGAATAGTACCAATTGGCGACTTACCTCAACCCTTCGAAGGCCAGCAGCCTTTAAGTCTTTCTCTCGCTCAGCCGCCGTTGGTTCTTCCTCGGCAGTATCGTATACGCTCTTCATTTTTTCGGTGGAACAGAGTTCGAGGCCACCCTCCAAAGCCGGCATTTCCTCGCTAGAAGCAAGGCAAACGGGGCATGGAAACCCACTTCCCATGCCACGAATCGCCGCCATCACGCACCTGCACCACCACAGTCAGTAAGGTTCAAAGGACAAGAAAAAAGCGAATGTATTTAATGGAAAAGGAAGCTCACTGTTCCTCGAAATCTCCCGAGAGAATCAGGATAATGGGGTAAAGCCAGCGCTGAATCCCATCGCTGCACATATATGGGTACCCAAACTGGGTGAACTGTCGGAGCGATTCCAGAATCTCGGCAATACACGCATGCCACACGACTCGCTTGAAGTCGACGAACGGCTTCTTTCCGGACTTGTCGTTGTCTTCGGGGACCTGAAATTTCATCCATTAGGCATGTATCTGCTGTATATACCCCAAAAGCAAAACTCCGGACATACAATCGGAATCAACCCAACCATCCTCCCTCCGCCCAATCCCTCGCCGTTGCAAATGTGGGCGGGAAGATTGGCACACCGGAGATACACCGGATACCCCTTCTTCGTACCCATTGTAGACAACTTAGTTTTGTCGGCATAGAAGATGATGCAAAAGGGAGCTGCTGGCTGGCCGTCCCACTGCGGAAGCGAGCTCTAAGGGGCAGACTGAGCCTACAATATGCTGGAATAGGCGAGGAACTCACCTGGATCTCCCACCAGCGATTTGCCGTCCAAGGCTCATTTATGAAGCGCTCGAAACCCCGGCCGTCATGACGGAAAAGCTGCTCAGCGTCCCAATAAAACTCATCCTTCAATTCCGGGTCATGCAGCAGACTTTTTACCCAGTCCCAGCCCTTAATACACCACAGCGGAAACACAATATGTTCGCCTTTATACGTCGCAGGAATGTCGGCCTGCTGGAGCTAGTGTACAACAACAGCGAGTATATTAGTTACATACAACAAACTAGCAATTACAGGAGACGTACACCTTGGCCGTACCGATCCGTTGCCGACTTCCAAGTCTCCTTGACCTGGCGAGCATCCAGAAGTGAGAACTGTTGAGGTGCGGCGATGATCTTGAGGACAATAGAAATAAATTCGTTCATCTTCGACTCGTTGAGGTTTGCGGACTGCATGAGCCGGGCGAACTCAAAGTCAATCTGCGAGTTAAATGGCGTCCACGGGAAGTCAGGGCCATAAGAGTCGTCTGGGTCTGTAGATGCAGTGCTCTTGCTGGTTGAGGGCGCGTGGTCGGTGCCCTGGTTGGCACGTTTGTGCTTCTGCTTGGGCAGCTGCGTGGTGTAGCTATCGTATGGGCAGTATCGAGTGCGCTTGCGGCTGGCATTGAGAGGGTGCGGTATGATCTTGATATCGTCAACATGCGGCGCACGATGGAGCTGTTCCTCTGCCGTTTCTTCCCAGGTCTGAGGTGTGTCGACGCGGCTAGAGCTGTCCGGATGGGGAGTGGATACCTGATAGTCGGCATGGAAGGAGGAGTCGGCGAGCGAGCTTATGCCACGGTCACTGTGGAATGTGCCAGTGGGAGGGAGGGATGTTGCATGCGACGAATAGACTCCTAGACATGATAATTAAGCTAAAATCGCGCGCCGAAACTTGCAGATACTCACCAAGGGGGTCATACATATACCCGGGGTCCATGCTAGTCTCCACCTGGGTAACTGGGCGCTGGGTGCCAATAAGGGCATCGTCGTACTCGTAATCGTCACCTACTAAAGAACGATTCATTCTTCAGCAACCGTAGGTAGACGAGGGGTTCTCACCATCGGAGGTCGCTGTGAGAAGGGTGGATGGTCCTCCTCTCTCCAAGCTCCCGACCTTCTTCTGGCAACTAGCATAATGCCTGCTAAAGCCAGATTTCAGGAAGTAGCCCTCACATAGTTGGCACTGCGTGGTGGCCCCCTTAGTACGACGGCGCCCACTCATAGCACAAGCCGACGAGCGATTGAAGAGGGAATGAGGAGAGATGTGAAGAGAGCGTCGTTGTTTCAAGTTGAATTGCCATCTTATCACACGGCAATATTATCGGTTCGACTTCGGCCTTAACGGCGTAACCTAGGCACTCACAAGGCACTGGCCAGACCCCATAAGGCTGGGCCCAGCTCGGCAAGACGGCGTCACCTTACCAGAGAGGGCGGAGACTTAAAAGGCGGCTTATCTGGCATGTCAGTGATCTTATCAGGCCGATTGCCTTGTAAGGCATCTGGCAGATTTCCGACACCCGTTGGACGGTGGAAGCACCGATAACACAAAATCCCTTGATAAACCCCTCTGTGGTCGCAATTTTCCAAACCTCGATTTCAAACACAGAAATACAGTAGAATAGGTGTATTTGAACATCACTATATGATTTTAAATCCCCGATAGTTGCCAACAAGGCAAAGGCAGGCCGTTCGCAAATTCACTGTCCCGTTGGACGGTGGATCACTGTACCTGCCGCAATTCTTGAAAAAAGTTTGGGTTGCTGCTAGAGCCCGCCTTCTTTGTCTTGAGTCCTAAAACCCCCTACACGATAGCGGCAGCGGAATATAGCTGAAAAATGGGTAACCAAGAAGCCCACAGACCTTTCTCTTTTCATCTTCGCCTCTGCGAGGTCGAAAAGCAGCGGAGTCACAGGAGTGTTTGCCTGTTGCACAAGAGCAAGTGTCCATCTGCGGCTCTGTGGTCAAATCCTGGAGCCATTGAGGTGGATCTTTAGGGGGGATTGCCTGCGACAAAGCAGCTAATTGCACGCACTGGGAAATGTTTGTCCGGTTTAGGGACAGTTTCGAAAGGGAGGGTATCCAGAGAAGACGAGGTGTCTTGAGGGGGGATCATTGAGAAGTGTGAAATAAGCACTTTGGGCGCGATGTCGACGTCAATGATACGCGGGTCGACCCAGTTCGGTACAAAGATCCCACAGTCATATCGATGAGGACGAGAACGGTAAAGTCTAAAGCAACCTGCCCCTGTAATTTGAGGCGCGTCGATCTGTTTGCGCGTCTTATAGGGTTTCAAGCATCCCCCGACGTCATCTCCCTTTTTGATTGACTGGCGCCCTCTGATGCGCCTTTCGCCGACGCCGGGGCCGATCGTCTTTGTCTTCGGGACGTTCTTTGGGAAGATCAACTGCCGAACGAAGGTCCGACTCCGACGCGCTTGACACGCCGCGTGCGTGCCTGGCGAAGGGGTCGGTCGTGACTCCTCACTTCACTTCTCCTCAGCGTCATTCAGCGTCCCTAGCCTCGCTGCCCTTCTTCTCCTTCCCTCATCTTTACTCTCGGCCGACGACGCCCATACATCCACACCACCGCACGCCCACTACCCCCCTGCACACCGCGCCACGCTATCCCATTTCCGCCTAGCCCAACGCACGCACACGCCATTCATTCGTTCTTTGAATCGTTCATTGAATCATATCGACCATCGATTAGCGTCATCCTAATCAAAGCCTCAGCCACTCGCCGTCGCTCTGGGTATCGAGAAACACGAGGCACCCCCCATATAAGCATCGACCATTCCACCCAAGCGCCGACTGAAAGGCTCTTTGTTCTTTGTCCTTGACCGCCACCACTGCCAGCGCCAGCGTCTACCTGTCCTCTCCTCCTTTCCTCGCCCCTCCTATCTGTTCCTTCGTTGGAGGACCGGGACCGTATTCAGCGTATAGAACGTCGTTCTACCTCTACACCTCTACACCACAGCAAGTCGAAGGCCTGCCAGGGAGAAAGGAGAAAGCACGATGCGCTCGCCACTTACAATCTCAAGTTTCGTCGGGTCTGGTGCGTACCCTCTCCCCTGTTCATTCACTGGAGTGTGTAACTGACGAGCTCACACCCCTTCTCCCTGCCCTTCGGCCCTGCTCTGCCCACTCTACTTCACCTTCTGTCGCTGCGCACTGCCCTCATCGACAACTATCACCACCCCCCCCCCCCCCCGCCTTCGCCTCCACCCCGCCTTTACCCAATCAAGCCACCACAACCCCCCTGCCAAGCTCCAAACCTCTCGTCAAACGCCGGCGGCTCGGCCTCCTCGAATCTCCCCTCAACACCCTCCCGTCCTCCAACGTCCCCCAACTCGACCAGGTATTAAAAGTCAAACCCAACCAAACCTGTGTATCGTGCTACAAGTCCCTCGCCATCCTCCCCCCGTCCCAAGTCGCTGAGTGTTCGAGGTGCCAGGCTTCGATGTGCACCATATGTTCGAGGACGTGTACTGCTTTACCTCCTCGGGCGCCTACGTCCACAGCTGCGGCTGCGGCGCCATGCCCACCCGGACCTTTAGACCGAGGAGGAGAGGAGAGGAGGGTCGTGCGTCGGCTACCTAGGAGAGGGAGGCGGGGTGTACCACAACTGCGGTCCGTACCGACTCAACCTCAAATCCTCGACTGCAGTATGGAAGACCTTACGGAGGAGGGTGCGGTCTGCCCTGATGGGACGACCCGGGGTGGGCATGTACCCGAAATCCATAGGCGAGACTCGAACGCGAGCGATGGGTACCGGCACCCCAACGTGAGCGAAAGGGGAGACCGGGAGAAGGAGAGAGGGGGCTGTGGACGGGTGGTGTGTAAGGGATGTGCGGTGGAGGATGTATGTGGGGGTGGCGTGGCGTGTCGGGGGTGTGTGGAGGGGAGGTAGGAGAGGGTGAGGGGTGTTAGGGGAGAGGGGAGATGGGAGGGAGGAGGGGAGGAGGAGGGGGTTTAGGTATCGGTATAAGTCATCAAGTCACCGTGGACTCTCCTATTCTATTCTATCGTACGGCTTCGTCTTCGTCTCCCATCCTCCTCTAGCATTCGTTCCTTTCACTGGTGTCTCGGTTTAACTATGCATATGCGCATACACGTTCTTTCTCTTTGCTATGTTGCATGGATACGGTTTATAGATGTTATATATTCGCGTGCAGGCCTTTTATGTACCTTGCGGTACCCATCGACAGACGACCTCTTATATTTCGCGCTAAGCTTTTATCTTGCGGTACCCATCCACAGAGCTCTTACATAGTCTATTATATCCTACGTACGTTCGTTCGTGGGTTCCGATAATCACTTGCCCTCCCGTTACCTCCTCACGAGATCTTGTGTTCGGTGACAGAGGCACGCCGTCTGGCGTAGTTTGGTTTTACTATAAGCTTTTATGTTATCCGTTATCCTGGTCTAATCTGCGTATGTTACGGTATGCACCACGTACATGTCCCTACGTCCCCCAGGGGAGTGGGGAGAGGAGGCGTTGTATCCGTGCATTAGTGCGTCTACGACTGTAGCTATTTGTGACTACGACTACGTCGACTGCTCAGTCCGAGAGCAGATTGGAAGTGCGACTGAGTAATGTTTACCTCCCGAAGGCGGGTAGCGGAGTCGGGTGATTAGGTGGGGAACCGGTGAGTAATCTCACGGCCGGCGGGATCTTGGATGGTTCGAATCAAGTTCGAATGAGGAGGCGGAGGCGGAAGCGGATGGAATGGGCAAAGAATCAAGGTTAGGTCATGTAATTGCAACAGGGAGGTAAGTACCATTGACACAGTGTAATGGCGGAGGGGGGAGGTGCTTTGTCATTCAGAGGATCGTTGGTCCCTTTGGTTGTTGTCATTGTATGGGGGTGGCTTCAATGGATAAGACAGAGAAAAAGGTTGGTGGGTCGATATGTGGCTTTGAATGGGAGTGGCGAGGATTCTATATATTGATAGTAGATTTAAAGCGGGGCACAGAGAACACCACCAGGCTTAGTACACCAGCCATCGAGTCCCTCGCTACCAGCCTCAATAATCGATCGGCCACCCACCACGAATCCGACTTAGTCGTCGCCCGCGTCCGATAGAATTCGATGCCATCACTTACACCCAGCGGGCTCAGTGCCTCTTTAGATGAGACATACCTGGTACTCTTCCAATCTATGAAACCGACGATCCGCCAACGCATCAAAAGGGGTGTTAGGCGCTTGAAGAAACAGATACGGAAGAACGTGATTGAGGGCGTGCCGAGGCGTATTGAGAGATTGAGGGGGGTTGAGTGGGTTACTGCGCCGTCTATTTTAGGAATCGGAGGGGGTAAGGGGGAGGGGGAGGGAAATACTGGGGGAGAGGAGGAGGAGGAGGGTGAGGAAGGGGATGAGTGGAAGACGGCGCCTACGGGGGCGGTCAGTGTGTTCTCTATTGGGGAACTTTTGGCGGCTGATACCGCCAGTGCGACTCTGGGATGATCCTGTAATATTGTAGCTTTCCCCTTGCAGAGGCTCTCTTTACCGTATAAACGCGCCTGTACTTTCTAGCTGTTCGTCTCTTGCCACCCTCGTCTGTCTGACGGATTTAATCACTATCTCTCCAATCCCCACACGTACTCGAATTTCATTACATTTGAATATACCCCTCATTTATTCCCCGAACTCCTCGCATTCCCGGCACTCTGGAGAACCCTCCTCCTTGTCGTTCCTCGGGCCCTTGAATTTAGGCGCCCAACCCGTCCTATCGGTGATGTCATCACCGTGACCGCCGGTTCCGTTTAAGGGAAAATGATGGATACACGTGTCGGACGCTTGCATGAGGGCAGGCTGCCGCGAGGAAGCGGGGTCTCCTCGAGAGCTGATATCCCGTTCATGCTGCTAAATTGTCTCCTCCGATCCGTGAGGATTTGTACCCTTCTCTCCTCCTCGCGGCGATTCGGTGCACACCCCTAGAAACACGTCAAGCCGACTTGAATGTTCGCAACCTCCAACGTGATTCCGATTCATCGACTAAAGACGGACTAACGAGCACATCTGCCCGCTGACGGAGGCCCGAACTGACGACTATCGACGACCTGGTTCTCTCGCAACCGATCAAACTTCCTTTCAACCGTGGCCCACGCCTCCAAACCTCTTAACGATGCCGCCCCTGACGAGCTTAGCACTGAGCTGGACCGACACAGGATGGAACGGAAGACGCTGGAGGCTTGGAAATGGATCTTGGAGCCGCATGGGAAGGATGGACGGCGATGTTCGACCCATCGATGCGGTCCAGCAAATTCGAACGTTCGGCCAGTCTCCAACTGAACACACCCTATGCTCGGCTCTCGCCCGCCCGGCCCAAGCCCGCCCACGAACGCCCCCTCATCGGCCTCACTCCCTTCTTGCGCCCAGTTCTATGCCTGCTACGTTGGGGAGGATTGACTCGACGTCTTTCAGGCGGTGGGACCGACTAAAAGGAGTATCTTGGAATGTTGAGGGCCCTCTGGATGGATGTGTTCGATCGAATGAGAGTGGGAGGATCAGGGTCAACGAGATAGGCTGGCCTGGGGGACGAGAATGACTGGCTGCTGGATCAGCATGCGCACTTCGGGTCTCCCCCTCAACCCCCTGAACCGCTCCCGTATCCGACCGTTCGACGCACTTCAACGCTTCCATGGCTACTTTTTCTGGGTCTCTGGCTACGATCTCCTTCGAGGAAACGCGGTTCTTCCCCCTGCTTTTTAGGCTCTCCAGACGAAACAACTGCCCTAGAGGCAATGTACCGCCAACCGTCCCCCTCGGTTCACTTCTCAACCCTCAACCGGTTCTGGCTGCCCGCGGACGGGAGGGTTCAGCCAATGTTCGAGTTGAACTTTGGCGGCCTGCCTCACGCTGGTCAAAGGACTTTCTGGAGGGTTGACTAGGGACCAGGGGAATGGGGCAGGCTGCCATGGCGTGCCAGAGACTAGGGATCCGAGAATACTGTCAAGCTCAGCCTTCGAAACAGCGCGCTGAGAGCAACGTCGTCCCTCCGATCCAGCAGCCTGGTACGCGATGTAACTCTTGTCTCATCCAGACTCGAGGATGGGGAATAAGTATTCGTTCCTCTATACATCGTTGTGCCATAGTGGGTTCGCGAGTGGGCTTCGTTATCAGCTGGTCCCCTGTGGATGTAGGCTCAACTTCAGTCAATCGGCTACCCAACGAATTGGGACTTTGGTGCCGCGGGGCATCATGAGGCTGTAAGCTCGATGGAAGGAAGACCTTGGGCGTTACCCCACAGACTGAAAGCGTTCCACGAACGCTAACGGCTGTGGCGATGGCAAAGCAGGATTTAGGGCCTTCGACACTTACCGGCTATCCAAACTCGCCACCCGATCCAGGGCAGAGGTGAAATTCCACAGGCGAGGGATGTGCCTTCCAGGATCCTGCAGGCGCTATCTTGCTGTTTGTAGTGGCGCCTTGGCTTTTGGATTCTACACCCTCGCAATACGGGTTGAGTCGCGCGTGGCTTTGACAGCGGCACACTCCCAAGCATTCTAGAATGGTGGCTAGCCCTCTTCGCTTTGAAGGATACGGAACAGGATTGAAGACCGTCGCCAAGTTCAAGACACGCCCTCCATTTCGACCATTCATTGCCCGGCAATAACACCATCATCTTGTCATGTGCAACCGCGCCCGGCATATTTAACCCCAGTCACGAGTTTCGACCTGCGCTCTGTTTCTTGCTCTCTTGACATCCTCCACCTCCATCTAGAGTTGCTCGACGATGGCCTCTCTTGCTCGACCGACCCGACGACTTCCGAGTGCGCGTATCCGTGGGAGGCGGGCTGCAGCGCCAGGTACGTTCTGCTCGATCTCTTTGCCTGGTCCAAGTTTCTGTCTGCCTGGTCAAGTGGCATGCGCTCCCCACCTTCTTGTTCTGCGCTCTACATTACCTGCCTTCTGCCCTACCCTATCTACCTTCCTCTATGCCTGGTGCACGCGATGCTGACGACGATCCGTAGCCGCAAATGAGAATCTTCCTCCAGCGACGTTCCGTCTCGTGCAGCCTGCGACTGGTGAGTACCTTCTGAGGTCTTTTTGAGGCGATCTGCTGACCTCCGCTGGCAGGCGGCAACGGTACCAACGCAACTACGACGGCGACTGCCACAGGGAGTAACAGGTGAGCAGCTCAATCGCTTTAGGGTGTGTAGCTTGGGGTCGTCTGACAATGGTACAGCGTCGAGACGGGACTGCGCTCAAGGGATGCCAACGCTGGGGCGGGGGTGGATGCTGCTTCGGCGCTAGGCCCGGTGAGATTCGAGTACGTTCTCTCTACTTCCTCATCTCCCCAACCGCCAACTCAATCCTACTCAGAGGCCCGCGAACCCCACCTCCAGGAACCCAAGTACGCTTCATCGCGCCGGAGGTCCATCCCGAGTACGCGTTCTCTCCCACAACTCTCCCACTTCCTTTGTCTTACTCACCTTCGACCAGGCCCACAGGCCCTCCTCTCGTTTACCCTAGGTTCCCAGTCACCCCCAGGTCGTCTCCTAAGGTCTCCGACCTGCCCGGCAGCTTCTCCAAGCTCATGACCCCCAACACCCAAAGCCGCCTCATCGACGACCACCTCAACAAGCTCAGGTCTAAGACGGTCTCCTCCGCTCTCCTCTCCTCCCCCACCGGCACCCTCGACCCACGAAGGATCCGCACCGATCTGAATCTTGGTCTCCCGACAGGCTTTGGGAGTCCCAGTGCTTACAGTGGATGGACCCCGAGCCCTGGGGCCAGTGCCAAGGTGGACTTGCTGGGGAAGTTCCCCCCTCTCAACGATGACACTGTTGAGGAGACGTTGAGGCCGAGGAAGAGACGTGGAGATGTTTGCGATTCCGAGGCCGAGGAGTCCTGGAGGGGTAAGAAGGCAAGGGCCTTGGAGACCGTCGAGGAGGGTGAGGATACAGAGGGGTCGGTTACGGCTGTCGGCTGCACCCTCCCTGTTGTCGACGACGAGGCCTCTTGCGCTGAAGTAGGCGAAGATGACGTCGAGGAGTCCGCCGAAGGTGTCGAGGAGGTGAACATCCCGGGTGAGGCGGCTGACAACGCTGCCGGGGGAGAATACGAAGACTCCCAAGAATATGAAGTCCGTTACGACGCTGACGACGAAGCTGCTGCCGATGACACTGCTGACACTGCCTAGTGTGGTCGACCGCGACGACGCGATACGATACCTCACATCCCGACGACATTCCGGGACCTGACCACCTTCACGATTGCTTCGTTCACGACTGCTGTGCTATGACTTTTCGTATTTTGCTTTGTATCATATCTTCGCTATGCCCTCACCGTCTCGTAATCAGCTTTTCGCTTTGTATCGTACCTACACTCTCCTATTCCGCTTCGTCTCGCCGTACTCTACCTCGTTGTGCCTATTGTTTTGTTTTGTATATTGCCTGCTCCCTGTGCTTCAGAGTATCATCATCGTACTACAGTTTGCGTCAGGATGAAGATTCTCCAGTGTCATAGATGACTGCAAGGTGGGGGGCAGTCGAGAGTCCTCATGGTCAATATTAGCGTAGTGCCAACGGCCCCGCTTCGTCACACTCAGGACCCCACGAATCGTCATCTTGCAATTGCTCTCCAAGTCCATTACCTGGGGCAAATCGAGGAGGCCAAGGTACATCGAAGAGGCGTATGTTTCCCTCTGCAGTGCAATGTATTCGGACACCGTAGGTACGGCTTCCGCAGTGGGCTTGACGAGAGTTGCAATGGAGAGGGGGCATGGAGGATGGAGGATGAGGGCAAGCCATGAGGTGTGGAATGAATATTTGGAGAGGTCCGCAGGGACGGGGGCCTGTGGGTCGGAGTACTGAGAGGAGGCCATGTGTCGAGAGCGTTAAGGTTGTGGTTGGCACGATAGACTGGAGGACATGGTGCGCGTCTAGAACGGGTCCTCCGTGTGGCTGTTCCACTTGGCGTTCGTCCTTCGTCGGGCCGAGCATCGAGTAGTCCAGGGTGAACGTGAAGGGAGAAAGGGGCCGAGTGAGGCCTGAGCGTGTGGTGTAGAGGCGTAACGCCGTACTATATGCTGGGTACGGTCCTGGACGCCGACAAAACGTGTAGATAGGACAGGAGAGGAGAGTAGACGCTAGCGCTAGCAGTGGTGGCGGTCAAGGACAAAGAACAAAGAGCCTTTCAGTCAGCGCTTGGGTGGAATGGTCGACGCTTATAAGAACGGGGCTTCGTGTTTCTCGGTGCCCAGAGCGACGGCGAGTGGCTGAGGCTTTGATTAGGATGACGCTAAGTGATGGTCGATATGATACAATGAAATATTCAATGAATGAATGAATCTGTGCGTGCGTGCGGTGGGCTGGACGGAAATGGGATAGCGTGGCGCGGTGTGTAGTACTTTGGGCACGCGGTGTGTCAAGCGCGTCGGACCTTCGTTCGGCAGTTGATCTTCTCAAAGAACGTCCCGAAGACAAAGGAGATCAGCCCCGGCGTCGGCGAAAGGCGCATCAGAGGGCGCCAGTCAATCAAAAAGGGAGATGGCGTCGGGGGATGCTTGAAACCCTAAGAACTCGCAAAGAGATCAGCGTGACCCAAATTACACGGGCAGAGATTGCTTCCTAAAACGGATGGGGACGAGGAGGGACGAGGTCTGACGAGACTTAGCAACATTCGCCCTATTTACCCATCAGGCACATCCAAATGGATCGCTAACTGCGTGATGTCAGCACTGCAGCACCGCTTCTTACCAAAAGGTGCTCGGCGAGCGCAGTCGTGCTGGAGGTAATTGTACGTGCCCAGATCTGTATATATACCCCAGGTAGCGCTGGGGACGGAACAAATTGAGGAACTTCTGGTTCCCAATCTTCGGACTTCACCTCCCCCCATCCTCGCTGTGCGTGTTGCCAGTCAGATACACACTCCCACCCTACCGTCTACGAGAACCTATGGGCTGGAACACTTCCGAAGCTCAACGCTCACCTGGCATCAAGCCAGGGTCACAGCCACAACCGGCAGCAGGTTTCCTCAGGTACCTACGGCGAATCCTGGGAAGATCTGCCCCACGGAGCACCACCAAACGCCCACAAGTGGGCGAACTGCCGCTGCCAACACCGACCGGCAATGCGAAACTCCCCGTTGAAGCTCCCGAGCATCCGGGGTTTTGCACGTCCTCCCGGATCGCCCCTCGAGGCAATTCAAGGAAGGATTGTGCACCGAGGGAGGATGGGGGAGCAACGGGTGACGACGACGCGACTCCTAAAGCCAGTAACGGGCTGGAAATACTCCCCTACGCTTGCGGGGTTCAGTTAGGGTCCTATTACCCACCCGGAACCAGCCTCGGTATCCCCTCAGATAGGACACCCCCATCCCAAACTGAACCACCCGTCCCCTCCATCAGCAAAGAGGTTTCCAGCGTGTGTCGCGAGTTTGGTGCCGCTCTCGCTGAACTGAAGGCCTCTCATACCGACAACAACTCATCCGCCATCGGCAAAAGATTGCAGGACCTATACGAGCGCATGGAACCCCTGAAGTACTCCATTTCTCCACGGACACATTTTGAGCGACCCGTAGTCGACAGCTCCGCAGATAAACATACTGCAGTCGTAGCTGCCTCAGGAACAACTCGATTGTCAGGGGTGACGGCTGGTGCCATTACCCCTGCAGGTTGTTGAACGGTGACATCCGCCCCCGTATTTGGCGCCACCCTCGACACCCCCATTCCCTTCACCCCCTCTAGCGGCCATCAGGCCTCCATTTTCCCTGTATCCCCCCCTTCCACACGCCACCGATGGTTGTGCCTGCCGCGCCAACACATTACACCGTTGACGGCGCCCCCATTTTCCAGTGTCCCATCACCGCTCGGTCACCGGAATTTGGACAACGCGCCACCCTCCCATAGCCCCCTCCCTCCAAATGGTCCAATGAGGAGGTCGGCGTCGACGGGTGTCCCTTTCAATGCACACCCCAGAACCCTCATGAACACGCGATCACTGCTGGTTGAGATCGCCCCTCCCGTATGCTTCTTTCTTTGCTGGTTTGAGTTACCACAGTGGTCACGGTCCATGAGCATTCTCGGCTATTTATTAGGCTACGTACTTGTAGCTATACGCGTGTACGTTTAAATTAGGTTACGACACGCCTGAACCTCGTTCATTTAATAATTAATTTTCAACGACAGCCCTCCAAGCCAATAATAAATCTTATCTTATCACCGGCGCCTATCGGCCTCTGATGTCATCGTGGTGATCAGCCCCTATCCGGGTCCTCGCCACCACACCACACCCCGCGAAAATCACCGTGATTTGACGAAGTCGGATACGAGACTGATGTTGCCGATCTATCCCAGCCAACCCAGGCGGTGATTCTGCTCTGACCCCACAATCTTCGATGTGAAGCAAACAGTAAGCGACTCTTGACAATCGAACCCACGTTAGATCGGGAACGCTTGCGGGTCCATCGTTGTCGTTCATTGCGTACAGCAAAGTAACGTGGTCTCCCAATAGCCCCCTACACGACTTCACAAACGTGCTCCCCATGTTGGCTGGCGTGGCGATTGCCTGCAAGCTGAGAGGAAGGCGAGCTTGTCGTCCGATACGTGTTCTATCTCCCGTCATTGAATTTCGAGACAAGGTGTCATCGATGTCATCCCCGATGACAACGCCGAGTTTGAAACTGGTACAGGGTAGTACCCAGGGGATCGGTCGGGGTTATTGGCCATGGGCGTCTAGTGCAAGTTTGGCGTGGGATGCTTCCTTCGATTGGGTGAGGGTGAGAACCTAGAGGGCGTTCCGTGGCGGCGTGAACGTGGTGCCGCTATATATATGGTGGGTCGAGAAAGGGGAGAGCGGCGCCGTGGGCGCCGCTCTGCGGAGGCCAATTGGAGGAGGGAGAGCCGTGGGTGCATGGTGAGGTCCATCGAGGCGGGGTCATGGTTGTGGCGAATTTGAACGCTGCCGTAGGCATACTTCTTCTCCAAGATGATCTGAGATCTGCGCCTACTCTTCATCCTCGTCTCTCCTCCGACCAGCGAACCCTCTGGTGTAGTAATAACAGTTTGCAAAACCTGTTACTACCCTCTAATGTTGCCGGGAATGATCATGATGATGTGCCTGTGTGGTGACCGACGCCCGGATGGGTAGTCAGTATGCGCGATCCTACTCTTGTAAGGTTCAAGTGCACTCGCCCGCTTGTTACCCTCCCGGCGGTACGTACGTCTCGTAAACCGCGGTTCCCTCGCAGAAAGGGCTCTCCGTTCTCCGTTCTACGACGCCGTCCTTGGTGAATCTGTCTTGAAACGTTCACCCTAAACTCGTCACGTCCCGCCAAGACCTCGCCCACTGGGACTCTCGCCCATCGCTCGAAAGCGCAGGCTCAGAGCCTCCCTCTTGCTGAGTGGCGCCCTTTTCGACGTGTACAGGGACAGGGCGCACGACGGTATGGTGGAAGCCTCTAAGCGAGGAGGGGTGTTGACTCTTGAGGTGAGAGGATAATTTTCGGCATCGAGGGGCGTTGGGGGTGGCACCATCCTAACAGAGATTGAGCTAGGGTCCTTAAAGGGGTTGTGGGTATGGGTATGGGTATCGGCTGCGAGGGAGCGAGGGGAAGTGCAGATTGGGGTGCGGCGGGCATGGATGTGTGGTAGGGTGCGAGGGAGGGGAGGGCGGTGGAAGGTCGGGGTATCGTTGCAAAGGCGGTGTGGGCCTCTTTGGTGTCCCGGGGGCGATTTTGTCGGGTCCCAATATCCAAGAGAAGATCGTTGGATAGAAAGGGGGGACGCTGAGGTGGCGGAGTGTCGCGTTTGGGTGTGCGCGAGGTGAGGGAGGTCGAGTATCAAGGGTTGCTAATTCCTCTAACATTGGGTATACCCCGAACCGTTCCTGACGACCTCGAGGGGTCATCGCATGCGCCCGCGTGGTAGGCGTTGTCCACCGATGCAACGCCCTGAATCAAGTACGTGGGGATAGATAGTAATGCCGTTAGGTCGACGTCTTGAGCGGGAGAAGGCCCGGTTGGTCTTCAATGGTAAGGTAGGTGTGAGGAGGAGATGGAGGATAGAGGATGAGAGCCAGACATGCGGTGGTGCGAATGGGAGTGCTGAAGAGGTTCGTAGAGACGATGACCTGTGAGACGGTGTATGTGAGAAGCACCAAGACGTCCGAAATACTTGTCTGTCGAGAGCGCTGACGTTGTGGTCGGCACAACAAATTGGATCCCGGAGAGCGTGTTGCGCGTCTGAAGCGAGTCCCGGTAGTAGACGCGGCATGTCATTTAAAGCCGTTGGCGATCTGGTGCACTCGGATCGTGTAGGGTGGGCGCTGAGCGATCTGGTGCGCTTCTGGGTAGAGTAGAGGTTCTGCATGGTAGGTGGGGAGGTTAGAACGGGCGTGGAGTGTCAGGAAGGAAGGAGGGGTGAGGTTAGGAAACAGTATAAGAGGAGAGAGAAGGAAGGGTGGAGTGTGGAGGACTTACCGGCGTTCTCTCCTATTAAGGGGCTCAAAGGGATGGGTATACCTGCACTGCTTATATCGCAGGCAGGACTGAGTAGAAGATGTAGGAATGGGTTCAAAGGAAGAGACACTCTTCAGCCGCTTGCCCGATGGTCCTTTGGTGGAGTGGGGATGGTCAGGGATGGGTGTTGAGGAAGAGCCTTGCCTGCGATAGGGGCGGAGGCCTGGATTCCTAACAACGCGCAAACAAATGGTTGACAATCAATAGAGACCTTGTACGGAGCCACGAGAAGCCTCGAGAAGCCACCAGTGGCAAAATGACGGTGCGCGAGTGCATCGCCGTGGCTTCCGTTTGGGTGGGGCTGATGCTCCACCGTGGCTTTCCCTGGCTTTCTGTGGCTTTCGTCCGCAGGAGGCCTCAAAAACACGTTCCAAGGCCAGGATTTGTGCGCTCGTTAGACAGAGGCAGACGAGTATGTTCAATGAGGAGCCCAGTCCACAAAACAAGGCAATATTACGACAGAAAGCGAGTGGAGGAAGCCACCAGGAAGCCACCAGGAAGCCACCAGGAAGCCAGGGCGTGTCCCTACACATCAACATTTTGCCACCAGTGGCTTTCCATGGCTCCACACAACGTCTCTAATGTTGGAAGCGTGGTTCCAGTCTGATTACTACGAGGGGATACTTGCACAGGCGCTCTCGTCCTGCACGCACATTCCTTGCACATTCCAGAGCGTCCGCAAAGTTGGACCAAAAGGTCGTAGGACGGTCAACTCATGTACCGAAAGGGGATAATCTGGACTCGATGAGTCTTCCTAGGCCCCGGTGCTTTGAAGTTTGGCGGTATGGTACCGGCAGATTCACTGACGCTCTTCATATGTAACGGCTGGTTTTGAGGAATCAAATCAAATTCAGTATGTATGGTCATTCATATCGGGGGATGCGTAGGTGATTCGGTTCGTGAACCCGCTGACTTGGTTTGCAAGACTATTAATATCCTTGGCGTAGTTCGGTTTGGGAACGGTGTGCAACGTGATAACCGGCACACTTCTGTAATCGAGTGGGGGTGGGCAACGCCCGCAAAGAGGCCGGGAATGTTTGGTCTTGTTTGCTCCCTGCCAACCTGACCCAAAACCTGTCTGGTACACTTTGTGGACTGCACGTCGCCGATATCACTATTCTGAACAGGCAGAAATAATTTAAAGTCTATTTAGAGAGTTTTAGTCCTCTCAGATCCCGAATTCAGATGTTTTGAGAGGTAGTTCCTCGACAGAAGTCATGCTTCCAGTTTGAAATCCAGGGATCTGAGAGGACTATTTTGTAGAAATCGACGAGCGTATCCTATGAGTGAAAGAATTTTGACGAAAAACGCGTTATTGCCCTCACAATGTGTACCTTAGGTAGGAGCCCCTCTGGCGCGGAAAATTGCATTATGTAAGACGCGCCTTCCGCCAAAACCTGGCGTTGTGACAAGGTCTACCCTTGAAAAAGGCTCAAACGCACTTCTGGTCACCCTGAGCGCTATATTCACAATCAAACAGGGTATATCTACTGATTAAGTGGAAATGGAGCAAGCTACGCAACCATTGAAGTGAACGGTACTGGAACATGAGTGCGGACAGAAAATCTGGTGGCGGTGTGATTAATCAGCGGTCGCAGGCCTTGCGGGCATTGCCCACCCCCAAATCGAGTTCGGAGCGATTTAGGGTTGCGTGTATAATTCCCACCTGGGCATGTAAATAGTAACTTACAGGCGCCGATTTTTCGGCCGGGCAACTAATGTAAGTTACAGGGCATTTAATTATATTTTATTCTTCACGTGCCGTTCCTCGGCCTGGGGCGCTCAGGGACCTGTTTCTCCTACCGTAGCGCTCAACAGTGTTCTAAAGTTCCGAAAGTCCCTTCGGAGACCTATACTCGGCCACTTCTGCAGATCTTGGCATGGCCGCGAACCATTGCGGTCGGTGGATGGTCACTTCTGGGCTGGGCGCTTATCGCGAGATGGGGAATTCCGAATGGCCTTCTAGATAACATGTAAGCCACCTAGGGGCTATCCCTCCAACTTCCTTGGGATACTGATTCGTTGTTGGCTTGCTTCAGGTGCCCCATAACACCTTGAGCATCAGGTTGCAGCAGCAAGGCAACCTAGTCTCACCATGCACTCTCGCCCGTGACGATTAAGTTACACCCCCGTTTTCGAGCCCCGGTAAATAATTAGTAAGTTACTGTAATTTACATGTGTAACTTACACTTTGTAACAAAAGGTGATTTACATACGCAACCCTAGAGCGATTGGATATATGAATATAACGGACAAGATAAGGAAGGGAGTGAGAGCTGAACTGCTTGAGTACATAGGGAAATTGAGAACGAGTAGGCGATGTCTTTGGGTCAGAAAACCGGTGGGCCTCACGCCAGAGCATACGCCGTAAGCGCTAGCGACAATGGCGGACCCTTTCTTCACAACGAAGCTCAAGCAAAGAAGCGACGGCGATGAGACGAAAACTACCAACAAATCTTGCGGAACGAACCACAAGGGGCGTAACAAGATGGTGGCTCATTTCTCGAGGCTTTTTGCCAGCCTTGAGGAAAGTGCGAACAAGCAACAGGGAGAACGCTCCGACTACGGCCTGATACACATTCTCCTGCCGCTAAGTTCCCAAACAACAAAGATCGACAAGAAAAGGCGGGGCAACAGACACCCAAGTGAGAGTGGCATTGCATTTATGTGGTGGTGGTGGTGGGAGTCCAAGCCAGCATGATCATTTCTAAACACTGGCCCCTGTGATCGATGGTGGACGGGCTGCACACTGGTGATTCGGTTCGCGAACCCGGTGACTTGGTTTGCAAGGCTATGCGCGGGATTTCTTGGCGTGGTTCAGTTTTTGGAAAAGTGTGCAACACTATATCAGACAGACTTCTGGGCTTCCGGTGCCCATATCACTCACCTCTCCAACGCCTCCTGCAGGCATCGTCCTTCCTGCAGGATCCACCACGAACTGCCACCAGCTAGCATTCTAATTAATGGCCGACACTCTGAAGAGCGAGCGCAACTTTCGGTTCCCTTTCTTCCCCTTCCTCCATCCTCGCCGTGCTTGGCGTCAGTCAAATAGTCCCTTCCAGCCTGCCAAAAGTGCACCAGAGGAAAGCCACAAACGCGAAAAACCTGCGGCGAAACGCTCCACTGCTATCAAGGAAGGGTCACAGCCACAATCGTCAGCCCGGTCACGTTTCCTGCGATTCCTGACCCGGACCGGCCATGCGAAACCCGCGGTTGAAAAAGCTCCCACCATCGCGAAGGCCGCCGTTGAAGCTCCCGAGCATGCAGGTTTCTGCACGTCCACCCAGATCGCCCCTTCTCAAAGCGATTCGAGGAGGGATTGCGCACCGATGGGGGATGGGGGAGCAATGGGTGACGATGACGCGACCCCTAAAGCCGGTAACGGGTTGGAAGTGCTCCCCTACGCTCACGAGGTTCAGTTAGGGTCCTTGACTGTGGCCAGTGCGGCGCGGGACGTCAGTATAACCATCCATAACTATTACCCATCTGGAACCAGCATCGGCATCCCCTCAGATAGGACACCCCCATCCCAAATTGAACCCTCCATCCCCTCCATCAGCAAAGAGTTTTCCAGCGTGTGTCACCAGTGCGGTGCGCCTCTGTGTGGCTCGCGCTGAAATGAATGCCGCTCATACCAACAGCCACCACCATCGACACTCCCACCCCCTCCACGCAGTCATCCGGCCTTCATTGTCTCCATATCGCCCCACACCACCATTGGTTGCACCCGTCGCGCGGGCGCCACTTTGCTGGTCTGAGTTATGTACCATCGCACTCGCATTTACGGCTATTCATTAAGCTACATACTTGTATCTATACGCGTTTACGTTTGAATTAGATTACGACACGCGTGAGCGCTCAGCGCTCAGGGCTCGGCCAAGGCAATAATTATCTTATCTTATCTCCAGCGCCTATCAGCTTCGGATGTAATCGTAGCCCCTATCCTGGTCCTCGTGATGCACTTCAAGTTACACCGCTGAGACAAGAGGCGAACGCAGGGTATCGTCGTCCGCCTTCTTGTAACGGCCCATAAAGTCAGCGTGACGATGTAAAGGTAACTTTGGAGCTCAACATGGCCAAGTTTAGGTCGGAGCTGTCAATCATTCCTCTGGAGGAACGGTGGGCCTCCAAGTGGGAAATATGGAGATAGGGGCAGAATTAGAGGCCTGGGATTCTAACAACGCGCAGAGGCTGAGGAGCCTTGCGCCGGATGATGGCCAGTACCACGGGAAATCTACCTATCGTACACATATCAAAAAGACGACTGAAACTCCCAAGGCCGTACATGTGGGTTCCCAGAGGAGCGCCAATACAATCGGGACGGTGGCGGTCGTTGACTATCGACCTGATGTGCGCAAGCTGGTGATGATTCCTAGTATCCCGGTGCTCCTATCTTCGTTTCTAACGCATCTATTTAGAACTGGCTATTGCGGATTTGGAAATACCTGCAAATTCCTCCACGATCGCGGAACTTGGGAGTGTTCTCTCCTTCCTAGCCATATGCTGTTATACCCTGAACGTGAGATGTTTCTCCACTTGCTTTGGTTAGATCTTGCCGGTTGGCATTTGGATAAGCTCGCAGAAAGTCAAAGCAATTGAGTTAATGACGACGACGAGTTAGGATCCGAGTCAAGTGGCGAGGAGGACGTCTCGTTTCCCTGGCTCATTTGTCGCAAGCCCTACATAGACCCCGGTGGCGACCCGGTGCGGTCATTATTGTCCTTCGGCTTGCGCTATCAAGCGTTTCGCGAAGACCCCGAAATGGCTCGCATGTGGAGCTCCGACCGGGGGCATCTTCAATCGCGCCGACAAGATCGTAGAGGGAATGATCGAGAAAAGGCAGGAGAAGGAAGACCGGGAAGCAGAAGGGAGTGAAGGGGACTCCAGTCACATTCGAATCGAAGGTCTAAACGAAAACCGCAACGAGAACGGTCAGGAGCTCCTCGGTGGAACTATTTCCGCATAGATTCTAAGTATGTCCAAATTTCGTCTCCTACACCAGGTCTATACCACCCAAAACAACGGGTCGATTGACATGTTATTTGGCTCCCAGCATCAGGCCCACGTTTGGCAGCTTCACCTGTGGCGTTTTGGAAGTTGTCATGCTCAAAACAATGATATTGGGGCACGTCACAATGGTGGCCAGAGATACTAGGCAGTGCTTGATGGACTTGGGATCTTGCACACCCTCACATGCGAGAACGCTGAGGCTGACAGATTCAAATTGTCTTCGACGGAGCAGATGACCATCCAAGTCTTCACGTGCCGTCATCCTCAATGTCTTTTTCCCCGTGGCTATCAGTTGGGACTCTCCTCGAAATCACTGTGAGCTGAATTGAGATTAGTGCACTGGGGGCAATACAATGCAGGGTCGTAAACTCATTCGGGGCGAGGTCATACGATCATCGTCCATTTGGGCTTTCTCTCGTGTTATGTCTTGAGACGAATGGCTTCCCTTCGGTTTAATCGCAAGAGACTCAAACGTTAAACCGAACCCCAGATGAACGAACCCAAATCTCGAAGAAATCAGACTCGTCTATCAAGCTTTCCGCACCGCTCGGAGTCAATCGACAAATGGCAAGAGGAATGGGAAGGTCGAAATTCTCGCCGCTCGGCGAATTTAAAACTTTAATATCGTCGTCGCGTATTCCGCTCGGACACCAGATGGATTGGGCATGTATGAAAGCAAGGTGGATAACAGGCCGCAAGCCCTGCACGCACATATCCATGCGCTGAGGTGACCTCAACGGACATCTAGGGCAACCTCCTCTAGGTAGATCCAGGCGCGGCTGCAGACAAGGCATTGCACAAGATACCTAGAGGGCATTACTCTTGAGACGGGAGCACGAGCCGTTGTTGAAGGAAGATTACCAGCTCTGTGGTCGCAGCCACGGACGGATATCCAGTGACAAGGGAGAGTTCAGCAGGCACGACCCTTCTCCCGCTCCGATTTTTGGACCGTGCAGACGTCTTTTTTTTCTTCTTCTGGGCGGGTGCCTTGAAACGCCGCGTCGGGAGCCAATGTGACGAAGCACGACAGTAGGAACGCGGTCCCGTATTCGGTGAAGGCTGCCTTTAGTCTCCCGATGCAGAATGTTACTTACTTCTTATCACTCGTACTTAACCCTTCAGGATAGCATCGCTCGTCCTTCTCGCAATAGCGGCACCGGTTGAGTGAGGCAAGGTGCTCAGGCTCGTGGCGGCGCTTCCTATCATGCGGCCTCGAGAAAGCCTTGCCGCACTCCTCACAGGGGAACCTCTCGCCCGTTGGCTAAGTGGCAGACCCAGTCGATCCCACGGTTTCCTGACCTCCGAGGGGTGTGAGGTGGAAAGACGCCCTGGACGATGGGACCCCAATGCGTCAAGTGGGGAGAGGGGTATGGCAGGGCGGTAGCGTAGCGCTCCGTCGATGACCGTGGAATTACTGAGCTGTACCCGTTGTAGCTATGCGCCATGTCCGAAGGGGTAGGGATAAATTTGGTCCTAGAGGAGCTGCGATAGTCTGTGTCGTACTGGGGCAACGTCGGGGGGCTAGGGGTAGGACTGGATGAGGGTGACCTGATTGGTCCTCGCGACTGTGGTAGCGGATGTGGGATGTGCCGTGGTGTCGAGAATGAAACAATGGTGACACGCTGCGGTAGGGTGCTGGTGGAGTTGCGTTCAGCGAAAGCATATTGCCAACCTACAATCGTTCACAGAACCCAGCGTATTAGATGTCGTATAATATGCACTGCTGCTATCGTAGTGCGAGGGATAGCCTGGCGTGGAGAGAGTACAGTCCACCCCATGGTGCGAAGAATAAGACGGCGAGCACAGGCTGGTTGGATCCTCGGATCCGTAAGAAAGAGGCCGTTGAGTATGTGTAAAAGAGAAGATCGTAGGATAGGGAGGGAGGGAGGGAGGGAAGAAGCTGAGGTGGCGGAGTGCGAGGGCGCTTGTGAATAGGCGCTTTGGGTATCATCGTCCTGACGTTGGGTATGCTTCGAAACGGTGCCGGTGGCTTTGGGGCGTCATCGCATGGGTCCGCGCGGTAAGCGTTGTCCGCTAATACGACGCCCTAGATCAAGTCTGCAGACATCGACAGCGTTGGGTCGACGTCTTGAGCGACATTCGGTGGTGCGAATGGGAGTGCTGAAGAGGTTCGCAGAGACGGCGACCTGTGAGACGGTGGAAGTGAGCTGAAATGCCGAGCCGAGGCCAGAGTCCGAAGGCGTTGTGAGTCGTCTCTGTCGAGAGCGTTGAGGTTGTAGTCGGGGCATGGTGCGCGTCTGAAGCGAGGCCTGCGTGCGATGGCACTTTGGCCGTTCCACTTGGCGTTCGTTCTTCGTCGGATCGAGTGTCGAGTAGTCGAGGGTGAACGTGTTGAAGGGGGAAAGGGGCTGAGGGAGGCCTAGGGCTTGGGATCCAAACAACGCGCAAACACTCGGATCACTGGGTTTCCGCTAGAGGACTCGAGTTAACTTTCTCTCCTACCGCCACCGCCTAGGCCTCTCACCAAGGACTCACCCACACCATGATACCAGGAGCGTAGGTAGGAGAAGTTGGGGCGAGTCTACGAGGTGTTGGTTTTCAGCAAGGATGGGATCGAGCTTGGCGATACTCCGAGGGCCTACGAGAGGGTAAGTCCCCCCGTTCCAAGTATCCAGTTTAGGAACCAAACTAAACTCGCAATCATCGTAGAATCCCTTCTCCGGTATCTGAAGCACTCAACGAGGAGCGTCTCCTCTGATATACGAACCATTCCTTCCCCCTCTCCTCCTCCCGAAGATTCGGTGCGCACACTCCCTGGAACCTCAACTGGCCACCGAAGTCCAAACCCTCAGCGGCGAAGACGAGCTCAATACCGAGCTAGACCTCCGCTGGAGGCTAGGGGACGGAATCCTCTCACTCACAGCAGGGGTAAGGTAGACGGCGACATTCAACCTACCGACGCCCGTTCGAGCAGCCTCGTACTTCAGTTCCGCCAGTCGATGGGTGATACCCACCCCAACCTCGCACACTTCCCCTCAGTTCTCGCTCGTCCACCCCCACACCCGCAAACACACCCTCAACGCCTCCAACGCCCTCCTCGGTCTCTCCAACAAACGCGAGCCCACCAACTCGGGAAGGAAGGCCTCGATCGGAACCACTGGTATCACAAGTAGCTCATGGCAGTCCCCCTTGCCGATTCAGTTAGTTCAGCAGGCCGAACGGTATACTTCACTTTCACCCCTCGCGGCGCAGGTGGAGGAGCGTCCAAAACTCCAACGTTCAACCCAACCACCCGAATAATCAGTCGAAAGTCCCTTTGGACCGATAGGGTGTCCGGAACGGTTGGGCTGTCGCGGATAGTCTGGAGAGCGCGAGGGTCGAAGGGGAATCTTGGGGGAATCGGAAGTACGTGTGACGAAGGCGGCGACGTGGGGTAGAGGGGGGATCAGGCAGATTCGGATTTGGCCAAGGGCCGCACCCGGTGCCTTGTCCTCTCACTGCCCCCCTCCAGGGTGTTCGTCTCGGCGGGCTTGGGTATCGCAATCGGAACCCCCACGAGCGAAACCTACATACCTGCACCCGGAAACGACTCGGGCTCTATCCAGTAAAGGGTCTATGTCCTCGACACGGGACGACATGCGACGAAGACACCCCGAGACCGCTGGGCGGAAGGTCTTAACGTTTCACCTGCGCATGGAGGATACGACACCGGAGAACATACCGGAGCGGGATAAAGGTCGCACATCAGAAGACGGTGTTTGATGGGGACGGGCTCGCAGAGGGTACCTTGGTGCTGGAGATCGATGTGTGCCTGGATGTACTCGGAAGGCAGGGACGAATTTGGTTGAAGGTTCGGTTCCTGGGAGGAGGGAACGAGTTAACGAGGGGACCTTTCTGCGCTATTCGTCAGTCGAAAGGATTGAATGCGTTCGCAGACGAGTTTCGAAGGAAGGCGTAATATAAGACGGCGATTCCATTCCGCCCACGCTTCCAGCACCGTCGCGCCGGTAATCGAGTTAGAATGGCCCTTCCATATCGCAAGAGACATCTCGAATTCGGAACAGCTTCAGCTCTCCCCAGTAGACACCAGCCGACGTGATAAATCCCTCAAGGCGGTCGAGTGGAAGGTCCTTGAGGGGCGCACGGAGGGTAAAGGGGATTGCTGGAGATCGACATGCTCCCTAGATAGACGGCGGAGATGCAGTTTCAAGGTTCGGTTCGGGTCCCGAATGCAGGAAATGAGTTCCCATAGGCAAGAGACCTCCCGTCGTGGTTTGCGGGCGAAGAAAGGAAGGGAGATTTGAGGGTTATCTAGGAAGTGATGAGGTGTTCCCAGTTGTGACCTGCCGGGACCTAGCTGGAACTTGCCAGATGGCAGAGGGTCTGCGCCTGAGGGTGGGTTTGACACGAATCAGGGGCTCAGGGGACAGATGTACGGGAAGGAATATACGGTATCGTATATGACACGAATGGTGATTGGCATCCGTACGCACTTTAAGGACATCGCATATCATTTCTTTTCCCCCTTGCTCCACGCCCCGTAGGCGCCCAGTTGGCAGCACGATCAGGTTAGGGTACCACTCGGCAAATTCCGTTCCATGCGCAGGCTCATGCTAACTGTGCTTGTCCCGGACCTCCACTCCCCACCCCTTGACACCTCCCTCCCGAGGGATTCAGATGTATCGTGGCTCAGCTACTTACAGGAAGAATCAATGCCTCTTGGCAACTGGTTGGCCCCAACGCGGTGTACAGGTCGCCCTTGGTGTGTCTAGGTGAACGTGTCACGATTTCCTCTCGTATGTCCGCCTCCCATCGGTCACCCTCCTAGCCTCCCATACGTACGCCTCCCGTCAACCACTCCTACACATATATATACCGGACTCCCTGTAGCTACAGCTCCAGATTCGTCCTCTCTGTCCTTTGTCCTTTCTCTTCTCTTCTTCCACCGCCTCTCATATCATTATTCGCCGCGTTTCACCTTTCAGTGCCTCGCCCAGTGCTTAGACCCTGACAGAATGTGGACTTCTTAGCAGCCTCACCCTTCAACGTTTCAACCTCCAACACGACAACTCTGACACCGATATGAAGGAGACTGGTGGCTGGGTGAAAATAGATGGCGCGGGACGATATGAGGTTCGAAAAGGACCTTATTCCGTCTCGATGTGAAATCGGCGATACGCGGCAGTCGGCGCCCTTGCCTCTTGCTTCTTGCTTCTTCTCATCGTACTCGACTTCGCGGAATACCCTTGTTCACAGAACCTCGCAAAACCCTTTAAAGCCTATCGCGTCCATGGACTCCCAACCCAGGCGTTCCTTTCGGCAATGGGCCAGAGGGGTGCGGGAAGCTGTCAAGAACGGCGTCAAGAAGCTAATTCGCTCACCCCTGATACCATATGCCTCAACTGCTGGCCCCCAGCCTTGTCGAGGGAACCACGGACCCGACGGGCCTGGCGATCCTTGTGAGCCCTTCAAATCGGCAACCGATACGGATAATCTTCAGGTGCCCTCCGGAGGACCTTCCTCGACGACCAGCCAGAGCGCCACACTACAGATCCAAGGCGCTAATTATAACCCCCTGCTTGAGGAACTCTCCAGGGCACCTCCCCAGTTCGGCCACTCTCATCTGGTGGCGGCCCATATCTCGACCCCACCAGCATCATCCAGCGTCAAAGAAGTTATGAAGGTCTCGTGGAACTTTACCCAGACCCTTTTGAAACGGTTGCCGCAAATCGTCGATGAAAACCCAGTGAAGATGGCATTGGGTCTGGCGAAGGTGATCGTTGAGGTCAAAAACGTAGGTGGTACCGGCATCCTGCACATTTAGCCCTAACTCAACCAACTCCTCACAGGCAGTAAAGGAGAATATGGACGCGGTAGAAAAGCGTATCGCCTCCACAGGAGCGCAGTTGGAAATCATGGGGGACACGCGAATTGGGTGTTGGGGACCTAAGGACCCGGAAAGGCAGTGGCTGGAGAGATTCAAGGGGTGTGTTAAACCTCAGCTCCCAGGGAACGGAACTGACACACACGTCCTGTGCAGGACCCTGGTCGAAGAACTGACGAAGCTACGGCGGTTGAGCGAAGAGTGGTTACTCAGGAAAATCGCCGATCACGAAGACGAGAAATCTCAAATCGCGGACATTCTCGAACGGGTCAACGAGGCTAGGATGCAGTTCGAGGTAAGTACCACCATATGTGGACACGTACACCCGGCTGGACTATACCCCCGTCTAGCTGTATACCAACATCAGAGTGCTCAACGCGGTGAATACTATGGAGCGAACGGCCATGGTATGTCTCATAACCTCATACACACACCGTGACGCTGATTCGCCCAAAGCGGACGTTTGCTAACGAACTAAAACCATCCCATATGGCCGACCACAAGTACTACCTGGAGGGGAGCCAGCGTGAAGTGCTGCGGCGTGAGGTCTGTACCCCTGGAACCCGAGTTCGCATCCTTGGAGACGCGGTAACCTGGGCCAACAACACATCCCCAGACAGCGAAGATATCTTCTGGCTGTTCGGCCCAGTGGGTTCAGGGAAGACAACGATCGCATACACCATCGCCCGGCGTTTTGAAGCCACGTTCGACGCCGACGACACTATCACCTTGGGCGGAAACTTTCTCTGTTCACGGCAGTTCGAGGAAACAAGGTTCAAATCTTGCATCATCCGCACCCTCGCCTATCAACTCGCTCGGAGATGCAAAGGATTTGCCGATGCTTTGAACCGAATGGATAGCTTTGATTCTATCCACCAAAACGTCAGCACCCAGCTCCGTGAGCTGCTCATCACACCGTGGCAGCAGCACCTATCGGCGTGTGTTGACGACTCTTCGAGTCCGGGCCGGTTCTTGTTTCTCATCGACGCCATCGACGAGATCGAGCAACAAGGTGGTTCTGAATTCCTCCGTGACCTACTCACAGTGATCCACGACCATCACCTCCCCGGCCTCAAGTTCTTTGTGACCAGCCGCTCAGACCCAGATATCATCTCTCGCGTTCATACTTTCGATAGGAAGCAGCTCGTGCGGCTTCAAGATGTTGAAAAGGAGCAGGTCGAGAAGGATGTCAGGACGTACCTCGAGGCGATGCTTCCTTACTTCAGGGGCCGTGAAGAGATGAACCTCATCCAGGACCTTGTGGGCGGGTTGTTCGTTGTTGCCGCTACCATTGTGAGGCACTTAACTTGGAAGCGGACCAACGTCCTAGAGCAGAAAGTTCTTCTTCAGAAGATTTTTGCCCGAGAAGCGCAACCCGCACTACATACCCGCTCCACTCACCTCCTCGACGTCCTTTACACGCAGATTCTCTCTGAGGCATTCAGCCAGCTCCCCGAAGAATTCTTCGTTGACAAGCTTAGTATCCTTCACACTTTCCTTTGCACCACAGAGCGTACTCCAGCATCTGTTGTTGCCAAGTTGCTTGAAGATTCTGATGGCCCCGCCGATCCCTCCCCAGTCCTATCCTGTCTCCACGCCGTCATCTATGTCAACGAACACGGCAATGTCCTATCTTACCACAAGTCCTTCACCGATTTTATGTTTGATGCCAACCGTTCCGGCAAATTCGCATGCGACCAGCCCTCTCAGCACCGACTCCTCACCCAGCACTGCTTCCGAATCATGGCAGGCCTCCGGTTCAACATTGCCAACATCCCATCGTCCTTCGTCTTCGACTCCGACAACCCTGACTTGCAGGACGAAATATGCCGAAACATCTCCCCAGAGCTCAGCTACTCGTGTCGAGCCTGGAGCCGCCACCTCTCCCTGACCCAGCCTTTCCCTCCCTTCCTCGCCCCTTTGTCCGATTTCCTTCAACTTCGGGTTTTATTCCGGATCGAAGCCATGAATCTGCTCGGAACCGCGACACAGTGTGATCCGGATCTTCGCAGGGCAAGTGAGTGGGTCGAGAAGGTGAGAGGTGTGACCTTAATGTACTGAATATCCCTGACTTTGAACCCACCAAGAACCCACAGCACGAGGAGAATCCTGTGCTCCCCCAGCAGCTCAGGGACACCGGTTCCTTTGCCCTATATTTTGCTGCTAGTCCGGCATCACAGTCCACCCCTCACCTATACATCTCCTCACTCGCAACTTGGCCCCGTGAAACTGGCCTTGCCCCGACCTGGAGGAACCGTTTCCACGTAATCCCTGACTTTCGAAGCCGTCGTTTGCAGCACAGCGTTCCATTGATGACCGTCAACGTAGGAAGTCGAGTACTGGGGGTTACTGTATCTGCAGACGGACAGTATATTGCCGCTGGCTGTTCGGACGCCCGGGTTAGGCTTTGGGATGCACAGAACGGGAAGCAGGTCGGGATCCTAAAGGGACATTCAGGCTGGGTTCGTTCGGTCGCACTTTCCAGTGACGGAAGTCGAATTGTGTCTGGGTCCGATGACAAGTCGATCCGTCTTTGGAACATAACGACTGGCGAGGAGGAAAGGCTGTTCGAGGGCCACACCAGCGACATATACTCAGTCGCATTCTCGAACGATGACAGGCGCATCGTCTCGGGGAGCGCCGACTATTCAGTACGGGTATGGGACACAATCACGGGTCAGGAGGGGGTGATACTGCAGGGCCACGTTGGGCCTGTTTACTCAGCTGCATTCTCACCTGACGGTGCTCTGATTGTATCTGGCTCTGACGACAAATCTGTCCGACTTTGGGATGCTGGGCTGGGGAGACAGCTGACGTTGCTGGCGGGTCATACAGCAGCAATTAGCTCAGCTATGTTCTCAAGTGATGGGGCTTGGATTGTGTCAGGTTCAGCAGACCGATCTGTTCGGATATGGGATGCGGCGACTGGCAATGGGCTGAGGGTGATGCAGGGCCACACCAGTGGAGTGTGGTCCGTTGTGTGCTCAAGCGATGGCAGGCAAGTAGTCTCTGCCTCCGGTGATGCCACCGTGCGCTTGTGGGATGCCACAACTGGCGAGGGGCTGAAGGTCCTGCAGGGACACACATCTGATGTCGCATCAGTCGCGTTCTCGAGTGGTGGGGGGCGAGTCGTCTCTGGCTCCCTGGATGGCTCAGTCCGTGTGTGGGATGCAATGGCGGGGGAGAAGCAGAAGAAAATGCTACACTGCCATAAGGGATATGTCTATTCCGCCACCTTCTCAGAAGATGGCTCTCAGATTATCTCTGGCTCAGAAGATTGCGCTGTGCATGTGTGGGATGGGACAACAGGAGAGCAGCTGAACAAGCTGAACGGTCATATGGGTCGTGTTAGGTCAGTTGCTCTATCACCCGATGGAACTCGGGTGGCATCTGGCTCTGATGACAAGTCGGTGCGGGTGTGGGACATGACAACGGGTGAGGAGCAATTAGTGCTGCGAGGCCACACTGGAGGGGTGTGGTCAGCGGTATTTTCCAGTGACGGAACCCACATTGTATCTGGTTCTACCGACTGCACAGTGCGGGTGTGGGACACGGCGAGGGGGAAAGAGCAGATGGTGCTAAAGGGCCACACCGACACTGTACTCTCGGCCGCGTTCTCGAGCGACGGGGCTCAAATTGCATCAGGGTCCCAGGATAGGACCGTGCGGATATGGGACGCAGCAGCGAGAAAACAACTGAAGGTGCTGGAGGGTCCTACGGAGACTGTCTTGTCTGTTGTATTCTCACCCGATGAGAGTTGCAAAGTTGTGGCTGGGTCCAAAGACGGGTCGATCTGGATATGGAATACCCGGACAGGGTCAGTGGAGCACATCCTGCGGAACCACAATGTTGGGACTCAGTCAGCTATGATGCTTTGCAGCAATGGGGCCCAGGACCGTATCGTTTCTGGCGGAGTCGACAGCACAGTGCGGGTGTGGGGCTCAGCAGCGAGAGAGGAACAACTGGTTTTGGAGGGGCACACCGACCGTGTTTCTTCAGTCGCGCTCTCAAGAGATGGATTGCGCGCAGTCTCTGCCTCCACTGATAGGACAATGCGGGTGTGGGGCCTGGACGGCCTTCCCTATACCTCGGAGGTCATTGAAGGTGAAGCCACAGGATGGCTTCTTTCCTCTGATGACCGGCAAGACTATCTCATGTTTGCGCCGCCAGCACTGATCCCCAGGTCTCCCTGTGTTCTCGTTATCTCGGATGACCCCGCCATTGCTCGTAGTTTCTCCCTAACATTTTCATTTGATGCTATTGGTGAACACTGGCAGAAATGTTTTGCCCCATCATCATGATTTTCCACATCCATTATTTACTCTATGCTCTCGTTGTGCCAAGGTGGATCTTGGAAACTATTTACCGCAGAAGGAGTGCTGTCCTTGTCTCCCCTCGTTTCTGTACATATGTAGTGCCTCGAAGGTTCTCCGTTGAACAGTTTTCTGGAATAGTGTAGTGCTTTACTCTCATTCGGTCGTAATTATCCTCCCCAGTCCCGCTGGCCTTAATTGATGTATTTACCTCCCTGTACTGTTCGTATTTGCTCAGTGAATCAAGGTCCTGTTGTACTTAGGCATCTACCTTCTACCACTCCACAGACTGAGCGCCCCGTAGCCCATCGCTCCCCAACGCGATGTCGTCTCCATCCCTCCCACCTTATCCGTCAGTCAGTGTCTCCGACCTGATGGACGGCATACAGTCGCCAGTGTGGGCTAAATGAGGTAGCGCAAGCTGTCTGCGCCGTAGGTAAGGGTGGCGACATTCGAAAATTAATGGTCGACTCTTGGTATACGCTTTACGATGGCCCATTGGTAGATCTCCGTAGGCCAATGAAGTTATCCTCCGCAGCCACTCCTCTCCATCGCTTTCTCCGTCAACAACTCCCACTCCCGCCTCTTCCATCCTCGAATCGAGTCACCCAATGCCCCACAAAAACACCACCTGCTGCCCACCGGGCACGACCGACACGCTCTGGCATTTTCAAGAGTAGTAGGTAGGAAGAGTGTTGACATTGGGACGTTGTAGAAAACGCAGTGGGTCGCTGAGCTCGCCGCGTTCTCCGCGAGTGCGTATGGGATATCATCGCCGCTGCAGTGCCTCGATCAAGAGTAAGCCAATCTCGCAGCTCCAAGGACGAGATGGGCCCCGCACCGCAGGCCTCCTCGCCCTGAGCAAATTGGGGGGCTTGGTGGGGAATGATCAAGAACCGGTACACGAGGTCTCGCTCACCCGCATCGTACAATATCCACCATGAAGGTATCCATACAAGAGAGTAAAGTCTAGAGTCAAGCGGGTGGTAAACAGGCGATTGACCAAGTGCCCACGTGCGCTTATTCTCGCTCTCATTCTGATAAGGTCGGCGCTGCTTCTGTACCTGACCCCTCTTCACCGAGTAACCTCTTCCTCCTCCGAGTTCAACCACAGCTCGAAAATCCTGGGGTTCCTCTGTAACCTTTGCGTCGCCCCTGGCTCAAAGGAGGAGTCGGTGGACACGCGAGGAATTGAGTATTTTCAAGCCTCCTCGAATGTACATACACATCATGACGACAGCTGTATGCGGAGAACACGGCTGGTAAGTAACGCGTGTTGACATGTAAAGTGGGTTCAAAGGACACCTAGAACTCCGCCTTCTTCCACATCGTACAGACGGCCTCGGGTGCCAAAGGGATAGGTGCACGCCGAGTCGTTGTGGTGACTCTCCCAGACCACGCTAAGGAGTCCGTTCTCGAGACGTGGAATGGTGTCCAATGCAGGGGTGGTATCGATAGGCAAATTTAGTATCTCGACATGATGACGCTGGACAAGCTAAGCCATCCTCGACGTCTTCGGAGTTGAAGCCTCGTGGTTGGGACGACGCCGAGCCCAAGATCCTCCAAGATCCCGCGGTGGAAGGTGAACCAGTCTGGCGGGTGGTATCATTGAGTACGATGGGTGGGACGGGGATGGGTGGGTACTGCATGCATTCATCATTAGGGATATGGGCTGCGATGCAAGAGCGCAGGGCGCAACTTGGCCCGTCTATCTAGGGACCGGGAGTGTAAGCGAAGATCAACCCGTGAACCGAGGCATCGACAATATAGACGTCGGGTTGACGACTTGGCATGGAGAGGGCCCGGTTGGTCTTCAAGCTTCAATAGTAAGGTGGGCGTGAGGACAGTGAAGAGGATTTGGAGGGTGAGAACGAGACATGCGGTGGTGGGAATGGAAATGGCGCTGCGGTGGTGCTCAGAGACAATGACATGTGCGGCCAATGTGCGACGACGCCAGAGTACCGAGCCGAGCCACAGCCCGAAGGGGCTGCCTCTGTCTCCAAGTCTGCCTGAACCCTCCTCCCCATTCACGTTGTCGTCTTCCTCACGCGTACTTGGAAGAGACCTTTGAAGGGTTCTTCGGGTGGGTTGAACGTTGAACGTTGAATGTATAACACTCCTCCGCCCGCGTCGCGAGTGAAAGTGAAGGTGAATGTCGATCCGCCAAACCAACTGAAGCGGCCAGAGAAGCGCCATGAGTTACTTAGGCTACCAGTGGATCCGATTCAGGGCTCCCTTCCCGAGTTGGTGCGCTCTTGTTTGTCGGAGAGACCGAGGAAAGGCGTTGAGGGGGTGTTTGGGGGTGTGGGTGTGGACGAGCGAGAACTGAGGGGGGAGGGTGTTCGGTTGCAGTGGATATCGCTGCCTCCGCGACTGGCCGAACAGAAGCACGAAGCTGCTCGAACGGGCGTCGGTAGGTTGGATATCGCAGCCTACCCACGCTGTGCGCGAGAGGATTTTATCTCCCAGCCTCCAGGCCTTCCATTCAATTGTGCGTCGGTCTAGCTCGGTACTATTGAGCTCGTCTTCGACTCTTTTGAGGTTCCCTGGAGCCAGGAGAGAGGGAGGGAACCGTTCAAGTATCAGGGGAGACGCTTTTCCTGAGGAGGGCGTTGGACGCTCCAGAGATCTGAGAAGGGGTCTACGAGCCTTGCCGAGCTTCATCGCGCGTTCAGAGTCAACCTCTCCTACGCACGATCTTGTTCCTGAGTCTGAGTGTTCATGGTGAGAGGCCTAGTGATGGTGGTACGAGAGGACGTTAAATCAAGTCCTCTGGTGGAAACCTCGATCCGAGTGTTTGCGCGTTGTTAGGATCCCAAGCCTCACCCGACGCCATCCCCCCTTTCGATCGACCAACACGCTCTGATGCGCCTTGACTCGATCCGATTCGCCAACACCGGGGGTGATCTTTGTCTTGACGTTCTTTGAGACGATCACTGCCGAACGAAGGTCCGACCACGATGCGCGTGTGTGCCTGGTGAAGGGGTTTTAATGAGTCGGGCTTGACCCTTCCTCTCTTCTCTCCAGCTTCTCTCAGCGTTCCTAGCCTCACCGCCCCTCCTCTTTCTCCTCACTCCTCGCCCTGTCTTACCCCCCTCTCGGCCGACCACCCGCACACATCCGCGCCACCCTACGCCCACACATCCCTCGTTCCCTCCTTTCAGGAACCGAACCTTCGTCCCTGCCTTCCGAGGACATCCAGGTACACATCGATGAGCCGGCACCGAGCTATCCTCCGTGAACCCGTACCCGCTAAACAGCATCTCATAACGTGCGCCCTTTATCCCACCCCCCGTGAGCTCGTTACGTTCTCCAGTATCGTATATCCTCCATGCCCGCGTTGAGGATTAGGACTTTCCGCCCGCCTTCGTCGTTCCGCGTCGAGGTCCTGGATCCGCCACTGGGCGAGCTTCCCTTGTGAGGGTTCCGGTTTGGGCGCCTTGGTGCCCGAGCCCAATGAGACGAAACCGTAGACAGGGGCGAGAGGAGCGGTTCAGCATGAAGAGGGTGTTGAGGATTCTGCTCGTTCGCACATAGATTGAGCCGGGGCGCTTGAGGGGGCTGGAGTTTTAGGTATCAGCCGCGAGGGAACGAGAAAGTATATGGAGGATGAGAGCGAGACGTGCGGTGGTGCGAATGGGAGTGCTTCGGAAGAGTTTTTCAAAGAGGATGACCTGCGAGACGATGGGGGCGAGCCGGGGTACTAGAGGCCAGAGCCCGAAGGTGTTGTCTCCGTCGAGAGCGTTGGGGTAATAGACTGGATGGCATGTTGCACGCGTCTGAAGCGAGCCCTCCGTATGGCCGTTCCACGCGGCGTTCTTTCTTCGTCGGTGGCCAGGGTGAACTTGAACGTGGACTTGAAGGGTGAAAGGGGCCGAGGGAGGCCCGAGGCTTGAGATCCTAACAACGCGCAAACACTTGGATATAGCGATCAATGAGGCGCAAGCGTGTTTCCTTCGTCTCTTCATCCGGCTACTCCTTCATCTCGCCAGGCACACGACTCTAAGCAATTGACGCTCCTTCCACGACCACCGCCCCATATATCCCAACCTGGTAGCAAGACGACGACATGCCCCGCAAAGAAAACCCTGGCCCCATCAGCGCACAGGCGCAACAAGGCCTCGTCAGCGAGGGGATTGAGAACTTTGAGCTGCCAAAGAGTGTCGTTATGAAGATTGCGAAGAGTGGGGTGTGTGTCTCTTTCTCTCTTTCTCTATCCCAGGCCTACGAACGACTCCTAACACCCCCACCGCAGCTCCCAGACGAAGCCCGGCTAACGAAAGAGACCGTCCTCGCCCTCGTGAGGGGGAGCACGGTGTTCATCAACTATATCGGTGCGTGTCTCTCCACCTTCCTTTGCGGGGCTAAAGCTGACAGGTTGGTCTGCTATTTCTCGTTCCGTGTTCTGCCCTCGGTGCCCTTCGCGATCTCTGGACGCCTGAATCACCATTCGCGACTTCGACTCGCCTCATTTCCGCTCTGCCCTGCCTGCCCCCTTCGCCCTCGCCCTCTCCATCCCATCCCCGACCCGCCACCGCGTGTGGAACCTGGGTCTCTGCCTCCGCCTGCCTACACGCATACCATTAACGGACGCGTCTCATGTCCACAGCTGCATGGTGAGCATTATCCCTTCTTTCCTCTTACGAAAAGCGTGTTTTGCTCATGATCGCCGTTCCTCCCTCCCTCCCTCTTCTCCCTTGACTTCATTGCTACGCCTTCCCTACGCCATCGACGACCTACCGACGCGACGTCAACCCATTGAACAACCACCCACCGTCGTCTGCTTTAATCGCCGTCCACCTCTTTCGACGCGCATACGCCGACCCACCTCCGCCTCCAACGACACCATCCGCAACGCTGATCCCTCTCCCCTGTCTTCCTTAATCTTACCCCCCACCTCGTCCCTCGCCCATCCTCGGCTTGTCCCCCGACCATCTGCTTCTCTCGCCCCCCGCCCTCGCTATATCGGCGGTCGCTCCCCGCTCACGCCTTCCGCCCCATCTCACCCCCACCCTCCACCTCACGTTCGACTCACCCCACTTCCCGGCGCCCGCCTCCACCCCCGGTGTTCGCTATCACTCACGACCCCCAGCGCACACGACGTCGCCCTCTCCAAACAACACAAATCCATCACCGCCGCGGACGTCCTCAAGGCGCTCGAGCTTATCGATTTTGGAGACGTCGTGAGTCCGATGGAGGCTGAGCTAAAGGGTTGGTTTTATCTCCTCTCCTACCTCATCTCCTTCCTCGCCCCGGTTTCCCTTCCCTTTCTCTGAACCTCAAAACTTGAAGAAAAAGGGGGAACGCCTTTCAGGGGGAGGGAAAGCGGAACGGTTACGAGAAAAGAAACTGACGACTCTCCGCATATGATATAGTGTTCAAGCAAACGGGCGGCGCGTCGAGTCGGAAGGGGAAGGAGAGTAGTGGGGCGGGGACGAGTGCGAGTACGGCGGGGAGGGGGTTTAGTATAAGTATACCGCCGAGTGGGGGAGGTGAGTTGTTTTTGCTTACTTCTATGCGTTCTTGCTTTTCTTTCCTTACTCCTACGCGACTTGTTTCTCTGGAGCTCGACGTTTTCGTTCCGGCTCGTGGCATCTCGTAGTGTTTTGCTTCTAGCCGAGGTTCGGGGTTCAGGGTGCTAGATGCTATGTTGGAGTCGTAGGGTTCGGACGGGGGTTGTAGGGAACCAGGGACAGAGAGCAACCAACATCCCGGTTCGTCATCGGATCGGATGGTTAAGCGGCTGTGGAACCCGACCAGCCAACCGACTGTTGTGGTGATAGCGAGGGAGGGGGCGTTCAGTTGCTACTATCCGCCTATCCTTTCCCTCCTGGGGAGGAGGCTCGGTGCTTTGGATGCATCGCGTGGGTCGCCTAATGCTCTTACTTTTCCCCCCCTTCATCGTTCTCGACGTCCCCGCGCAAGCCTGCCCTGTGGGAGGGCTGCGACAGATGGAACAGATGGACGGACAGACGCGTTGGCCTGGTCAGGCGTGGTGCGGCTCAGGTATAAGGCTTGTTTCCGCATTGTCTATTCGGTTATTCGAGCACCTTCTCGATACCTCACTTCGACCCTTTCGTGACCAGGTATCCAGCTGCTTTTCGTTTTCCAGTTCCGCTGGACAGCGTCCTCAGTCTTCTGGTCTCGTTGCCCGACGTTTTTCGTTTTCGGGTGCCATTACACGGTGTCTTCGTTTTGAGTGGTGTTGTTCGACTTGTGTTTTTGGGTTCTTGGCGAGGTTCTCGGTTCGGAATACAATGTGCTGCGTTGTGGTCGCAGAGAGCAGCCTGGTTCGTCGCTGGTTGAATATCTCGAGCTGAATGGTTGTGGAAGCCAACCGACTGTGGTGATAGGCGTTCCGCCTCGTCTCTACCTCAATGGACGATTGGGAGTTATCAATTTGTTCCCGCCTTTCCTTTCGCTTGCTTGTACATTTTCTTATTCGAACGTCTTCTCGATACCTGCTCCTTTGACCCTCCTTGCCCTTGTCCTTATTCCTTATTCAACGACCCCCGTAATATTCCCCCAACCCCAACTAACCGCCTCCTTCCCCTCCCAACGCAGCCCCCGGCTCAAGCTCCGGCTCAATCAGACTCCCCGCCCAATCCCTTTCGACCGCCGGCTCCGGCAGCGTGTCAGCATCAACATCTGCAGTTGGGACCCCAACGGGGGGCGTGCCGGCGTTGACGCTGAAGGTGAAGAGTATGGGTGCGAGTGCGAGTGTTAGTCCGGCGGAGGAGGAGGGGGATGGGGAGGATAGTGAGGATAGGGATGGGAGTGAGAGTGGGGAGGAGTAGGTGGGAGTGGGGAGGATTAGGTCTGGTTAGGTGGGAGTGGAAGGAGTAGGAAGGGGATGGGGTTAGTGGATAGGGAGGGGAGGGGAGGTGGGATAGGGTTTTTTCGGTGCGGTTGTATTTCTACTCTTTTTTTGTTGGAGCGTTGGGAAAGCCCGTCTCTACGCCTGCGTGGGCTTGTGCTCTGGGAAGCTGGCCACCGATATCGACGACCTACTCTCGATTATGGCGCGTGCATGCTGAAGACTTCCATAAACTGATTCGCCAGCTCAAGTGAAAGAAAACAGAGCGAAACGTCCCATGAATCTGAGGTGGATCCGATATTCTCTACCTATGCTGTCATGAGTCCCCCAATTCGTTGTCGACGGGATCCTCCTCCTTGACGTCACTCCAACCTCGCTCAAAGTTCACGCGAGGGGAAAGTGGATTCGGGGAACCAGTAAAAGTCAAATACATAAGACCTCTGTTAGGACTGGGTGGGCGTCGAACGCCTGGAGTAGCTCGGTGGGCACGGGGTACTAGTTGGATATTTCTAGATTTTGGAGGTTGGTAAGCGGGGAGATGGAGATGGGGGGTATCGAGGAGCTGGGAGGGGGCGGGGAGGATGGATTTGGGAGAGCGTGTGAGGTGAGGAGGGTACGAGTGTCGGCATTCGAACGCCCTTCCAGTCGTCTTGCGAGCCTGGGCAGAGAGAAAGGCTCAACGACAGCCGGCGTTCAGCCCTAGCAACTAGACTCTCAAATTCGCACTCCCAGGCTTTCCAGTCTAATTTCGGAATAGGTGCCCTAAGGTCCCAGCTGAAGCGCAAGTGATGCAAGTCTGGGTGGAGAGGTTCGTGAAGAGGGGGCGGGGGTAGATCTGTGAGAGGAGCCGGCAGTCGAGGGAGAGCTGTCTGAGTTGGGAGAGCTGTGGTAGAGGTCGTGCAGGAGGATTCGCTCTTAGATGTCTGGGGGGAGGGAAGGGGGGCTTTGAGTGTTGTCTGCACTATTATTTAGTAGTGGCACCGGGGACATTTCTAGAGTCCGAGCAAGGGGTTTGTGTAGGCGAGCTTGTGATGATCAAAGTCCTTGAACAATGGGGAGGGAAACAAAGGGGGCTTGGGTATGTTGTGCCTCAACGCCTATCGCGAGGCGTGCATGCCTCAAGACCGTGAACTTTAAAGTCAGAGTTTAGAGGAACCGCAGTTCGGAGTCTTGGAGCGGAGATCCTCACTACGCCGGCTTTTGCCGGAGACCACTCGCATGCACTGACTCAGTCACTTGACTCAGACGATGTTCAACACGTCGACGAGGGTCTGTTGGAAGGAGAGAGGCGCGGCCCTACCTTAACGAGCGTTGGGTAGTTAAAAGTGAGTTCTTTCTGTTATACTAGGATCGAAAAGACAGGTTGGAATTGACTATGGACATGACTCCAGCGAATGCGACTCGATGGCTACACAGATGTCGAGAGATACTGCCTGGCCAACCGGACATGATTCCGACCTCACGTCCCCCCCTCCTCCGACCCCGACCTCCAGAGGACATCCTTTGGCCTAGGGGACGTGCCGGACGCTGGCACCTTCGTCGAGTTGATCATCATTCAAGATCTCACCGGAGGTGCGGGTCCTTCCATTATCCGTCTCGCTCCAGTCTTGTCCTAGTCTTTGCACTATCCCCTTGGCTTGCCGCTGCTGGAACTGGGGACAGCAGCCACCCTACCCGCCCTCCGCTCCGTCGGGTCGATTCCACCCTGCCGCGACGCAGAACTCGTAGCGACGACACCCGCTTTCGCAAGCATCCTCAAACTCGCAGCAGTCTCATACGCATCTTCCAACGCCTGCCGAATTTCGACGGCCTTAGCCAAGATCTTCTTTGCATGGAAGACCGTCGGCCCGCTGCCAGGTCCTTTGCTTAGATGGTCGTTGATCTCCTTGTCGGTTAGAGGCTTCTTGGGGTCGAACCTAAACTTCAGGTCCTTGGCCTTGTCTCCAGATGCTAAGAGATAGTACCCCTCGGGGGTCCACATCCCGAACTTGTAGTCTTCGCGCGGTGCCCAGCCCAAGAACTCTTCCGACGCAGCCTCTTCCTTCCTACTCCACTTGAGTGCATTTTCCAGCGCGTCGAGCGCATGGGGTGCTCGGAGCTTCGCTGTTATGACCTCGACATCCGAATCATTTACGTTCCCGGAGTTGTTGAGAAGCGTGTGCGAGAGGGTAATATAGTAGCCCCGGAGAGTGTGAGCTTCGGATAGCCGAGCGTCGAGGAAACCCATCTGGGCGCTGTACTTGTCGCTGTTTGCGATGGAGACGGCGCGATTTGAAATGGAGAGTCGGATAGGGTGGGTTAGGGGAGCGCTAGCTACTGTGAATACAGGAGGCGCGGGGTAGGAACAGGTGAATGAAGCCATTGTGACTGGAAACTCGGAGTTGCGCTGGGTGGCGTAGAACTGGGCGGGGAGGGAGAGTATGTGCGAGGTTGTCGCAGGGTAATTGAGCTCGTCGTAAAACGTGGATCGCTTTATATATGGGCGTGTGGCTTATAGCACGTGCAGCGACGATGCGCGGGGCTTGGGACGATGAAGGGTGCCCATTTTGGAAGGTCGGGTGTCGCGTGCGACGGGATGGGACGCCGGGCGCTTATACTCACGAGACGAAGCACGTGCAAAACGCATAGGAAGGATTGCAAATCGTTCATTGTGAGAAATAACATTCGTACGGGAAGAGGCTCTTCGCGCTGTCGGAGAACAATACAGGATGTGTCACTTGAAATACAGGTAGGTAGATAGCCAAATAAGATATTAACAGAGGCAAGATACTAGTAACAAAACACGCGAGGATGGGGGACGAAAAATCTAGAGAACCCAGACAAACAAACTTACGCACGACGCGCAAAGGAAAACGCAGTCTCGGAGCCCTGCGAATCGGAATCGGATAGGCTGAGGATGCCGTCCGCCACTTCAGACGAGGCCTTCGCAATCATTAAAGTCGCCTTGACCTCATCCCTCTTCCTCTCACAAATCTCTATCTCCTTCGTCTTGACGCTCCTCCAAGAAACGTAGATCTCTCGCCAGTGGTTTAGTGAGGCTAGCTTCGCTTCCTCCTCGTGAGTGCGCTGAAGCGCTACTCCTTGGCTCCACGCAAGATGCTCTTCCTCCCTGTACGCCGCGCATTCGTTCGCAAGGTGGAAGACCTCCCTATCGAACCAAGTGTGTTCCGAGCGCACTTTCTTCAGGTGCTCCTTGACGAAGTCTAAGAGATTGCGAAGGTCGGTTGGGTCCTCTGTGAACGTCGTTCCAGTGATCTCAGCAGGAAGTGGGGTGGGATGACGGGGGTCCTTGTTGGCATTTATGTCAAGCATGGACGCCGGCCAGGTCAGAATGTAGGGGAACCTTGCGAAGTCTTCCGAGACTGCCCCAGCATGGGAGATAAGCCCTGGAACGGAGCGACGTTGGACAGACATGCTTATGGTGGGTGGGTGGCGCGGTGAGGATTTGTGGGGATTGGGAGACTCGCATATAGAGGGAGTGTGTTTATATAGGTGCCCCAAACTTGTGCCCCACCGTCGCTAGGCTAGGGGTGCGAGGGCTCCCTTTGAGCGCATCTATAGCAACATAAAATGGGCAATGGGATAGCAGAGGGCCACTGTTGGTTCCAAGTGCTATTGATGACAGAATTGCAACAATGACGCCGCGATGACTCACGGGGACTTCAACGAACCTATGATCCGATTCAACTCGTCCTGTAGTTTACAGCAGCATGTGGCGGCCTATTGTACGAGGGGAAATTTAAAAGACTTAAAGAAGCCGGCTGGGGAAACAAAGGTTCGTAAATGGCTGGGTTTGTGGTGGCTCAATGATCAAAGCAGCCATTGGTGCTTTGGGCACTCCTGCGTCGGTCATGGAATCAGGCCAGTCGTGATCTCTGGGACGCGGAGGCGGGGATAAAAGCCAGGACATATCGAGTTTGTTTTCCTTCATGGTTTATGAGAAGCTAACTGGTAGGCGAACTGTTTGAACTCCGGGCTCAGGCGTAGGTGGGGTCGGGGTCGGTCGTAGTTGGTTGCATAACCCAATCGTTCAACGAGTCCTTAAATACGATCGGAGGAGCTTTTATATGCGAGAGTGCTTTGATGATATGCACCTTCACTTCTTTCAATAGGGCGCTTGGTGCATATCATCAAAGCACTCTCGCATATAAAAGCTCCTCCGATCGTATTTAAGGACTCGTTGAACGATTGGGTTATGCAACCAACTACGACCGACCCTGACCCCACCTACGCCTGAGTCCGGAGTTCAAACAGTTCGCCTACCAGTTAGCTTCTCATAAACCATGAAGGAAAACAAACTCGATATGTCCTGGCTTTTATCCCCGCCTCCGCGTCCCAGAGATCACGACTGGCCTGATTCCATGACCGACGCAGGAGTGCCCAAAGGAACCGATCCCGATTCGTACCCCAGGCTTTCTCATCGCCTCCTGAGCTTGGCCATTCCCTTGGGCCTTCAGAGTGACCTCATGGATAGGCGCTACGCAAGTAGTCTTTACAAGGAAAGTGCCTCACTCAAGGTGCGGATTGAAAAGGTCGACACAGAAGCTCGCTGGTTCAGGAGGCAATTGGGGGGCGGTCCTACTCCCAAGTCCGCTGAGGAGATGTCGTATCTCGCAAAGTGGCAAAAGATAAAGGAGGAAGAGCTTGAAGCGTTCAAGGCAAAGCGTGATGAAGTTGAGAGGAGTGTACAGGTAGTGAGGGCCAAGGACATGACAAGACTGTACAGCTAAATCAGTGGATTCTTCCAGGCTGGAGGTCTATGATGTCGATGAGCGCTGCTATCCGAAGTATGTTATATTATTTTTACCAAATTATCACTGGTTCGAACAGCCGTTCGCATCACGCGACAGCTTCAGTTGGTTGGCGCCACGGGCGCTTATCGTTCGCCGTGGTCTCGGCATGATGGCAACAAATGATAGTTCGCACAATGAGGGCATGACAGCCTCGTGGATCAGGGACCCATCGGATTCTCTACCATCATCATGAGTTCCCTACTTTATGACCCCTCGTCCGATACAAGGACCCGCAGCTACTCAGTTTCTCATCCTGTGCGACCGCAACTCTGAATCTTGAGAACGGAACAGGGCGACATTGTGAGTTGTCACCTTCTCTTCAAGTTGGCTTCCTCTTCATACCTGTGACACAGCCCCGCGCTGTGAGCTGAGATACCTGAGCAATTGTAGCTCCGATCCTTTCGCTTACCATCGATGCAGGGCACTCGACCCTCAGCTTTCCCGGATGCAGCCCGTCGCTTCTAGCTCGAAGCACCAGCTGCCAGCTCGCCAACCCTCGCACCCCAACTCACCTCAAGGAGGCACGCCACACAGACCGCGGTGGATGCAGTATGGAGGGCATTATCGCCAAATCGAGGACACTACACAACCCTGGGTACCCAGCCCCCGCGTTTCTTCGCCCATGCCCGTTCCGAACGTTCCTGTCTTCGACATCAACCTCCACTACAAGGCTGGAGAGGTATCCAGCCTCAACTCGCGGTCATCGTCCTCTACCTGGAGCACGGCGCATCGACCGTCCATTCATGCACAGCTGAGAACCCCAGCGACGCCTCCTGCGTCGCTACCCAAGAAGAAGAGGTTCGCATCGTTACGGAGGATAACGAGGAAGCTTATGGTTCGGAGAACAAGGCCTCGTACGTACCGCATGGCCGCCCTTCTCGTAGGGAGCTCACCTTGTTCTTCTAGACCGCGACGCAGCGAAAGAGCCTCTGCCGACCGTCATCGTAGAGAAGCCTCCCACCGAATACTCGCTTTCAGCGAGAGTCCAGCCCCACGAATGGAAAGACTGGGGATACTACGCACGCCCAATGATAAACTACCTCACCGTGCACAACTCGTGTAGGTGCTGCTCATGATCCCATCGGAAATTCCTGACATCTGTGCAGCGTCTCCTCCCCAACATTACGCCCCTCTCCAGCACATCGACAACACGGACCTTACACCCGAGGACGTCTTCCACTCGCTTCGCGATCCGGACGGAACCCCACACCCTGAGCGCTGGAAACTTGGCATCCGGCACCCATCTCTCCCTCCCCGGCCCACTCGGTGGGCTCACCCTAACCCACACCAACCGCTCCCTTTCCCGTGGGAAGTGCAGGTCAACCCATTCCTCGAGCACAAGCTCTTTGGGTGCCCGAGGCTGTATTGGGACATAAAAGAAGACATCACGGCTGCGATGTACGGGCTGGAGATCGACGAGGACCCTGACATGCTTGCGCGGCCACTCAATCCCGCGGACCTCGCGCAGCCGGCCACCTGGCCATTCGTGACCCATATGTACGTCAACGCACTCTCGGACGACATCTCGCCCAGGTTTGCGTGGCCGTTCATGGTCATCAACCCAGACGGTATCAAGATTCGCGACATCATCAACTTCATACATGCCAATTTTATGGAATACGTGAGGGCGAGCGAGTATTACTCGTGGACGGTGTCGAGGAGGAAGGAAGCAGCGAGGGCGCACAAGTGGAGGTGTGACCCGCACGAGCATCTGTGGAAGTTTCAGTCGGGTGATATGGACCCGAACGATAACATGAGGAGGATGGATTACTTAGGGGAGAAGACGCTGTTCAGGGGCTTGGCTCCCAATCCCGATGGCACCGGCTGGGTGTTGTATCTTGGTCAGGATTAGGGTCACGGCGTACCAGACACTGTGATCCTCTTCTCAGTGTATATGGTTATGCGCTACAATCATTATCTGCGGATCGTGCACCGTGCACCGTGAATGAGGCGCGCCCATGTACGATAGGGGTTAGTCGCCACAGCAGCCACCGTGACCTCGTGATCGAAACTGGATTTCAAAGCAAACGAACACATGCAAGCCCCCTTGCTGAAGTCAAACCTTGTCTGGCCTCCCATACACACGTCGTCGTCCGCTTCTACATTTACTCCTTCTCACACTTTTTGCTCTTCTTCCCCCCCAATGCCCGCTGGAACGAGGTAGGGAGGAGAAGGATCGAGTCAGCGTCGTGAAAACTCAGCCAAGGCAAAATGAAAACCGATGGGACCTCCTATCACGATTGGATACTTATCGACTCGGAATATTTCAAGTGTCCTCTTATTGGCCCATAGGAAGACCCCGAGCCCTCAGTGGGTTCCATTTTCTCAGGGCGCTGATATCTACTCTAGGCGCGGATGGGGGCAAGCATGGAAAGGTGGCTTGCTTTGGGCCCACCGGGCAACGGAGCGCCCCATTATAAAGGAGGTTTCGTGGAGGTAGTGAGTGATAAAGACGGACGGCCCAGATGAAAAGTATCATGGAACGTCGTTGATGACCACCTCGCCTTGGCCCTGTCGCACGTAAATGATCATTGGGTAGGTATTGAGGCGCAAAGGGCGTCTGTGCTTCAACTTATCAGTTTCTCCCATCCCCTGGACGACTTTCCAACTCTGAGGGCCTCTCCATACTTCAACAACAGCTGCTACGGGGCCACCGCCGTCACCACCACTACCACGCCACGTCCAGGAGGCGAGACCGGGCTACGAACTTCCTCCTTCAATTGAGCTCGCTGCCTCACAGTATCTCCCATTTCTCCTCGCTCGCGCTCCGCCATCTTCCGCCTACAAGTACCCTCGGTCGTATTCGCCGTCATAACCCCCTTCGAGAACCATCCGAGCACCCCCCTCCCACCCAGGCGTCGACCTTACCTCTTCCCGTTACGACTCAACGATGCCTGTACTTCGCTTGTAGAAGGCTTACGAGATAGGAGAACTCGCGCAAGATCTAGGCTTCACTCTACCATTCGAATCCACCCAGGGGATTGAAGACCAATCAGGCGCCCTTGTCACCAGAGCCAACGCGTTCCAAAACGCTAACCTACAGTTGACACTCCAAGCTACTTTTTGTCGGCAGGAGTTTGAAGAGCTAAAGAAGCTCGAGGAGGCGACCGAATGCGAGGGCCAGGGAATACGGGAGGTCCGCGACAAGATGGAGTGGTTGCAATACAAGGAGCTCATGTTCTCCGTGCACGCGCGCAAATATAGCATGGCGTCCGACTTGATAAGCCGCCATTTCGCCTTTGTAGCAAAGGAAGACCAAGAAGTGGCTCAAGGACCTGGAGTGGAAGAATACTGGAATCACCTACTCGACGGGCACTACGAATGGGTGGATGACGACCGCTAAACCGGGTGTACTACAACCCTGAGCTTCGGTCCATATTCGATTTCTGTGGCCGGACAGCGCCAAATTTCTATAATGACCACACTTCGTCGTTGAGCTACCCTGTCTCTGAAGGGGTGTAGATATGTATCTTGCTTTCATACGGTTTGATGAATATCAGTCCTGTCGTTAAACCTGCCGCCCGATAGGGGCATTCCGGCGCCTATTTCTTGTATACGCCGATAGGCGCATGGTCTGTCTCGACATTCAGTCGAGAATTGGATACTTTGACCAGCATAAAGGGGAAACGAAGGTGGTGGTAAGCCAGAGCTTTACTATGGATGAGTCCCCCCAACGTTGTCATAAGTTGTCGTTCGTTCCGGTATGAGAACAAATAGGCGCCCGACGAATGATGCACAGCGTGGAGGATCGCTCGAGTTCGAGGGGGGTTCTTATTCAACGGGACGTTGGCATTGGGGGAGGCGGAAGGAAGGAGTGAGCTCGGGGGAGAACCAGCTGGGGGACTACGGTAAGTACATCGGGTTTTTATACTAAGAATCTCGGAGCTCGGAAGCGAAGCTTCCGAGCATCCGTTCCGCACCATGCGGCGAGACGAACGACACCCGCGCTACCGCGCGGTGTCGGAGAACGGATAAATAATGAGGATGTCCGCACGCAGCCGGGACACCCTCCCCACAGCAATGATCCATGTCAGAGCTAACTTGAGAAAGAGCTAGAAAAAGTGGATTGTTGCCGAGCTTGGCAGCAATTGCTCGTCGACCGCTCGCTGATTGGAAGAGCGGGAGCACAGGTGTCACATATAAGGTACGCCTCGTGCTCGTCTCATGGAACGTATGGGCCTTTTTCGAGGACAAAGGGTATTGAGCGCGGCAGCTGCACAAGGAGAACGAGACCATCTAATCGTACCTGTAGCTCCAGGCTGTGAGATCTCGAGAGGTAGTTCAGTGAATGCGCCGCGTTCCGGGGTTGATGTCTAGGTAGGGGGTGGGGGATTCGAATTTCGGGAACCCGGAAGGGTATACCGTATTGCTGCTTGCATCGACCTAGATGATGAAGGTGAAAACCAGCAAAAAGGTATGCTTGCAGCTTGTAGGCGTTCCTTCTAGCCGACTCGAACGACTGACCTCGTCATTACTAGTGACGCGCTCTACCAACTGAGCTAAGAAGGATTGATATTAGGAGGAGAGGTGCGGCTTTCGAACCGCGGAGGAGACACCAGACACCATTTTCGCCGAGATGTGCCCAGGTCTGCCCCTGCTTGGAAGCCACTCACCTCCAAGCACGTTCTCACCACACGACTCGGTCCTGAGAGCTTGAAAAGAGGAAAGGGTATCAGATAAGTTTAGATTCGAAAAGAGCGGAGAGTGCCAGGGTTGAGAGACGGGAAAAGCGCATCGATTACTACAACTTAAGACGCAAAGAAGAAAGGAATGGTCACGGTGACTGAAGGTGTTGTACATATAACCTGGATTACGGAGAAGGGAGATGAAAGAGAGAATAAGATAGGTTGGGATTGAATGGGGGAATCGGAGAAATAGTGGATGAAGAAAGGAAGAGTCCGGGCAGGGAACGCCGCGATGGTCTCGTGAACCTATCACCCGAGCCAAGGAGAAGTAGGTCAAGGAAAGCAAGGAAAGAGGACTTGGCTATCACAACGGCACGGCAGTGATGACGCATCCCAGGGAGGGGAAGCGACGATGAGGAGGAAGAGAGGGTGATTGAGATGAGTGCCGCGATCGAGTTAAGCAGGCTGCTATAGATTTAGATATCGAAGAAGGGCTTCTCGGCGTTCTGTTGCTGCTGCTGCATAGCGAACGGATTGTGCTGCTTGTTCCCTGTCGGCTGCCCAGCCACAATGGCCCTACCCGCGTCGGTATAGCCATATCTGAGCGCGCCAACGTTACCGAACGTATCCTGCCCGTCGTCCCTGTTCGCAAATAGGCTCTCAAGCCTCGCCTCATTTTCACCAAGTTGTGCCTTCGTCTTGACGTTGATAGGCTTCTGGCTATATGGGTTCGTGGCGGAATTGGCTGAAGTGGGTCGGGGTGAGGCAGAGGCAGAGAGTGTGGAAAGGTTGGACTGGTTGTGGTTATCGTAGGTTCCCGTGAGATTGAATGATGGTAAATTGGAAGGTGTACTTGAAACTGGGGAGAATGACGAAGGGGCGGGTGAAGGGGCGAATGGATTGTTGTTGCCGAAGCCGGTCGGCTGGACGGTAAGCTGAGGGGTAGGAGTGAATAGGCTTTGCTGCGCTTGCTGCATCTGCATCTGCTGCATCTGCTGCTGACGCATCCATTCCTCCTGCTGTTGAGCGAGCTGGGCTTGCTGCTGGGCCTGTTGGGCCTGTTGCTGTTGAAGCATGAACATCTCTTGCTGGCGTAAGTACTCTTGCTGAGCTGCTTGTTGCTCCATTTGCTGCTGGTATGGGTTGAACGAAGTGAATTGAGGTTGGATAGTCATTTGGGGTTGAATTGATGTGAACTGCGGTTGCAGGCCGACAGCATATGGAGTTGGATCGATGAGAGAGATGGTGTTGCTTCCAGACGTGCTCGGTGCAGAACTGGTGTGGCATTAGTGGCGCCCCGAGGATATTGAAAAGTATGACATACTCATCGAAGAGGGCACGAGCGTTCGTATCATCGACGTCCTTTTTCCGTTGCTCCTCCTCCTGCTCGCTGGCCTTCAGCGCGGCCTCAAGCTCCCGCTGCTCCTTCATCTCCATTTCCTTCGCGAGGGACTTCTTGCTTTCCTCAATGGCCCTTCGTAACTCGTCCTCATCGCGGTTGGGCCGTTTCCCAGAGAGCGAATTGGCCTGGTCGCGCCGCAATTGGTTCTCGTCGTCGTCTTCGCGGTCGAACTCTCCCCCAGCGCCGCGAATCATCCTATCCCGCATGTGCGCTCTCGAGCGGCGTTCCTCTCGCAAGCGATCCTCGTCCATGAGCAGGTTCGTGATATCCTTGGCCTTCTGCCTGACGTTCGCCCCCTGATCCTTCGCATCCTCGTCGATGTACTGGAACTCCTTCAACGTTTTGATGATATAGATATTGTCGCGGAAGTAGATGACCACATTCTCGGACCCTTGGTGAAGGCAATAGTCCAAAACAGTCAGACTCTGCCGTCCATTCATGAGCCCTCCGGATCTGATATGGTCCTGCCCAGTAACGTACCTTGAAGACATGGCGCCAATTCTTGCCCTTGTCGTTCAGCCGCTTATCGAGCATCTCCATGATTTCGATAAAGTCATTCCTATCGTATACCCATTAGATTCCGTCGTCCCCCTCAGGTAGTGGCCCGAACTACGCACTGATTATACGTCAACTGCGCGATTTCGTTCATCTGAGTTCCCGAGGGGCCCCAGGGGTCATTGCTGGTGGCTTCCCTGACCTTGGCCTGGGTGTCCGAGTACCCCTTGGTGTAGTTCTTCGTGACGCGGAGGGCAGCCTTCCCGAAGTGCTGCATGGTGGCGGTAGGTGGAGAACAATTGCGGGTCGCGGACGTGGTCGCCGTCGCTGACAGTCCGCGCGGGGGATTAGGTAAGAGATGATGACGCCCTCATCGCCACGAGCCCCTGAGGACGACGGTGAGACCGTACGCAGACCCGAACCACGATGACCCCGAGCGCGTTACTCCCATCCAGCAACGGAATATCCTTTCAAACCGCAAAATTTGTGGGATATAACTGAAATGCGCGGCTTAAACGCGCTCGCCGACGATGTGGATAGCGCATAAGTCATGTCGATCGTTATGACCACGCGAGTCTGGGATCTCTGGGTTGCGAAAGTGACATAGAGGATCGGTTGAAGCTAGAGGACGAGACACATATCCTTGTTATCTGGGCTCATACGGCGATGTCACCTCTCGGGCGTCACGGCTCTCGACGACGGATTCAGCTTGTAGGGTATCTCCTTGGTCTTCATGTCGTGCTCGCCTTGGCGGGTTCGAGTTCTCAGCTGACTTTACGAGGTGCGCCTGAGGATTTAAGTTATCATTCACTCTCTGACAGTGCTCTCTAGAGCACAGCGACGGGCGCTGCAAGCCGTACTATTACGCACCAGTCAATACGCACCTCGCCTCATTCCCGACCATCTGGGAGCCAGCGTATATCCTGCACGGCGATACAAACGCTGAGGACAAGTGGAACTCTATCAAATACAACGTGCCGAATATCTCTACCAAGGTCAGTTGGCACTTTATGTACTTTCATATAGATTTCAAGGCACTGAGAGGACCCGCTGAAGGGTACTCCGAATGGCGATTTTAGCAAGCTCCACTACCCTGAGACCGACGACGATTGCTGGTGGACTTATTCAAAGTGCGTCAATCCGAAATTGGATGGCCTGCCGAACGATGTCGCGTCCGTTCCCGAGGTATACACCATCCCCGCCTTCAGCTTTATTCGCGCCGTTCAAGTAGGAGACTGACGGCGTGTCACCCTGCCGCTTGCAGCCTCATACCCTCGCCTATGGGTTCGACGACGGCCCCAACTGCTCTCACAACGCGTTCTATGACTACTTAGTCGAGGAGGGGCAGAAGGCTAGTGAGTGTCGTATCTCAGGCATGTCGCAAGGGTTGCATTAATCGCCCATGCTAGCCATGTTCTACATCGGGAGCAACGTCATGGACTGGCCGCTTGAAGCTCGGCGAGCTGTGTCCGATGGTGGGCTCCCTGTTTCGGTGTGCGGGCTTGAGCTAACTGGGCCTAGGTCATGAGATATGCGTCCGTGAGTGCCCTCCGAGCGCCTAAATGATGTTCCGTGTTCCTGACAGAGGGCGCAGATACGTGGTCGCATAGATACAGTAAGTACATTTCAATGCAGTAACTGTGCAGAGAGCTGACTCACCGCAGTGACTGCACTCGGCAGCAGGGAAGTGTTCGCGGAACTCTACTACAGTTGGTTTGCTCACTTCCTGACTCGCCCTCCTGTTGCTTACCTGCGTTCTTTGTAGCCGTAAGCGCTACCATTGAACGACTTAATACGGATGTGCGCTCACCAAATCTAGATGCAAGCAATCAAGCTCGTAGCCAACGTCACTCCCACCTGCTGGCGGGTAAGCCTTCTCCCACCCCCCTTCTCTCACTCCGACCCCCCTCGAAGCAGCCACTGACGCTGAACCCCAGCCCCCCTTTGGCGACGTGGACAACCGCGTCCGCGCCATCGCCCACGGTCTAGGTCTGCGTACGATCCTATGGAAGTACGACAGCAACGATTGGAGAGTGGGCACGGGGCTCGGAGCGGAAGTCTCTTCGGAGAAGGTAGATGCGAATTATGAGAACCTCATTGGAGAGGCTGAAAGAGGGGGATTCGACACGGTATGTGGGTTTCTCTGTTAAGTCATGGGTGAGGCGGGTGCCTGATGATAAGGTCGATTAGGGAGGGGCGATCTTACTCGCACATGAGTTGAATAACTTTACAATGTCGGAGGCGATGAAGTATTATGAGAGGTTGAAATCGAGTTTCAGGGTGGGTTCAAGCCATGCTACGTCCATCGTGCTCTCATTGAAACGTCTTTCGGCAACGTGTAGAATCTTGTTCCGTTGGCTATCGCTCTGAACAACACTCACCCCTACGTGGAGGACACTGGGTCCCTTGGCGATTTCATGGAATGTGAGTTCCCCGCGCCCCCCACCAATGCCTTCACCAAGCCCTTGACGCATCTAACTTTCGCTTTCGCTCCCAGACACCGAAGCCCATTCGCCCTCAGGAGGTGTTAGCAACGCAGCGCCAGGTCCCGACGATGGAACGTTCACAGATCCTTCCTACCCCACTGACGGTCAGCCGTCAGGTATTGGGGCAGAAGATGTAGTGAATGGGACCAGGTTCTACGGTCCACCGATGCCGTTCAATGCGTCAGGGGATCATGGAGCAGGGTCGACTTCGAGTGCCAAGAGGGGAGCGGAGGCACAGGGCTCGGTTTTGGTCTTGGTCGCGGTTGCGGCTTTGGTGGTGTTCTTCTGATTCCCTCCGCTAGCACCCTTTCGTTATATTTCTCGCGATATCCCTTTCAATTGTACCCGTTACGTTCTGTAGCTACCTCCTTTGTTCGCGCCGTTTCTGTCATCCTTTGTGATACCCTCCGGATTAGCACCCCTGGAGGCTTCTATGGCGGAGGGTGGCGTATTTCCAGGTATGTCTTTGAGATATCCGTTTTATTTGTTCTAATGGTGCCTGAAGGTAAGTCGCCGTTTCTAAGAACGTGCGGTCTTCATCGATTCAACGATTATTGGAGATACAAAAAGTCACAAGGGTACTAATCGATGTTAGGAAGGAGGGAGGCTGCAATACAAAGAATACTAAATAAACACTCCGAGTCAGGTCCGTAGCCAATCATCGTCTTTCCCTTCCTTTCCTCTTCACCCCCTTACGACTCACCACTCTCTCTCTTCTCCCCTTCAAGTCCCAACTTCAAGCCTCAAGGCACGAACCCACCAACGGTCATCGTGTCCACAGCGTTCGACGTGCTCTCAACCTCCTCGACACGCTCACAAGCCAACTAAGCATTTCCCGAAGTTTCCACTGGGGCTGACGCATACCATGCATTCAAGGCGGAGGTGTCTCGTTACCTCATACGGCACCCACCCATTGGTTAGCGCCAATTATTGTGTTGATCCCTCGGGGATGCTGCCGCACGGTTCATCCTCAGCGTGTTGCTGATGCACGGAACCTGCGTCATCTCCCCTGGACGATTCGGGCAATAGCTGGTCGCTCTTCCGAATCGCCTTTACCCTCGGCATAGGCTTCCCAGAGCTCAGCCTCACCCTGACTGTCACCTTGGGCTTAAATTCATCGGAGTCCTCTAGATCCCCCCTGAGCTGCTTCTTACTTCGCCTCGTCGCACCGGGCGCTAGGGTGGACTGCTCCTGCTGCTAGGGCCCCAACCGCTGGGGTGCGAAAATCGGCTGGAGTAGGGCGGTGGCTTGTGCGAGCCGGGGGTTAATCTGTCCAAAAGCCCGCTTTGAGATCGAAGGGTTCGCTGGGGGACTGTGGCCATATACGGATAGATCCGGACATCCTGCGCTGGATGGATGTGTTATCGGTCGTTCGGGCAGGCAGGTGATGTAGGCAATCTTGGTTGTGTCCGCATCCAGTCCAGCGAGAGAAGTGCGCAATCCAGTCGGTTGGGACCTGGGCATGTTGTTGGGAGGCGAAGGGTGAGAGGAACTCGACAGCTAAGAGCTAACGTCAACCTTCACCCCGCATACCCCTTGTGGTGGATTCCACAACAGTCGTGGGTCATGGTCGACGATGCCGTTCTGCTGGGTTTGTGGATGTACATCTCCGAATCCGAGGTACGTCTCCTGAAATGCACTCGGGGTTTGGTTAACCGGCGCGTCGTTCGAACCCGAGGCGTAAAACGGTCGACTGTGGCCCTGCAAAGTTGGAAATTTGGGAATGGTCGAAGCAAGGGGAAGAGGGTACTGATTCGACTCTGTCGGAGGCACCGCAGGCTGATGAACGTAACTGTCATCCGCGACGCGCTGGGGATCCTGGCCAGCCTGGGGTCGAATATGCGGCTCATCCAAGGAGGGAGCGCGATCGGGTTGAACGGATGCAGGGAGGGTAGAGGACGCCTCTGCGGTCGGCGAATGGGACAGGGTCTAATGAAAAGTAGGGCATCATCAGTAAAACATTACCCCTAATAGGGCAGTTGAATCGATACTCACCCTGTTGAGGTGAATGTTGCAGGTACCATCGCGTCCGCCAATACCTTTGCCCCTGCGTCTTCATCCCAAGCGGTGAAAGGGAGTAAATACTGTTGGGTGGGTACCGGTGTAGCATGATCTTCGCCTGTGGCTTGCGCTGGGTTCCCAGTACTGGGGATGGACGATGCCGCATTTGAGCCACTTTCGGGAGCCAGCTTACCAGGCATACTGGATAGGAGGATAGTTGGTCGCTTAAGTAAATTTAGATGGGGTGTTCCAAAGCAGTACTCACCTGTTCGAATACTCGGCGCCGGGTTCCCGGAAGGGATCCTCACCGAGGAGATCTAATTCACCTACACCTAGTCGCGTGTCGGAGTGTCGCCGCACTAGAGGATGTGCTTGGGGTCTTAAGGACAGTGTGTCGTAAAGGTGTTGCTGATTGAGAATGGCTTCGCCAGTGAGGGTTCAGGTTTAGCGCTCGTGTGAGGACCTGCTTGAGGAGCATGTTGCGTGGGCGATCGTTGTTCAGGCAACGGAATATGGACGTAGAAGTGGTCAGTGGCAAGGTATGGTACTGGTAGGTATGGAGTGTGAATTTACTTACTCTATCCTACCGCCCGTTTTTAAGCCTGTAAGCAAAGCCATTGAGATGAAGTGTATGGGCGCGCGGCTGGCACTATTTAAAAGAGAGATTTCCAAGGTCAGACAAAGGGCATTGGTAGACAATGGTGGAGTGAGTTGGTTAAATCCGTGGCTTTTCGTGGCACACTGACCCAGTCCGACCAGGTACAGCAATTTCAAAAGATACTGGGGACCTGCTGCCGTAACCGCACGGCTTGGTGACGACAATGGTTGACAGGGGAGGCCGGGTGAGTGACTTTTCTTGCTACGGAAGGCTGTGCAACTCTTCGTCGGGACGCTTTCTAGTTCTCTTGCTGTCCACTTCTTGAACGGGAAGTTATATCGGAGATTGGGTTTGAAACGGAAAGCTGACTGTACGTTGGACTCGCACACTTCATTGCCACACTAATCGTAGGGTGAATAGCTGGGGGGATAAACTCTTTGGTGATGACTCGCGCGTGATATAAGGGCGTCCGAGTCGCTACCGAGGAGAGGGTCAAAGCTAAAGCTTGATCAACGCACATTGTCGCTATGACCAACTCACGGAACCCTGTCAGAATTGTGATCTTGGGGAGCGGGATCAGGGCGGAGGCAAACAGTGGTAATCGTGAATGTCCTTTCGCTGGACAGTTGAGGAAAAGAGTACGGGAGCATGTTCCGTTCGATTAAGTGTCGATTTAGCGCCCAAGAAGCGCCGGACTGCTTTCACGTTTGTGACGTTGGCGCCCGACCCTGTCACCTAGGAAGGGTCGGCTTCTTTTATTGCCACCATCAACGGCGGGTGATATAGGGGTCAATCTGGAGCGATTAGGCTTTGGCTCGAGCATTTATGGGGCCAGATGAGACCCCTTTGGCCCTGAAGAGATCATAGTGCCCCAACGCTGACAGTTGGAACAAGGCAAGATGGCCGAGCGGTCTATGGCGTGTGACTCAAGCGAAAGCTTACCTCTTCTCGAGGTCGTATTCTCATGGGAGTAATCCCGCGTGGGTTCAAATCCCACTCTTGTCATCCTTTTTCATTGTTTTTGTATCCCCATCTTTCAGAACTCAAAGCTTAACCTACCCGGACTTCAAAGTTCAGCGGGCAGCCGAAAGGGGGGAGGAGGAGCAGGGAGTGGAATACTACGGTTTACTACCGCTTGCTCTCGAGCGGAACCTCAGAAGTCATGCACGCTGCAGATTAGACCCTGATTTATGTGTTAAAATGAAGCGAGGAGGCCAAGCAGACCCGGGAAGTGCAGGATACGGCCGAGTCGCGAACGGGCGCCTATCTGAACTACCACGGGGCGGCGCCGTCGTTGAGGTTTATACAGTGACACTCTATTGGCCTTAACCAGCGGGCTTTTTCCTTCCATAATTTATAAACCTGCTGGGTGGATAGCAAGCCTCATCCCCATTTGTTTAGTGTGAGCTGTGTGACGGCTCCGCTCGAAATTAGCATAGCATATAGCGAGGCTACCTCATCCTCACAGGAACAATTTTGTCCGTCGTTTAATACCCTCATGAGAGTACGATCTGGAGGGAGCCCTTCCCTCGGGTAGCATCCCATGTAGGCTACCTGGGCACTACCTTCCTGGGATAATTGAAACCTGATGTCTCGTCAGAAGAATACTGTTAGGGCCTCTGAGTACTCAAGTGCCATCTTAATACTTGCCCCATATTTTCTCCTACTACACCACCCACGGCCGACGGTGGTGATGGAGGAAGGTGGCAAATTTGGCGAGCGCTAATGTCGCGATCGGCGCTTCTTGGGCGCTTAAAGGAGCGAGCGCAGCCCGCCAATATCCGTCACTATCATAAGATAGTGAGTGATATGTGCTTTTACTCCTCCCCAAATATGTGCCCTACCGGGCCAGTGAGGAGAGCCACAGACGGCGGTGCCATCGACTGGTCCAAGCGGACTGTCGCATGCACCTTCAGGATCACTGACCCCCACTCCAGTAACTCTTTGACAAGGCTCACGTCGAGTTTCTTGGATCTCCTACACTAAGCATTGGCTAAAGCCATTTTAGAAATAACTTTTCGTCATCCTAGCATCATCTTCCCCAGTAAAGAATACTCTTTCGATTGCCCTCGATCCATGAGGTCTGTCGAGGGTTACGGGCAATGCCACAACAATGCTGTACAGCCTTCCCGCCTCCCGAGACAGCCGTGGCCCGTTGACCCTTGCCGTCGCTAAGCCGGTGTGGTTACCCCGTCACTACAGCAACTCTAACATACGCCGGGAGGTCCAAGTCGCCTTCGGGATGGGGACGACGCCTCACCCACCCAACCGTTGCGGACCTGAGCCACTCGAACGACGTAACGCCACCATCATCCGTCAGCGCCTCTTTCGACAGTTGCCAATCCTCCGAGTCGAGGCACTGCCTTGATGGTATCGCGCAGGGATAAAAGCGGTGGGAGAAGGCAAATTCGAGCTTATCGCTCACTGCACGTCCACCCCAGGCCAAAGTTCCCGTTCCACTAATCCATTCATAGTACGACATTCCAGGGTAATTGTATTATCGTCCCCAAGGTCATCTCACGGGCGCTGTGCCCCATCCTCGAAAGACAACCACCACTGGCTCCCGAGGTGAACACGACGCTCCCAAGCACCCAGCCCATGATAGATTCGCTAGATTTCGAAGAGGTTTTCGGCGCAGAAAGCTTCAGTAATATGTGGAATATTGCAATTGACGAGAGGTGAGCGATTGCATGCCATTGATGAGGATTTATACAATATCGTCTCTAATTGCTCCTCAATGCGTAGCGCGTTCGGTCAACCATCCACTGCGGAAGATTCCAGTGGTCCAGCACTCATTTCCCCCGAGTTCTCTACCCCCTTCTGGCTGGCCCAACCGGTACCTCCCGTTGCTCAGTTCGACGCGTCTCAGAGCTACGCCACCTCTCTCCCCGACGCGCGATCTACGGAGAATCCAGATGATGCACATCATCTTGAGTCCGTGCCACCCACAGACGCGATAGTATACCCTTTTGGGGCGATTTCTCCTGTGGGAGTGAACTCGAAAGGGCAGTGGAAGAGCATTACCGAGCCCGATGCGGGAGTGTTTTTAGGCCTACCCCTAGCCACCCACAAAACTATGGCTACCATGAACGACCAGCTACCAAATCGCCAACCCTTCGCACTGCTCCACGACTTCTCCATGTCCCAATCGACCGTACCGTACACAGGTTTGCCTTGGATCGACGCGTTGACCCCCTTGCCGGTCAACACCCAATGGTATCCATTCCCTCCGGAACCACAAGAAAGAGCATGGCTCCCCCTCTCTGAAAGTCAAAGTCAGAACCACGTCGAGTTTGGAGGGTGGAATACGGGCATGTTCGACTACGCCTCCGCCATGTCCCTGTACAACGATACCCCTCCGGCCCACGGTATCCCTGCGACCTCAGACCGACCACGACCGCTCAACCCTCAGCCCGTCACCTGGCCGCGCATGGTGACAGGTCTGTGTCAGATCGTGCAAGCCACCCCGAAGTACCAAGACCTCGAGTCGGTGCAGGTTCCAAACCCTGATGCCAGAGAAGCACCGATGTCGGCACCACTTCCACGCACCTTCGCGCCCCCACCGGATATGGTGGCCCGAGCGGCGCAAGCAGAACCCGTCGCTACACCTAGTTTGAAGAAACGAGGGAAGAAGCGGGTGAGGGATGTCGAAGAAGGGGATGGTGAGGAACGACCCAAGAAGGTGGCCAAGGCAGGGAAAGGGTTCTTAAATTCGAAGCGGAAGGCGGGGGTAAAGGTGATTCGGAATAGCAACCAGCTATTGCCTGAATTGCAAGGGGGGGTTGGTGCAGGATACACGCATCGGCAACGCGCCGAGCATGAAACCAACATCAGCATCCCCCCACATATCAAACTAATAATTGGCGCTAGCCGAAAGGCTAGTACCACATCGAACGAGACTGGCACATCGGGACTGCATATTCCAGAACCCGACTGGAAGGATCCGAGGATCATCAAGTTCCTCTCTAGCTCATGGGACCTTGAAAGCCTGACGGAGGAGCTTGTGTGGCTCATCCCCTGTCATTGGGGCTACGATGGTAAAGGTGAGCCCTGTGGGCAAGTCTTCACTGACAAGTATGACAGAGCCAGCCATATGTGGGAAGTGCACCAAAAAGGCGACAAAACCCTCCCCTCTGCTGGTGAGAAAGCAACCTGTCTCTGGCCTGGATGCAGCTGGACAGGGGGGGCAGACCAGCTGGTCAAATGCCACCTGGACAAGACATCGCACACCCACGTCTTGACAAGGTACCTGCGCCTCGAGTGCAAGGCCTGTGGGGATCAACCAAGGGGAACCCTTGAGCACTGGTCGAGAAATGGAGGCAAAAAAGACGGACGGGACCCAAAGCCTTACGATGACCATGCCGGACGCTGTCCCCGTGGGCATGATGGACAGTGGCAGGTTCGCCAAGCTTCTTGACGACTCAGATGTGAGGACAAGGGGGAGAGAGGTAAGGAAGAGAAAGAGGGATGGACGATGACGAATCACACGGACTGGTTGACTTTCATCTTTATTTAGGTTTCTTTGTGTCCCATTTCCCTTCCGTCCTAACATCACCGATCGATAGTCTGCGATAACGCCTTGTACATATTCCCATTGGTATCTCTCGTGTAATAAGGCCTTTGGAAATGCCACTGATTTTGAGCCATGCCTAGAACAAAGCCTGCGAGCAGGACCGACAGGAACGGGTGATCGTTGGACGGTGATACTAGAAGCCGGATGTCCACACGAACAAATGGCAGAAATGAGGGGAACAAGAACAACAGAAAACAGGTACGAACGAAAGAATATGGGGGGCTTGAAGGAGAAAGGCGGACGGACGGCCTGGGGTGAGTACATACCAAGGTCCACAACTATGGCCGCCACCGAAACACCAAAATCGCGCCTCATCTCAAATTAGACTCTGGTTTCTTTCTCGTACCCACAGTCATACCTTCAAGAAGAGGGGGACCGACTCCTCTCTAAATCGGCCAAATCCGAGCCGGTGTCATTCCCGCGGTAAGCGCCCAGGCCCAAAATACTAAGGCCCCAGTTTGTCGAAGATGGCAAGCCCCATGACACCAATCAATCTCAGTCGCAATATATCGGGAGGTGTAGGTGATACTCCATGTATTGTCTCGTGGTGTGGGTAACGAAGGTCTAATCTAGGCCATATAGTGGCTCTACGTCTCCTGCTTTGCAAGGTGAAAATTCACCCATACTCCACCCTGAGGCCAAGCCAATGAAGTTAGCGAATTGGAAGCCAAGAGCGTTGTCACCTATCGAAATGAACCTCACCTTGACATATAATGTCATCGCAGATGACGGCCAGATCTTTTCGATGGTCTTCCTTCCCTTTCCTGACTTCCAGTCAGCTGGGGGTAGAGACCCTTCCGGTTGGTATTCTTGGGCAAGGGTGAATCGGTCGAACTGCTGGAGTAGCCGGACAAGGAAGTAGGACATCTCGTTGTAGGCGTAGTTTTGGCCGATACACTGAGGTCAAGTCGGTCAGCAACCTCCCTAGAGAGGGGGCCTTGAGGGAGAAAGGGGACTCACGATCCGGGGGCCAGCGCTGAATGGGGTGAACATGGTAGGATTAGAAACCTGTTTCTTCAGCCTGTCAGGGTCAATCCACCGGTCAGGGTCGAATTCGTCGGCGTCTTCCCCCCATAGGGCCTTGTTCCTTTGAGTGAGCACTGGGAAGTACATGATGATTGTATCGGCAGGGATATAGAGGGGACGTGGGTCTAGATCCAAGAATGTTGGGTCGGATAGCGGTAGCGTGACTCCTGCAGAACGGGTTTCCCTTGCGTTGACAGGCACAGGAGGGAATAAACGGAGCGTCTCGTTGATTACGGCGCGCACTATATTATGGTAAGTCGTTGGTCGACGCACTTGCCAAAAGAGGAAGAAGACACGCACTATATTTCATATTCCTGACGGTTTCAAACGTTGCCGGGCTAGTTAGGCCACAGTGCTCCAGGACCTCGGTGCGAAGCTTCTTGGCGACCTGCGGGTACATCGCCATGAGGTACGTGATGTACGTCAAGGTGCAGGCTGTCTGGTAGGGTGTTAGTCTCATGGGCTGTACAAGATGCGGGAGCGTTTACCGTATCTCTGGAGGCCAGAAGCATACTCAAGAGTTGGTCGCGAATCACCACGCGATCTACGTAGCTGCTGTGAGTTGTCTGGCCGACGAAGAGTGACGGTTGGCGTACCATCCGTCGAGTCGGCCAAGTGCTGGAGGAAGGTCTTCTCCGCTATCGAACTCTGCACGCCAGCCTTCTCGGCGCTCGTCCTGTCCTTAACAGCCTTCTCTACAACTGGATCCAACCAATCATGTATCACCTCGATATGCTCCTGATTCTTATCCTTCAACATCTCGAACAAAGGCCAGGTTTTCCCGATCCTCGCTCGAGAGGTCGCATTCTGCTGGCAAGTCTCAAACGCCTCAGCGAACGCGCCCCAGTCACCTTCCATAGCCAAACCCTTGGCACCCATCGCTGCTTTGCCAGGCACGGGGAACGGCAACGAGAGAGTGTCCAGGTTCTTACCAAAGAGGAACTCCGATGCAGCGTCTAGCGTAAATCGAGCATAGAGGTCCTGAGCTTCGCAGGGCTGTCCCGCCGCTGCGCTCTGCGTCAAGATGGAGAGTGTGCGTGCAGTGTACTTTTCGAAGATTTCAAAGTCCCGGATTCGGTCATGCGCGAAGAACGGACGGGCAGTTGTGCGGTGCTATGTGGTAAGGCGCTCAATCAGAAAGTGGTTCCATCCCGTATGGTAGCTGGATCCGCATAGTGGCGGCCAAGTACACACCATTTTCCAGGCCTGATGAATGTTCGCATTTCCGAGGTGTCAGGGAACAGTAAGGATAACGAGAGGCGAATCCGCTGACCTCGTCGTCTCGGTTGAATATCCCGTTGCCGAGGAACGTTTCCCTACAAAGATCATCGGTGAGAAACATCCGGACATCGAAAAACAAGTACAGGTCCTTACAATCTCTCCTTTTGGTATCGCCCTCTCCAGAACCACTGAAACCCCGTCGCAAGGATAAACTTCGAATGCTCCTGATCCATAGTGATTATCTGTTCAGGGTACGCAGAGTCAGCGGGTAATCATGCGATGCGAATCAGTGCCACTAAGGAAGTGCGTCGGACCCAGAGTACCGCTTTAATTACTGGACCTTGGCCTGGAGTAGCGCGCCTAAAGCCGCATCTGGTCCGTCGGCGGCCATTAAATGAAAAGGGTGGACTCACCGTATCACTCCAGAGCACTCGGAGATTGAGCGTCGTAGTTTGGTACTCTTCGAAGAGTTGAAGGTAAACGTCGCCCACGTAGCTTGTCTTGAACGCCCGTATCATCCTCAGGAGGATGTCGAAATTGCCCGGCCATTTCCCGACGACTCGGGGTACCTGTCGGGCGTTGAGAGACCGGGCTTCTCGGCTCTGTTGAAGACTTCTCCATAGAACAGTGGCAATCTTGCAGATAGCGATACTAGCAGGATATAGCGGGATGACCTGGTGAAATGGGGGGTGGATGTCGAACCACCAGAGTATGAGGCGCAGTAGAGCTACAGGAAGCACGATAACTTCGAAAGTATCGACAAGGAAGCGAACACGGTAGCGCCCAGGGCTGGTGACAGGATCGCCAAGCATCTTGATCGAGAATGTAAGGTGCTCGTGCCTGGGTTAACCTCTGCACAAAAAGTTCGTCAGAGTGGTCGAGCAAGATGGGGTGGGTGCGAAAGGAAGCGAGGTAACGGCAGAAGGACCTGGATAAGACTTTGCTGACGGCGCAAGGAAGGTGCTGATTCGCGTCCATGGTGCACAAGGCAAGCTGTATTTAAATATTCAAGGCGTTACACCCACCGAAATGTAACGTAGCGACTCACACGTCGATGTCTGAACCCATGGTGGTGAAGGCGGCTTTAGTTCGCAAGGCTGTTCTGGCACCACCCCATCAAGAATATGATCGCAGGTCCATCCCCAAACATGTAACAACATCGGTGGATTGTCCTGCCCGACATGCAATACTGCAATGTTTATTAGGCTTGATAGCTTTTTGCATGAATAAATCCGTTAGGGTAGGGTCGTGTATTGTGGATCGCAGGGACTCACCCAAAGGTGCGGTGCCTGGGTCCAGAGGACAAGCGCCCAAATGATCCGGTCCATGGTGCTAGTGCGCGGACATGAGATAGCCCGCATGGTGTGCAAAAGGCTGCAAGTAGTATGGTTAAGTTATGAAATGGTATAGATCAGCCACGGTCTTCCTGGAGGGTGCGAAGATACGGGCGCTGCGTCGGGCTCGCTTAGTGCTCCCTCCGACCCGGGGCGCTCGTGTTGAGGAATGCATGGGGGTGTTCGATGCGTGGTGACACTTCGGCTGAACCTCGAACCGATATACATATAAGGGCGTTTCTTCATTCAACATCCTCGAAAAACGTGAAGGGGAACCCTGACCAACAATATGCGTTCAGCCCCAGTGACAAATAGAGAAACGTGCCAAATCGATACGTACACCTGGCTTCATGGACCTCGTTTGGTCCATCCACTATCTGCGTGTTACCCGACAGAAGCAGCATGGTATGTCGCGGTGCTGTGCTCCTTCCGATCCCTAAGATGGTCAGTTTTCGGTTGATAACACGGACGGCTCACCGGCGACCAGGCTGACATGAGTTCCCCAAGGGCACGGATTCGGTGAGAAGGTACCAGAGTCTGTTTCTAACGCCACGATGCATCCAGAGGCATGACTCATGCAGGGGGAAAGTAGAGCGGTTCAGGAGCAACAATCGCCTATATAGGGACGCTGAAGTGCCTATGGAGAGGCGGCTTCCTGGTGATTCCTGAGAAACACCCTTTCACAGTCATTTCACGGCGCGACTGCGTATTTCTCTCGAGAATCCTGGTTCGGAACACCCACACCGCTGTGGCGAGTATTTCTTTCCGTATGAAAAGTCGGATTAGTGAAGTGTGATGGACCTTGGAGTCATGTATGCCGAAATCGGTTGTCGAGAGAAGAAACTAATGTACATGGCGGTTGCGACTGGGGCTCAGATGAGACAAGCAAATTAAATGGTGACTTGCGACTCACGAAAGATTAAGGTAGAGTTTGATTGACTGGAGGTGGCGGGGGAGGTAGAACCGGTGGCGAAAGCGCCGGGGGAGCAGGCGGTGGTGATTTAGCGGCGTCAAGTGCGGCCAAAGTTTCCACAAGGTCATCCATTACGGAACGCGACCTTTGATGCCCGACGGTACCATTCAGTTGCTCCGGACGCAGCCCAGTATCGACGCTGGTGGACGATTTGTGCCCCTGCCTGGTTTCGGGGATGAGGACGGCGGCGGGGTCGAATCCAGGAGCTATCCGTTTCAGCGCTTCCTTCTTCCGACGCTCCTTTTCTATCTCACGTTGACGGAGATATTCTTCCCTTCGTGCAGTATGAGCGGAAATTGTCGAACGTCTCGAGGATTCCAGGGTAAGAACATGAGGCTCCAGCGTGAAAGGATACACGAACTGTCGTCATGTGTCGAGCATTACTATTAGAATCGCAGAAAACAGCGCTCACTCACGTATGGTGTCACAGAGTCCGGCAATGGATGGATATCAGGAGGTAATTCAACCTACTTTGCGGCTCGTTTAGGGTGCCCAAATTATGCTTCTACGACTTCGTAACCCACTTTCTGGGGAACACGCAGCCCAGGATTCTTGATCAATGGTATCGATGCAGCCGCTTCATACGGGGCTGCAATTCGGCTTCAGTTGACTGTGCATCGTTCGAATGGACGCATATCGTACATTTGTCTGCCATTGGGGTATATCGTTGCGTCTGTATTTCAAGGAAGGTGCGGGTTCAGGTTCAAGTTCGGAGTCATTGGTCGGTCCGGCGCTTGTGCACCATGATGATGCCTTTAGATGCTAGCAAGGCCAAATAACGCAATCTAATCAAGCGCCCAGCCTAGATTCTGCAGTGACTCCAACTCGAACGTCGACCTCTCCTGATGGTCTCAGCATCCCTACAACTCATATCAGGCTCAGAACCAGTCTCTCAAGGAGCTGAGGCCGTAAGCCCCCTGTTCGGTGCAAGCCAAGTGAACTCACCAAGCTCACCGTAGACAATGACGACCGAAACGATCAGAGGATATTCAAGGCCCAAGTGACCCCTGACTCGAAACCTGTGCTTCTTAAGCATAGATTCAAGAAGAAGTACCGGCATGAAGCTCTCGATGCCACTCTTACGAAGGCGAGGGTAGCTGGAGAAGCCAGGACCCTGCTCAAATGCCTGAAGTGTGTCCCTTTCCCCAGGAAATCGGTCGTTGTGCTTATGGAGATGTAGAGCTGGAGTACGTGTACCCCAGATCTTGATGGTCGACGCTTCAGAGGGAGTACTTGGGATCGAGTGGATAGAGGGACAGTGTGTGCGCAAACTCCTCCCTGGAGGAGAGGAGCTGGAGGAAGAAGGCCCACCTAGCGACGGTGATCTCGAGGAGTATGGCCTGACGATAGGTAAGTAGTTATCATGTATGGCAGGGGCACTGCTGAAACACAAACACTCTCTGTAGATAAGCTCATGGAGCTGATTGGCGCTGAACTCGCTAAGTTACACAAAGCTGATATCGTCCACGGCGATCTTACCACCTCGAATATGATGCTCAGGCATCCTTCTGCATTCACCCCGCCTACAACGCAGGACGTGCCAACAGAATTGGTACGGGAGCTTCCTCGTTTGTTTTAAATGGTATTGACCTACTACATCGAACCCAGGTTCTCATCGATTTTGGCCTTTCCTTCGTATCAACCCTGGTGGAGGATAAGGCCGTGGATCTCTACGTTCTTGAAAGAGCGTTCGCATCTACGCACCCTGATTCCGAGCCCATGTTCGCATCGGTGCTCCAGGCCTATGAACGAGTGCTAACGGCTAAAGAGTGGAAGCCGATCAAATCTAGGCTGGACGATGTCAGATTACGGGGTCGCAAGAGGAGTATGGTTGGTTAGACGCGGTTGGTCGCCGTGGAAGGTGGGTCACCGGTCGGAGGTACAGGAACGATGTATATACAATAACAAAATATTCTACAACATTCCGCTCCACTTATGCACCTGCGAACCGTAAAGCGCAAAGTTCTCGACTCTCGAGGGAAACCGCAGACAAAGGGAACAATAAGGTTAATAGAGAGTGAGATGATAGTGTGACAAGTATGATACATAATGCATGTTCTATTGTAAGTGCTGCGAGCAAATACTACGACGACAGAGTACTGAACCGGATTATAGATGAATAGGTGCAACAGCCCAGGATATCAATGAAGTGGTGAGAAAGCAGAGAGTCCAAGGTTCCAGTAAAATGCCGAGGTATGGAGTCCGTCCCTGTGCTGTGCCGAAATTAAATCGAAGTAACAGGCAAGATTGAATGAAATAATGGGGTATGGGTAGGGTGGAAGGATGATGAGACGGTGAAGGGGGATTTCACGGTCGATGGTCGTCCCGCTCTTCTTCGGCGGCTTCCATCATCAAGTCTAGAAAGCACGGATTAGCTACATTCTCGGATCGTCGCACGATACGGTCACTCACCTCCCCATACAGAGCTCTGCATGGCGTTTACAATTTCCTCTGGATCTTCCTCCGCAATCGAGTTCCGCCTATCACGAACCGAAGAAGTTAGGAACCCTGTCGGCGGCACAAGGAAAAGGCAGAGGACGTACGGTGATGCAACACTATTCCTCGAGAACATTGATAGCGTGTTGTTACTCTGTTCACTATTCCTCCTCAGGTTCGCACTCCTCTGCAACCTCGTGTGCGGGGCAATCTCCAGCGAGAACGACATATCCTGGGATGTATTGAACTGTTGTCGTTTAGGCGAAGGACTTCCGGGAGGAGAAACTCCGTTTCCATTGCCGTAAGGACCGTACACGGAGGTGGTTATGTCCCGTGAAGTCATGATGGGCGTCTCGGGCATGTCGTCCACTACGATCGACGGGATCTCTAGAAAAATAGAAAGATAGCAGTCAGTCAGTGAACGGAAATAGGCCACGAGATGAGGGCTCGTCGCACCTTGCTCGAGTTGGGCAGCTTTGCGCTTCTCTTCTAGAAGTCTCAAGAATCTCCGGCGGCAGGTGAGCGAGCGTAAGAGTGAACGAACTCTGTCCAGGTTAACGAGATCTGTCACCAGCTTATTCACTTCCGTCCTGACCACTAGGTCATCCAGGCTGTTCGGGTAGCAGTCAGCCTCTATCTCGAACACGAGGAGCGGCTGTAGCACTTACACGAGCGCCTCAGCATCCACGATGAGCTTGTGGTGTGCCAACAGAATCAACATGTTTGTGAAGGAGATCCCAAGTCCAGGCTCATGGGAGATCGTCGCTTCGTGATACAGCCGAGCGTAGATGGCCTTTCGCTGGCGAACCTCGACATAATTGATGCTACCCAACACGCGCTCGAGCTTGCTGAGGTCTACGCCTTCGACCACTCTCGAGGACCATGCAGCCTTATCGAGCGGGTCCCTGCACACGGAGAGGAGGGTGGGTATGGTGTACTCGGCCGGATAAGTCCTGACTTCGAAGATGCCGTTCAGACGCTAGATGAAAGTCAACCCCTGCGTCAGGTCATCAAATTGGGTCGACCCACCTGGAAAAACGCGGTGAAACGGTGGCGCTCGAGGTAGCCCGTCTTCGCATTCGCGAACTCCGCCCACACCTTCTTGAACGACCGCATCTGTTCCCGGGTGATCGACTTTGCTCCACTTCCCGACGCTTGGAAGACATAAGAAAAATTCTCGACGACCACACCAGTAAACATGTTCACGAAGATATACTAGATGGGGAAGTTAGGAAGAGAGATCAGCGAGATGACGTCGCACTCACCATGCTGAGAAGGTTCCAAGCAATGAACAAACCAAACGCCCATGCGGTACTCCCACAGTCCGAAAGATTGCGGGACGAGGAAGAATTGGTGCAGCGAGGGTACGTCAGATCGCTTAAAGAGCGGATTAGCCATGATGCAGGAACGACGTATCTGAGACTTACAAATCGTGCATATACTGGTTCCATGCCTCGCCCGTACTCTGGAAGGCCAACATGACGAGGGCGGAGCCTAGTGACGAATAGTTCTGTGTCCTCGTCTCGGCGCCGCCCCACTTGGTCAAACCAAAGACCTCCACAAACAGGATGGCGAAGAAGATGAAAAGGATTAACCACAACCCCAACAGACTCAAGATAACAGGCAAACTGGAACTGCAGTCATTCCGAAGTCAGTCTCCGCCACCCAAGATATGAATGAAGCAGACATACATGGCCGTCTTGAATAACATGTTCAAGCTATTAGTCCGCTGCACGAGTTTGAACGCGATGCTGACGAGGAATAACTTCTGCAGCTGGTTGATGACATATCCGCTCTGGCCGAACTGGACGATGATAAGGGTGGTGAAACTTCCCTGGGCGATGGCCAGGTCGAATAGGTTCCACCCGTTCGCTTTGAAGCTCCTCCATCGCAGACCGTAGAGGCGGACGTAAACATCAAGCATATAGAACGACATGAAGATGAGGAAGAACCCGTTTCGTATCTGCTCAGTGATCTTTTTGCCCGAGAATGCTTGACTCCTACAAGTTTGTCAGAACTAATGTCCACCGTCAATCCACTCTGGAGAGGGGACATACATGAGGGCGATTATGTGGCACACGAATAGGACAGTCATGCATCGGGACCACCACCCATGCTTTTGCACGGCACGATCAAAGCACCATGATTGCAGACCCTTCGTCGGCCTGGTCTTGGGGCGCTTGGACGGCTTCTGACGCTTGAAGAGCTTCTGGAGGTCGATCCATTCACGCTGGGCCCTCGTCAAGAAAGCTGAGCCGGTTCTTGAACTGAAGTTCCCAATGATGATACTGATGAAGAGCGTCAAGATCACCACGCCGCCGAGGAGATTGTAGATGAGGAAGAAGATTGCATTGAGTTGAGACGCGTTCGTCTGCGGCTGTTCGTTTGGCCCCGTGATGCTCGTCGCGACGTACATCGCGTCGACCCAGCCTTCCAAGGACACGATCTCAAAGAGAATCAGCAAGGACGACTTGAACGTGTCGAAGTTGAAGGTCGTTGAAGGAGATGGGTTGTCCCACGCGCGAGGCACCGGAAACGCAAACGAGTTCCCGAGGACGGTATTCTCATACTCGTTAACACAGTCCCCCAGCCCGTTCACGTTGGTGTCGTTGCACGAGTTCATCCTCCCAGCAAAAATGTTCAGCCCCCAGACGGCGTAGGGGATCATGTATAGGATAGCGAGGATGGCGGCGTCCATGATACGCAGGGCTCCGGAAATGATTAAGTTCTGGAAAGTGCTCCGCATTTTGTCGACGAGGGTGATCAGCCGTAGGGCACGCAGGGCTTTGAGTGACCGTGTCAGGCGAGACAAACCGCCCACGAAGATCAGGCCAGTGACGACGTTGACGATGATGCCGATCATGATCACGAAGTCGAGGACGTTCCAAATACTGCGCAGGTATCCGTTGGGTGTGAATATGAACCCGTCCGCGATGATCTTGATGATGAACTCGACGAAGAGCATGAACCCAAACGATGCCTCAGCGAGGTCGAACCAAGACCCTCGAATCAGTCCGAACTTGGCGTAGTAGTTCTGGCGGTAGGTCGGCGTCGCAATACTCTCGACGATGATGCCACCGATAACGGTGAGGAGAATGATGAGCTGGAAGACGGGAAGGGCGATGGGAGAGTAGGGCTGGCCAAAGATTCGCTCCCCTCTCGCGGGCTGAACGATCTTCTGACACATCTTGCGCAGCCAGTTCTTCTGAGGGATAACCCAGAAAACCTTGTCGTAGGAAGGGTGGTCTCGCATGAAGTCGGCCTTCTGCGCTCGCCGCTCTTGATACTCGTCGTCTTCATCTTCCTTAAACGCCGCTTCATTGTTCACGGACGCGATGAGCTCACTAAAAGCCAGGTTATGATTCAAATTCGTTGACCATGCAGACCTGAGACACTCACAGGTGACGCTCAACCTCATCGTCGTACGGATCCACACTCGGCTCCTGCCTCCCACTCCGGAAAGTCGTCATCTGTATCGCTTCATGGCCCGTCTTCGCGTCTCCCGCAAACAGCTTCTCCAGCGCAGTCAGCGACTTTGTTGAATAATGTGTAGGCTTGAACCTCTTCGACAAGAACGTCTTGGTGGTCGCTGGCACAGGCTTCGGCTTCGCCTCCGACCTCGGGACGTTGTAGTCCTGGACCAGAGTCTTCTGCATGGGGAGAACGAGGTTCGAGGGGAGGTTCTCCACTTTGACTGTCACGGGGTTGGCCTTGATCCAGCGATACGGGTTAAACTTCCTGATCCACGTCGACGTCCCCTTCTTGGCCTGCTGTTGGCTCCAGTAGTTGGACGCTTGCTTGCCCTTCTTCTGCTCCTCGGCCACGTCGAAGTTCTCATTGATGACGGCGATGAACATTTGCAACACGATAACTGCCAGATATGTCAGCGAGTGCAGTAGAGAACAGATACATCTACTCACAGTTGGCGAAAAGCATCCAGCCCGAGATGAAGATGAGACAAAGGACGGTCTGTCCAAGCTCGATTTCCGCCTGGGCCGCCCCGTACAAGACATCCGTCCAATTCTCCGACGAGAATACCGTGTATATGGCCAAGAAGGAGTTGAACAACTCTCCAAAGTTGATGTCTTGGTCGTCCCCCAGATCTCCACGCAAGAGCTGCACCGCGACAAGTGCAGCAATGTAGTTGACGAGGATCAAAAAGAGCGACATGTTCGCCAGACCGTACATGTTTCCAAAGACTGCCATCTGCGTAGTTTTATGAGTAAGGACCAAGGGAGGGACGATATCAAGGACTCACCAACAAGGGTTTCATTCTCGGTACAACAAGAATAACTCTATAGAACCTTGCCAACTGGAAAATCGTGAACCACGGATAGAGGCTGCTGTTCCGAATCCCCGGGATCTGGATGATCGAGCACACAATAGCAAGGAACGTATCCAGCCAGTTATTCCCATGCTGAGCAAACGTCCTCCAATCCGGGAGCGTCGCCAAGATCCTCAGGACGATCTCAAAATCGAACATGACCGTGGCGGTGAGCTCTCCCCAATAGAGGAGCTCCTTGTGGCTTTCGGACATGTCGACGGTCTTGGATCCTTGAAGAGCGAGGGAGAACAGCGCGAGCAGGACCCAGACCCATTTGGTGTACCCGTACAGCCGTTTCGCCAAGTTGGACCCTTTGGATTTACGAGCTTCGACCACAGCCCAACCGTCTTCGCCCTCCTTGTCCATGATAGGGAGTCTACAGGCCACCGTCAGTTATACTGGTAGCACCGAATGCAAAACGAAGATACGCACGGAGCAGCACCAAAAGCGCTCTTTTTAGTTTCAGACCTGATCGCCGCGAAACTGTTGGTGATAACAGCGACGAAGAGGTTGATAAGCCAAAAGTTCAAGACGATAATGGCTATAATGAAGAAGAAGCATGACACAAAGAATTCAGCATCGATCATAGAATACATCAACGGGGTCCACTGGGGGTAAGGTCCTGTCAGTACGGGAAGGTAGACAAGTAGACCGGTGACTTACCCCGTTGGCAGTCGCAATAATGATAACTTGAAGCGCAGCGTTATGAATAGCATCGAAACTTTCGATGTCGTTTTTGGGATTGACGGTTTCCCTGCAGAGCTGACCAAGAGGGCAGATATACCCTTTGACAGTGCTCGACTCCGTGCCACGCGCCGTGAGGTACCCAACAGTCTCCAAGGTCTGGGGGTCAATGTACCCTCCGCAGAATTGGTTGTCGATGATAATCTCATCTTCGCCGAGGGTGGGTTGAAGAAAGCAGGACCGCCGTAACGAGCCATTGAATGATTGCACACCAATGATTCTGAGCCAGCGCACGTGCGTCAGAAGGAGGGAAGTGCAAAAGATATGGGGCACTCACGAGAACAGAATCATCGCGAATAAGACAAAGTATGCGACACTGGCAAGCAGAGGCCGCGCTGTCTTGAGAGAGTGCATGATTGTCTGCCAAATACTTCAGTTCTCCAGTTCGACGGTCAGCTGTTTTGAAACTCACCGTTGTACCGGAGGTGATAGCCAGTAGCCTTGCGGTGCGGATAACACTCAGGGCACGGAATATACCTATATGATGAGTTCCCCTCTCCTGGCCGGCCATCGCCAGCCCAAACGTAATCCAAAAGCTGACGACCGCGATGAAGTCGATCCTGTTCCAGCTCTGTCGCAGATATGGCACATTCCTCTGCGTCCTATCGTGTAGATGGCCGATGCTCAGTCGAAACGGCAGCTTAAGCTCATCCTTCGTCGTGTTATCCGAACGCAACGCACGCGATAGAAACGTCGGTGTGTTGGGATCGCGAACTGTGTGGTGAAACGAGACCGCTGCGTGCTTGATACGGTCTGCGAGACTCGCATCCGGATAGAGGTGGGCCCTATTGCTTGCCGATAGGTGAGGAATTGAGGCTGAATGTGAGTGTGCCGAGGCAGAGGATGAGTACGCGGATATTGGGGGCGGGGTGGGTTTCGTGGGGAGGTCAAATGGGCGCATGAGGGTTCGTTTGATAGATCGGAGGCGTTGTGTTATGGATCGTCCTCGGGCCAGCGAGGTCTGCCGTGCCACTCCGTTGGGTCCTATCGGTGCGGGGCTGGGGGTATAGTCGGTGGGTTCTGTGGGTTCGTCGAAGAGTCTGAACATCGAAACCTCGGGGTCGAAGAGGAAGCCTGTCACGGCGATGCGAGCGAAGGCTTCAATCCTAGTGGAAGTCAGGGTAGAGAATCAACACCGAGAGGAGAGAACTCACGTAAATACGATGAACAGACCAAAGAGAACATAGTCCTCCCAGGCATGAAAGTAGCCCGAGATTTTGGGTGGGAGCGTCGGTCCGTTGGCAGTGGGGAGGGTGAGGGAAGGAAATGCTTGGGCTGTCAGTACGACGGCGTTGAGGATGATAAGAACCAGGATGGCAGGTTCCGTGGCAGGGTGGATGAGGAAATTGAACAGTGCCAGTCGTATTCGACTGTCGGGTCCCAGGAACCCCAACGTTCGCCCTCGGATGGGTAGCGCCTGTTTCAGGTCTGGCATCGGTGGTCCCTCGTCCTCCTCTTCCTCATTGAACGTTTTCCGGCTCCGCGAAGACAGCGGTCCCTCGTCATCATCCACATCCTTCAACCTCAGCTGGTCCGCCATACCCGTCCCCGCCAGATTGACCACCCGCAGCGACATCCTCCGCAACGTCTTGACGGCCCCTCCAAGCTTCAACGGCGATGGCGTAGGCGTGTATCGCTTCGATGCGGTGCGTTTGGACCGTGGAGACATCATCGAAGTCGCGCCGCTGTTCTCTGGGTCGTCCGAGGAGGACGAGGGCGAGCTCGCCGCGACGCCCGCGAATTGCGACATGTTGGCGGTGAGATGGGCTTCGTCGTCCTCCATGTGCCCCAAAGAGTCGTCGTCCGGGCCCACCAGCGACACTCTCGAAGGTCCCGCCTCCGCCGAAAAGTAGTTATTGTACATCCTTATGCTCGGATTCGAGTCGGTCGAATAGGTGGTGGTCCTCTGTGCCGGTGCGGAGAATGGGTCGTCGTTGTTGTTCAGGCGCGTTGGGATCTGGATCCCATACTCCTTCGGCGATGTCGATACCCTTGTTCCACCCGTCCAATCGCTCCCCGCAGATCCCTGCAACGGGTCTCGCCCACTCGGTACACTCGTTCTCTCCAGTTCGGCTTGAGCAGCATCAAGCGACGCTCTATTCCCCCAACTTGTGCGTCTCCTCGCGGACCTCGTAACGTCTAACGCCGGCGATGGTGGTGCTGAAGGGCGAAACCCTGCTGAGGTTGTCGAGTAATCTACTGCGGATGATGCGGAGCGAGGCGATGGCTGGTGGACTTGTCTATCTTCGTCCATAAATTGGCCCCGCTAATCTTTTGCGAGGTTGTCGAGCTGCTCGAGGCTACTCGTCGTTGGTCGTCGTCGTCACTGAGGAAGATACGAGCTTGTGATCTTGCAACAGAGCCCGGATTCTCGGGTGCACTATGGGTGTGAACTTGCCTCAAATCCGGTCAGATTCTCATAGAAGAGCGAGGATAGTTCAAGCTGGGCTTTGGTGGTCGTGAACGTCGACGTTGAGGACGAAACCACCGTCCAGAACTGCCTCCTGGTCCCCTGACGTGGTTGCACGCCGGTCACATGACGCTGAAACTGCCAAATTTGGACACGCCGCGAACACCGAGGTGCTCGGGTCCGCGCCAAGGGTACTACGCCAACGAAGTCTAGTAAAGGTGACCAAGATGACAAGTGGATATAGATTGCGATCCTCTGTTAGGAATTTATGCGGCGTCAATTAGTTGCGATAGCTAAATAGAGGACGATTTACCATCCCACTGGGTCCACCCTGCCGCTTATCCTTGAAACACTCCAACCCGTCCCCCCTCTGCCTACGTCCCATGGACAGTCCCAGTTTCGCTGCTGGCATCCCTCGCAGAATTCATAATCTGCAAGAGCATTTTTATCTCGGTGTCTAGGAGACGCACACGCGTGCGTGAAATACGATTGTACCGAATTTGGCCAGGGTTAAACCCAGACTGTAGGTTCTGGGTTGCTCCTGGTTGGTCCATCCCTGAGCGTCGAAATACTATCCGCTTTTCTAGCCACCTATCTCGCGTTTCTGGATTCCAGGAGGGACCAGATCTTGATCATGCACAAGGAGATTGGCCACTACTTTCACGAGCTCGATTGTGGAGAGGAAACAAACCAATCGTATGAGCCACGGTTGGGAAAAACGAGCCCCATTGACAGTGCGGAGCGAGTCCCTGCTGCCAAGGCCTGCGCCTTTCGAAGTCGTGTCCCCAAAAATCACTCTGCGCTGGGGTACAGGATGAACACAACGCAAAGGGCCACTACATCACCAGTATTCAGAAGCGAGTCTGGGGAGCTCATGACGTCAGGGGGAGCACACCGTTCTTCAAGGATTTCAACGTCGGATGGACCCTGATGGACGACGTCCCGCCACCCCCGTTCATCATTGTCATGCTATGCTGCATTGGTAATGCGGCAGACCCAAGGAAAGATGCGACATTCCTAGCTTTGAATAGGCGGCCAAATATAATTTCAATTCCAAGAATCGTAGGGGTGGCTCGGACATTTAGTGCCTCGACGACGCAACAGTCGCAAAAGCGGCAAGCATCGGGCGTCTATCGTGCTCGGCACAAGCGCCCAGCATTGAATCAGCGGATCAATGGACAGGCCGGTCGCTGATCAAGATCATGTCGAATAGGGGCTCTCCCCAGCTCTCCCCAGGCGCCTACCACCTTGCGCAATTGCCGCGGGTACAACTCGGGACTATGCCGAGATGTGTCTGGCGCTATCGCCTAACTATCGCCCCCGGGTTTCGTGTCGTGTTCAAGTTGAGTGGCTATTACAGGGATTTAGTAGTCCGAATCCACGTTTGGATGGAATGTGCATCCCTGATATGAGTGGTATCATAGCTTGAGACTCACCGCTTCAGAGTCTACCGTTCCGCTGTTCTCTCTCTGCATTACACTGAGTCAGACCTCCTGTTCACGCCGTAGGCGACAAGCGTTCCTTTTACCCTAATCTGTCCCATCAGTGTAAACGGTCTCGCAGATCGTGGTAGCCTCGTGTTCCTAACACTGTTGACCAGCCTGGATTTAACACCATGCTCACTCCCACACCACACCACGAGGCCATCTTGTGGGGTAAGAACGCACTTGAATGACGTTTCCACTTGGTCCGCTTCCATTGATCTGGACACGAGGTGGCAGCACGCCTTTTGCTGTGCACCGTACCGTACCTGCTTTACGGTGCTCGAAAGCAGTTAACAGCAATTGCGATGATTAGGGTGTGGAACCTACACTACACATCTCTCGAGGGTTACGTTGAGGCAGAAAAGCGGTAGAACGTCGAATGAACCTGTAAATATGCCAATTCCAGACGGGGTCAGTTAGCCGTGGATCCATGATGGGAAACACCGCTTTATTGACTTACATACCTCGAGGAGCTCCAACCAAACAGAGGTTATGTACGAACGAGGCTGCTTCCCCTTCGAGGGATTTGTGGTCCCACAGTATATCAGTTTGGTGTCCTCGCCCCAGGGGGCTGGGTGTCAGGTTGGAGACCGCAGCATGATTAAAAACACTCATGGTAAGCCTTGCGCTTCAGGTACCTTCCCCCCCTTCACACCAGCTCTTCGTCCTTCAGGGGACCCACAACATATCTCTTCTTGACCCCACCCTCGTTGATGAGCGGGCCCTCAAACCCAGACATTTCCCCACTGTCTGAGTATCATTCGGGCGTTCAGCAATGTGGGTCTAACGGCCTCGCCCTCCCTGAACATACACCGACGATGCGATCGTTTCCACAACCAAACGGCCAGCAGCAGCAAGCACGAGCGGCTTCCACCCAAATGGCCCATCCCACCCTCGCGGATTCCATCGTTTATCTCGACCCAGCGGCAATGACCCAACAAACACCTGCCGACGTCGCCCCTCTGCAAGAATTTACTGGCCTTCTCTCCTTCCCGACTTTTAGTGGACCATCAGCCAGCCCTTCACCAGGCCGATACCCACCCATGCCATCCTTGTCGCCTCCGGGGCAAGAGACATCCAACCACCGTGACCAGTTGACGAAGCACCCCTCCCCAAAGGCACCCCATTCCCCTTACTTCACGAGAACGCCTCTGCCACCCCGCCCCCAACCCCCCGATCCATCCCCGCTACAAGCTCCAAGTCGAAGAAACAGGAAAGCGAAGGAAAGGTCCATACCTTACAAGGCCACCACAGTGGTGAAATACCTTCAAGAGATGACTCCAGCGGACGACCTAGATGCTTGGTACACATCGCTCGTCGATGAAGCCATGCAGGACCCAGCGAACAGGTTCTACCGCCGTGAGGTGATAGAAAAGGCCATACGTGGTACGGATTACTGCCCCAAGTCGAGCGCCAGAAGACTTAGGGCGGGGAGGTCCAGTCGTCCGAATCGCGAGGTAAATTGGAAGACAGACACGAACCCCCCCAGGGTGGCAAAGGCCAGTCATATATTACCCCTAACGCCCGGGCATGATCATAAAGAGCTCCCCCCGCAACAACAAGTCTCGGAGGGGGTGTCTCTCGTTCATCGCCCAAGGCAATTAAGAATAGCAGATAACCAGGGCCATCTAGTCCATGGTATCCCTGCAGGGGACGCTGCTCTAGCAGCGAACTCTGTACCTCTAGTACCATCCGTTCCTCCTGCGAACTCGGAAGGACTGGAGTGCAACACCCCCGGATTTGTCCAGAGAGAGTGAGCATCCACCAACGATGTTCTTGTGGACCCTTGCTGACGCACACTAGAAGATCCGACCCGGCGTTCTCGTCGCATAATCACATCGACCAGTGCGATGAAGCATATATGTGCCCTCCCAACCCATCGGAACCGGTGCTGCATTCGCGAGTTGAGCCCAACCTCTTTCCCACCAACGCCATGGGGTGAGCCATCCGTCCTCCCTGACTGGACGTTGCTGACGCGTTGTCGGTTAGGTCCTGGCAGGACCCTGCCTTCGACCTTTTCGAGAGCGCCTACGGTTTCCCCCTTGATATACCGTACGGCAACTGGGTGTAGATGGCGTGCGCCAGAGTGCCAGTCGACGATGAAGATGTCCGAGGAAGAAGAGGGCGAGAATGAGAGATGAACATGGTGGCGTATTTAATCGATGGACATCAACCTCAAGTATTTATCGGTCCGCACGTGTTGTCCATGCACTCCCGATGCAAACATCGGAGACGCCTCGTGGGTGATGCGTATGGATGCTGCGTTTACCGTTCTATGTGATATATGTCTATGCCTGCTACTTAGCAATCTCTTACATTCCCCTGTATCTATTTGATATCCATATATATGCTCTATGCATCATTGACACCAGTTCTGCATCGGTCCAGAAATTGGGGGCGGGAGCGTGAGACCTTCGCGCCGAGCGCCTTCCAAATATAGAACAACGTCGCTTCGTGCGAATTCCTCTTCCGCCAGCAGCGGTCAACTCATCCACCCCAGAAGGACAACATCCCCCACCTCTTCCCCCTGTTCCCCTACAAATCGATTCTGTATTATCGCAGATTCGCCTATTGAACGACTCGACGAACCTGCTACGAAGAGCAGGAAGAGCAATTTACACACAGTGCCAAGCTTGGCGTCCAACTCTGCGATCCGCTGAGCTCTGGATGACCAGATATCGATTGCGATGAGGGAGCGTCTTGGATAGGCCGTGTTCTCAAAACATTTTCTTCGTCCGAGTTACATGGAGCGAGGAAGTCTGGAGGCGATAGAAGCTTTGGGGAAGCTGCCAGGAACTGTTGGAAACCGGGTGTGACTGTGAGTAGTGTCCCATATGGCCCAAGGGTATAACTGCTGCAGCTCATTAGAATGGACCTCGAGTCCGGAGATGGACCGACGTCCGCCCAGTTTGGCAGACTTCACCTTAAGCCGAGCTATAGTCAACATCTGGGTTAGCTGGGGATTCTGGACGATTTACATCGCGTTGTCGCGGCATGCCTCTAGCTGACCGCGCGAAAGGCCGCTCCCCATTTGAGACTCCAAGGACGCGGTATTTGAGCGCGTTCAATCCTGTGCCTGGTGACTGGGTTGATTTGGTAGGGTGCAACCTCATCCGGAATCCAGCTCAAGCTCCTGAGCGCTGTGCAGGCACCGTCATTCGTACCCCATGCGATTGCTGTAACCCGCTTCTTTAAATCTGTCTTCCCAAATGTATGAAGAAGGGTGCGTCCATCCATGCCATTGAAAACCTGAAGGCTAGAACTCATACCCTCCCGCCAGCAGAGATCACCGTCACGCCTTTCTGTCCGCGCAGCATAGAGACCTTTATGAGCCGGCGAAAATGGATCGCTACCCACGCTAAAGTGGGGTACTGACGTAACATTCAGGCCACCATACCGCCCCAGGCCGAGTCCCGCTGGGCAGCAGCTATCAGCTCCCCAAAACCAAGGTCATAACCAACGTCAAGGCGGCTCCTTTCATTCTGACGGCCAGACCGGATGAAGGGCGCTCGGGCAGAAACCCGAATCAATTGGCGCCTCTCGATGACCTGGGTCCCTTCCCGGCCCCGCAATACTGGTCGCCATGAATAGTGGAGTATTGGTTTGACCATCGTAGGCGAGGGCACCGCCGCCCCGTGCTAGCTTGCCGCTGTCTTGTATGTCCTGACTGCCGATGCCAAATGGGAGTCCGCGGCGGGATTAGACGACGGACAGGCGACTGCGACGCGGGGTCGTAGAGCCCCATCCTGGTCTCCCCATCGAGTGGAAGGTTACCCCACCTAGCATCGTTTGGCGACTTCCTGAGCTTCACGCAGCGTCCATTGGCAGCAGGTAAGTGAACAGTCGTCCCAAGATCGGGCGAGGTCTAACCACCTTTACTATCAGTGACCCTGGGCGGCCCTCAATACGGCCATGGTGAAGGAGAAACTCGAGGAACTTTCCCTACACGTGGGCTTGTTTGTCGGTGTGAGCACACAGGAGTGTTCACAGCGTCATGCGCGCCGACTTTCCTTATTGGTGTTTGCACCTGACAATGAGCGCGTTATTTGTTCGTGTTACCGGGCGTCTTTAACCGTTGTTCGTTGGGTCGGTCGCCTCTTTGCTTGTTTCTTTCACGTATTTCACATCGATCTACTCTACTGACGCATTCACGCTCTCCCATACCTTGTTACGACCTCAAGATGACTTTCTTTGGTGTAAAGAAGAACCTCCCCCCTCTGAGGAACCGCAAGTAAGTCCATTCTTTACACAAAGTCATTGTTTCTCTGTCGTTTTGTGCCCACTCCCGATCCCCTTCATGTCGCGGATTCCTAGCCTGCTTTTGCAGCACCCCCTCACTGTTCTGTGCTGAAGGGATCTTGAAATTTGGCGCTGCCGAACAGATTTAGTCGGATAGTTGATGCCTGACTCTCCTCCCGTATTCCTTCCTCTTCAACTTCCTCGTTCCCCTTACATATATGTGCCCCATTCGGCCACCGCTGTTGAGCTGTCGTACTGATAATCGTCCAGTAAACTCTCACTCAGGATCGACACCTCGCTCGCCCAACTGTCTCTTGCCAGCTTCGAGAGGTGAGCCACTCAGCGGCGCGACGGTCAAAGCCTTTACTGACGCGGTCTCCCTAGCTACGAGCTCTCCGCCAGTCAAACCCAGGACGATAAACGCTCCCCCAGATTTCCCGAGTGCGTATATTCTTTCAGAGCCATTCCCAAACCTGTCAGCTCATTTCGTTGCCCCTCTGCAGCCTGCCCTCTCCTGAGATCGGGCGGACAAGCCACCGCCGCCGAACGCCACCCACGGACCCCGTCATCCCAGCCGCTGGGTCCCCGGCTACAGACGAAACCGCCGCAGAGGCCACCTGGGGTGGCAACAACGACATGGATAAGTAGGTCCTCACCCCTCGTACTCTAGAACCACTCTGATTTGCTCCCCTAGAACCCCAGGTACCCCTGCCCTATCTCCCATGCAAGAGCGGCCCTTCCGCGGCGCCCCGGTCCTGCTTCCCGGACAGGAGTGGCTCTTCAGCCCTCCCCCAGGACTTCCCCACCCGCCCCTATACAAGAAGGAGGCCAACTTCAGTGGTGGTGCTCTCTCCCCGGGGCCCCCACCTGGTCTCCCCCACCCGCCTCAATACCAGAAGGCGGACCTTGCCTCTCTCCACAGTGAACGTGGGGCTACCAGTTCATACACGCTTTGCAGCCTTGAAACTCCACCTCCAATCCTTCCCAAGGGACCTACCCCTCCGGGGCTGGGTGACTCGGCCGTGGATGACCTCCGCGGTGTGGACCTTCCGGCGGATAACGAACCCTTTAGCCTGCCCCTTCTAAACTGGGAAGCGGGAGACGGCCCCAGCGCTAAAGCGAGGATCTGCCGTTGGTTGCACTCCCTCCTTGCCCCAGTTGAGAGCCCTGTCTGGCAGGATAATTTCGCATTTACACCAGAGGTTTCTCCTTCTCCTTCCCCCGTCGAGAATGGGTTTCCCCGGTACGAGGCATGTTCCTCCAGCGAGTCCTCTTTGGAACTCAGCGATGAGGGCCTCCTCTTGGAACTTGGAATTATCCCCGACCCGCAGCTTACCCGGGATGGCATCGCCAAGGAACTTGGTCTCAATTTCGACTACACTGGAACGTACGCTGAGTTTAGAGCGAATCTGAATCTCCCCCTGCACCCGGACCTCGACAACGACAACTCGGATTGCACATCTCCCGAGACTTCTCCGCGGCTCGACGGAGGACAGATCCTCCTCGACGTGCCCCGCCTTCCAGAGAACGACCACATCAGAGAAGGCATCGCTGCAAACATTTCCAGGAGGCGGACTCCTCCCTCTGTCACGTTCGAACCTCATTCATCCCCGTACCATTCTCCTATGCCCATCCCAGCGACACAATCATCCAGCTCGGTCAACCGCATTTTGTTGGAGATCGAGAGGCTTCCTAGGGGCCACCACCTCATGGTCGTTTCCGAACCCACTCCCGCCTCCGCTCCTTACCCTCTGCCAAGACCCTCAACCACCATTCCCCCTGCCGATCAGGCCCTTAACCCGAGCACTAATCTCTTCAAGATGCCTGAGGGTCACACCCAGGTTAGGGAAGGGCTGATGGAAAGGATGAGGATGCGGACACTTCGCAGTGAGGAAGTCCGCGCCGGGTGACAAATGAAGCCCCGCCGCGATGGCGACAAACACGCTCTTCATAGCATCCCAACACCACAGTTCGACACCTTCTCTTGAAGGAAATTGACGGCATCATCGTACCTGCTTGAGGAGCAGCAAAGCGGACGAGACACCTGTGCGCGCGTCTCGGACCTGGCCAGGAGTGGTTGGGGGCGTGTGTCCCCCGTGACATGTACTATATAGGCTTGGCTTGTACTTCTCTCGTTCTTCTTGTGTCTACACCACCTCTATCCAATAGTAAATACTAAGCAACTGAGGTGGAATCGCCGACCCGATGAAACCGGCCATCAATGATCACGCCTTTCAGTTTGTCCCACGGCACGACCGCGCTTTCTTAAGCGCCCAACACCTCCGTGAGGCGCGGCCCACTTCTAGAGAACTTGTCAAGGTCAGATAGAAGCAATTTGGAATATTCCAAGCTCTGGGATAGTTTTAATGGCCCAAGGTCCTCGGAGTGACAGCTAGATTCTTCTTCACTTCGGCTGGCAGCCCCGTTTACTGGGCTCCACTCTTAAAGAGGCGTTTTAATAGATGTCCCCAGTTCCATTCCAATAGCACGAACAATCATGATCTCACAGGGCCTTAAGTACGTGATAAAATATGAGAGTTCTATCTCCTCCGCTGTCGTAAGTTCCGGATGGTCAAGCAAACACCGGCGCCTGTGATATAGAGGTACTCAAACGTCACAAATGAGTAAAGGACGCTACAAACGTGAATCCCGACTCGGAGTTGAGCATATCCCAAAATGAAAAAAGAAGTTATAACACTTTAAACTGTCAGATCGCTCAAGTAGTAGGAACCTATTGATATGAGTTTCGCGTCTTCCGAAACAGTGGGTTGCGAGCCATATTTTTATCATGATCTTCCCTTCGAAGATCCGTGTCCACCAACCCTTCCCAGTCGACCAATGCGGTCCTGTCTGCTTTCTAGACCCAAGCCGTGAGCTTTTTCACCCCCTTGCTGCATCCGAGCGTTACCAAAACCTACTTTGGGATATATGAAGCTAACATTTCGTCTCCCCAGATTCACTTCTATTTCTGCACAGGCTTGACTGGTTTACCATCCGCGCCGACCACAATGCCTTGCTTGACTTGATTAGATGGTGCCATTGGGTTTAGCTTCCAAGCTAATTCCGGGTCAGTTTCCTAGAGCAAGCAAAGAGTTGAGCAAGTGTATCGCCATATCCTTGAGGAAAAGCCTCTCCAATATACTGACTCTCCTGTCGGTTCTCTGCCTGATGCGTGCACGAAGAGAGGTCCGTGTAGCTAGAGACCTCCTGGATGTCCACGAAGCCTATGGTGGTCGGGGTGCTTAGCGGGGGAGATGTTGGAGAGGGTGTGATAGCACTACTCAGAAAGAGGTCAAGAAAAGGCTTGGGTAGGACGGATAAACTGGTATTCCCTGTGCGCTTTTATAAGGGCGATAACGACCTCCTAATATCACGCTGTGTGACAACGCCTATGTTACCTGCTCGTGGGAAGTACCCATTGAATGCGGTAGATAATAAGTGCAGGGCGTGCCCACCTATGGTGCTATCTAATTATCAATTGAGAGGACCGAGGTAAGAACTTGCTACTTACTCAAGTTTTGTCAGGAGCCAAACTCAGGAACTACTCATGAGATGGGTGTGAATGTCACCGGCCCCACGAGGCCCCGCCGTACTTCACAATTACTCCCATGTCTACGAGGCCTTACTACTGGCCAGACTCGCCCACTATGGAGCCTCTGGCCCTGGTCAATGGGTACGCGATGTGTAGCACCGTCCAGACTCGAGAAACAGCCCCAGTACCACTCCCCACTCCCCCATTCCAGAAAGGGATCCCCACGATTTAAGTTTATCTATTCCGGTGGGGATATGAAGAGCGCGGCAGATGAACTCGAAGAAGAAGAGTGCACTTAGACGAGAAGGGTGAACGAAATGAAATGCGCGGTAGTTCAATGAAAAGCTGTGAATTAACACAATCGCGTTATATGAAAAAGCTGGGGCGGAAATGAAGATGGAGGTACGGGTAAGGCAAAATACCAAGGTCCAGGGTCCTGGATTTTTTAGACTCGCGGGAAAATCGAGCGCTTCATGTTCCGCCGTGGAGGTGTTATATGAAGTCCTGACACAAATTATACCAGAAGGCTGCGCATTTCCCCACAGTTAATGGGTGCCAAACCTTCAGAGTCCTCTCACCCTTCCTTTCGGGGGATCCCTTCTATCGTCCCTCTCCAGAAAACCTGCATCAACGGACATGTGATAGGCCGGAGATCTTGAAAACGAGCATACAGGGAAATGAAGCTGAATTCGGCCTCTAGAACCACCCCCCGCCCCGGTAGTAACCCATCCAGATTCCCCTAGCGTCGCCCCTCCCACCCTAATTGATTCCTTCCCTGCCCCACTCTCTCAAACCGCCCTCCCCTCCACGCACCCGAGTTGCCCCCGCAACTCGGTTCCAGCCTCAGCAAACGCGTTTCTGGCGCCATCGACGACACCGTGTCCCCACGGCCTGAGCTGTGTCGTCAACGCTGTCTCCCACCGACACCGGCTTTCGCCTCTCGATCGAGTGCGAATATGATTTCGTAGCTCCACTTCGAACCCCAACCTTTGACGTCGTCGGGGGAGGCGCCCTCAGCCTACAGAACGGGGTGGCGCCGACCTATTGCGCTCCCCAGACTTGCCTTGACAGTGCAGGTCCCCCATGGACCTTCCGACGACCAACACACTCTTTTGTGGTTGTCACTTCAACTGCTTACCGAAGTCGATTCCAGGTTTGCGCCCTTCGCAGTGTCCCCGATAAAGAAAAGAACGGAGGGCCGAACAACAAGGACATTTGAGATGGAGTTTGGAGGTTTGCCATAGTTGTGGCCGAGCCCTATGAGCAGTGAGTCGGATAGTGACCTTTGGGAGTCAAGGTCAACTCTGATCTTGCGCACTCGACGGGTCGCGAGTCAAGAAACTGGCGCGACTCTGGGAGCTTCAAGATACATCCGGCTTGGAGTTCAACAAGTAGATTTGGCGCCGACATGCCTGTCCGCCGCGTAGGATCAGCTCTCCAATATTTCCTCCGGAGTGCGGGAGGCTTTATGTGTGAAACATCGGAAGAGAGCAAGGTAAGAACTACGGTCGACTCAGAGGACGGGAGTTGGGGGAGAGGCAGGGCTGACGGCACAGCCCACCTCGGGACTTGCCGAATACGTTTTACCGCCCGCTGTACGTACCCTCTAAAAGCCAAGCAGACCCAAATTCACTGGGAATACATAAAGGACTAGTCCAAGCTCTGAATCTCTGTCGTTCCTTTCCTCATTTCCCCCATCTTCTCTCTCGTCTTCCTCGTTCCTTGCTGACCGCTGCTTGTAATCGAAGCTCCAGCCAAACAGCGTGGCAAAGGATAACGTGCTGGTCTCGCTAATCTCGACGCGCCACCATGACTTCAAGACTAAATCTCACAAATCTTTCCTCTAAACCCCACACTCTTGTATGTTTCTCGCCCTCAGACAACGGATTTCGGCGCTCATCCCAGCTACACTCTTCAGACGACACTCGGTCATGGCTAGCACTTCAGATTACGCGTTCGAGGAGAAGGTTGCACTCGCAGCGGTTCGAAGGGCATGCGCGTTGACCTCCTCCGTCTTCGAGAAATTGATCAAGAACGAGACGCTCGTAAAGGGGGACAAGTCGCCTGTCACTGGTGCGTGGCTATGATCTCTATCCGACTACTTTCTTATGAATGTTTCTTAGTGGGAGACTTTGCTGCGCAAGCACTCATCAGTACCATCCTGCACAACGCCTTCCCAAACGACCCCATCGTCGGTGAAGAAGACGCCTCTGACCTCCGCGTAGAATCTGGCAAGCTTATGCGCGAGCGCATTGTCGAACTTGCAAATGACGCTTTGCTCGCCCCGCTTGTGCCCGGTGACGATCCCGCCTGGGGGATCGGTCCAGGAGCCCAACGTACATCGGACCAGATTCTGGAGGCCATCGACCGAGGGAACCACCCTGGGGGTCCTGCTGGGCGGATGTGGACGATCGACCCCATCGATGGCACAAAGGGCTTCCTCCGTGGGGAGCAATATGCCGTGTGCGTGTCACTCATCGTCGACGCAACGGTCCAAGTCGGGGTGATTGGGTGTCCTAACCTCCTCGTTGACCCGTCCGACCCGTCCAAGGGAACTGGAGCGATCTTCTCTGCTGTTAGGGGTGCCGGGGCGCGTCAGTACAGTTTGGAAGGAACGGACCCCGTGTCTTTGAGTATCCCCAAGACGGAGGTGGAAGGGTTGAAGTTCTTGGAATCGGTTGAGGCGGCCCATTCGTCGCACTCGTTCAACGACCGTGTGACGGAGGTCCTTGATGTGAAGGCTGCCCCCGTGCGGATGGACAGCCAAGCCAAGTACGCAGCGTTGTGTAGGGGCGAGGGAGGGTCGTACCTCCGCATGCCGACGGGCGTTGGGTATAAGGAGAAGATTTGGGTGAGTCGTGGCGCATTCAGGTACCTTGTTAGTTACTCGACGCTAACTGTGGCTAGGACCACGCTCCAGGAGAGGTCCTCGTCGCCGAGGCGGGGGGGATTGTCACCGACTCTCGTGGCGAGTCGCTGAACTTTGGTCTGGGGCGTACCTTGGGTGAGAACTTTGGGGTCATCGCCGCGGGCAAGGACGTCCACCCCAAGGTCCTCGCTGCCGTGCAGCAGGTGCAAGTGGGGGACAAGTCCAAGATCTAAAAGGCGGGAGTTCGTTCAGGGTCTCAAGAGCCGTCGGCCTCACCCGCTTCTAGGCGAAAGTGTAATTCTAGGTATACAATCACTGTTCTCAAGATGGGCGAACCCCAGATCCGTCGGGCAGTGTTCGCTTGCCAAACATCGTTCTTCGAGTGGGGAAACCCTTGGGGATGGTCAAATCGAGGGTGTCTAAGTTGTGTGTGGGACGCTGTTGTGATCATGGGTGGCTTGTTACCGAATGGCAAGGATATGACATCCTCTGTTGGGGCCCAGGGTATGGTGAGGACGTCACGGTCCACCAGCGTTATCACCGCAACTTGAATTGGGCCTCCAGGCAACAGCCCAGCGAGGCTGGGTAATATGACCGCTGTCGAGCAAAGTCAATTGGCTGTCGCTGTCGCTCAGAAACACCGCAGGCCGTCCCTTGTTAACGCCACCCGGCGCTTATTGCTGTGTGCAGGAGTATCGGGTGGATGTTCCGGCATGCTCCCATAGCTGGAGCGATGGGATACCATGGGATTCCGCCTTAACCTCCTTGCTCATGTGCAGCAGATAGAGGTGAGACGCCAGGGTTCACCGTCGATGCATGCCCTGAAGTGAGAGATGTCAAGCGTGAACGCGCGGTCGTTTAACTAGGCATTCATGCCGTTTGACGCCCAGACGCTTAGACGAATCCGTGACGGAGGACCTTCACTGCATTTGACTATGTGGGGGTGTCGAAATCGACTCTTTGACCCAGGATGAGCCGGGTGTTCCACCAGACGTGGAAAGACCCCACAAGTCTAATCGTTCCAGGAAGTTGACCGTTCAATCTTGTGTCGCTTGATCGATGTCACCACGCCATCTGTGACGCAGTATGAGGGCAGAATTCAAGGCGTTTCGTCAGTCTGATTGCAGGTCCCTTGATCAGCCGTCTACTGCTCTCATTTCACTGCGTCTCATTTCTCTGCATTTCCTCTCATTTGACGTAGTTTTTTGTTTCGTTGTGACAGATTATGACATTGTAAGCATCGACAGGGACAGGGTGTTTTCGAACTGCCAGCCAGCTGGGGCTGAACCGCGCCAGTCAAACCCATTGGCGAACCGCCCATTTATTTCGTAAGAAGTGCTCGTAAGATCGTGTTTGCCAGGTGGGGACCACTGTCACTGGTGACGCTTGGACTGATTCTGTCCTCTCTACCATCTGGGACGGAATCCTGTCCTTTGGCGTAAGATAGGGATCCGGCGCTGTAACTTGTCCGCGCATCTTCAGCGCAGACTGAGAGTAGAAGGTAGGATTTACTGATTCTTGCGAATTGCGTACCTCAGGTGAATTCATATGAAGGGGAAATATCCTTGAGTTAGACCTGACATCGACGCCGCCACCAAGCGCTTAGAAATGGGGTTACTGAAGTCATGCGCAAGGGCAATCTATCCTAACGCTTGGATTAAAGATATTCAATTTTATGGTTGTGTCACCTCGTCTTCTCATTGGTCGCTTCTCGGGGAAGCTGCTCACGCCCCAGGGCAATCGCCAGCGTTCATACAGCGGTCAATTTATGTCCCACATGGGGTAGGCGATACGCTAGCCACCATTAACTGCCAGATATCTGCCATGAGGATTGTCCCATTACAATCCTTGACCCTTCCGCACATATAATGCCCAGGATACCCCGGTGTGGAGAGCTCACTACGCTCCCCCAATCCTGCTCCTGGACCTGATTCAACCAAAGGATATCATCCGTCGCAACTTGCACCCCACTCGTGGGCCAACTCGATCTCAGGCAGCTCAGAGAATTTCTTATAGGTTTCGAGGAGCACATTCGTCCAAGTTAGTTTCCCTTGACCTCGCCGGATGCTTTGTTTCTCAGCAACTCACGCCCCTCTAGTATTCAGAGACATAGTCGCGGACACCGTTACGCATGGCCCCATCCAATCAGGTGAAGCAAGGCGTGGTCCTGGATGTGAACGGAAACGTAGTCAAGCCCGTGCAGAAGTAGGATCTATGCCTAAAAGGGCTGAGTTGGTAGGTTTTAGGTTAGGTGAGGCGTTTGGCCGACAAGTTGACGCGGGGCAGGTATTAGCACGGCAAGGCGCTCATGCGTGTAGGAGGGGATTGGTGTTTAAGAGATGTAATCCCGGAGGAGAGATGTGGAGATCCTGCGGAGGCAGCTCGATCTTCTCTGGAGGACTGCAAACCCTATCGACAGATCTGCGTTGGTGAGATGCTTTGCATCTTTATTTAGGCTTAGTCTCCTTTCATTACATGAGGGTTACATTATCTCATCTTAATCTGTTTTACGGATTTCCTTGCAACAATGTGCGACTTTCAGCACCGCATCTCTGCCTTGAGGCACTGGGTTAAAACGAACGAAGGGCGATACCGGGATCAAAGACAGGAAGAGTAAAGATCTACATGGATAGGTCTCGTGTTATCTTTCGTTGCGTAAGGAGCGAGCAATTCGCTTATCGGTGCTTTTAAAGGCGTTAGCAAGGGTTGTCGAGCGCAAAAAGAGCCCAAGGCGTCAAGTTGGGCAAAGTTCATTCAGAAAGTTCGTAACCCTGCCCGCCAATTAGCCTTGTCATCAGAGAGTGACAAACCGTGGGGAACGACCTCATCACAAGGTGTGTGTTCCCATCTAACTTTGGACCGTTTCTACTTTCCACATGTGGCGAAATCGCGCAAAGTACGCTGTCGATTTGCGACTTCTCTGGGGATCAAACTCGAGACTTCCATCAGGCCCTTCAAGTTGGCATAGTGCGATCCCCAAAGTGGCAACCAGAGTCCAGATAGACAGTAAAACAAGGATATCATAAACCTAACTGCAACCGTGGACGGCTTCAGGCCCATCCACCGACGTGACAGCCTCAAAGACTTGGAGATGGTCGGAGTGATGGGAGACCTTGGGCGCTTACCGGGAAAGCCCCGGAACGGGCGGTAACGGCCGAGGTGACCGCTTTCGGCCCACGATCAAGGCCGGCAATTCCCCATCACTTGCTGGATTTCGTCCAGTCATTGTGGCTTGGACGTACCCCTCACCAGGCCTCCACCCTACCGAGCAGCAAGGGGAGGCTCGCCACCCGGGATCTGCTCAGAGCCATGCTAAGTGGTCCATATGGCCACGAGGCGACTCTAGCATGTCCCAGGAGGTCTCGACGTCCTCAGCTGGAACTTGGGTCCCTAATCGTCTGTCGCGCCACTTTTCGTCGTCCCGTCGCCCAACGGTTTGCTTTCTGCTCTGGAGGGTGACATGGAGTTCGGGAGAGACGTGTATACCTTGTGCCCATTGTCCAAGTGCAAAATTCGGTAATTTGCTGTTCACAGCAACCTACCACGGCCTCCCCTTAGGCCCCGGCGCCCTCGCTGTGGATGCCCCACGTCCGAAATGGGGCGCAGCGTGCGAGGAACCTGCTCAGGCTGTTTCACCATGACTACAGCACCCTGGAACGTGTTGACACTCACTCAAAACGAAACGCGGAACCCCCGAGGGACGTCGAAAGTTGGCTCTAGGATACGCTGTGTTACGAGTTCGACCTTACTCTCCGTCCACGTGCTCATCCCCGCTCGTCCTCCTTATTTCCGGACAACTGCATTCCCATTTCCTGTCACTCTCCGATCTCCCGTTTCCTCTCACCATGCAACCCTTCTTGCTGTCCCTCCCTCTCTCGCCTCATCCATCCACCTTCCCCTCCCTTCTATATACGCTCAACTAGTAAGGCAAGCCAAATTATTGGTATAATGCCACTCCGCTTGCCTAGATCTCTCCCTGGTTAGCGTATGCCAGAACCAGTGACGCCGCCAACATCCAACCCCCCCAAGCTCAGTCTGAGCGCTCAGGCTATGCGATGGCACAGTTAAGCGCCGATCGGATCTCCGAGCCAACATACTCTCTGGACAATTCGAAGGAACCCCTTTCGTTCTATATGCCGACGATCTCGGAAAATTGGCGCCTACACGCCGAACAGAGAAAGAGGGTACATCAGGACGTTAGGATGAGTGAACGACGGAGCGAAAGACTTTTACGGAAGGCAACCGCTGGATCCAATGAAGCCACGACATCATGGCCACGGAAGGCGTATGGGAAGACAACCAGCGCCGACCTATACACCATCCGTTTCCTCACCAGAACTCTAATCTGGCGGACCAGAAGTTCAAGGCCTCGTGCTGACTACTCCGATCACGGCTTGGCGAATATAAGAGAGAAAGTCATACGGGTAGCGGGTATGGTGCGAAGGCGGTCGAGGGGTGAGTTTGCCCCTACCTATGGGGCGATTTATGTGACTCGGGAGTGAAATGAGCTCGCGGTCACGCTCCGGCGGTAACAAGGTTCTGATTCCTGAAGCCATCACGGCCCGGTTGCGTTTACGTTCAAATGACAAACAATGTTTCAAGAAACAAGGATGGACGTGAGCTCTGAGTCAGCCGCCCTAGCCATAGTCCTTCCCAGTTCGATTTTACCCAGAGCGTATACAAAATGGTGTGCCAGTGCGATGAACAATTCAGTGGGTCAGGGGGGAGGATGGGCGAAGGCTGGGGAGATGGTCCTGCATGACTTTGGGGATTGGAACCCGAACTTGGCGTCAGGTTGCACAGAGCCAGAAGGGACGTAGGGGTGGCAACGGATCCACACGGATCCAGGCGGGATTTGGCTTGGGAGAACCCGAAACACAATGCGACATCGAAGTCTATTACACCTCAGGAGTCTTATGTCTGTGCCCCTCGATCAAGAATGTTCCAAGGGTTAGACGGGTCAGACTTACGATAGCAGAGTTTTGACTCGGGATATACTGTAGTGGACTGTATGGAGGGGACGGTCACGTCACCCAGCTCCCGCCTGTCCCCTATTCGAAAGAGGGTCACGCGTCACACAGCGGTCGTCCTTGAAATCCACCCTCTACTTTTAGACCCTCCCAAACGAATTCTGACGAAATTTCGAGAAAAACCCGTGCCACCAAGAGCCTTGAAACCTGCTATCTCGGTTCCCCAATATCATGCCCGCCAGTTCCTGCCCCTTCTCCCTAACTTTGGCTCATGCCGCGCATCACACGGCCGCTGTCCCCAAATTTCACCCTCCACCGAAGTATCGCGCTCCGGCGGCTGTCCCCTCCGTATTACAGTCCACTACAGAACGGTATGTGACGGCACATCTGCCAGGTTGTTTGCCTTTGTTTGTAACAGTGGACATGGGCGCTCTCGATTCAGGCGGTGGGCGCTTACAGTCCGCGACAGCTGATTGGACGACAGATTGAAGGACAGAGGAAGGAGTTGAAGGATTCCTATTACCGAGCTCAGTGAGGGTGTAACGAATTAGATCGCGTAGGCTGCGTATGAAGGGCTCCGAGTGTATCAACGCCGGCACGGTTGGTCATTTTTGTATTGGACTAGAAAGACTTGGGTCATTTTGATGAATCATTTTGGTGACATTTCTAGTCGTTGGATTCTGCCAGCTTACACCGCTCACTATTTCAGCCAGGGCGCCTGAACCTGCCTGAACCTTTCCTCGTGGAGCTCAATTCCCCGCTTGAACTGGATCTATCTTCGGACCGCAGCTGGAGCCGTACCACTGGCCAACGTAAGCTGCCTCTCGGGTGATTTTGATTCCAAAACAAGACATAGTTCACCCCGGGTGCATTCAGTGCCGTGACCGACCTTCGCGAGACTCCGATAGAGAGAAGTATGGCCGTTCCTGGTCTCCATAGACTAGGAGGCATCTGGAACTCGCTGGCTCGGATGTGTAGCCTCTCAGAGGATGACCGTCGACCAGTTCCACCCTCTGAATCCTCGCCCAAGCAGTCGCAAGTTTCCTGATTTGACAGTGAAGCTTGGCAAATCCGAAATCAGACGGAAAGCGCTTTTGGGAGCCGTTTCTGGTTCTCTTCATGCATATGCTATGCTGACTTGCCCACCCTGAGGGCCAGGTACTCTATTGCGAATTCCTGACCATGAAGGTGCAGGCACCATTAAGGTGGAGGGCAGGGGTTTTGTGGATTTCGACGAATGAAACATCTATGAATACCTTAGGCCCAGTGTGCGGTGCCAGGACCACGTGGACGCAGGGACTAGCAGTGTATTGAGGCGCGAAGTACGTCTGCCCAAAAGCAGGGCCATATTTTCATCACAAAAAGCGAGCTCGGCATTGCCTGCACCTCCCCACTCCCATTGAAAGTCGATGATCAGGGGCTCTGTCGGGAAACTCCGGATATTGCCATCAGGTTGGCGGGCCGCTCACTGCGCTTCTGGCTGCTGCGCAGCCGCCTGGCTTTTTCGTCTCCTACCGCCTAGGCCCTACGACCGCAGTATGATTACCTCTCTTCCCCAAGCAGCCGCCCCCGCCTTTGTGGAGAGCTATTTCTTCGACCCAACATGCCCGTTGAATCATGGACGGATGTCGAAAAAGCTCTCTATGCGACCCGACTCATGTGAGCATTCATGTCTTCGACTCATGTTTGAGTCCTTAGACATGGGTCAAGAACAATGCCCGTAGATTGAAAGTTGTCGCAACCATCTCCAACCCGACACTCACTCTCTCCAAATACCGCAACGACTCGGGTAGCTCAGTGATTCAAGCAACTAGGGGCAATCATGGCCATCCAAACAGACCGCATTTCGGAATCGCTACCTACCAATCATCGACATATTCTTCCAAGCACTCACGCCGCTGCCACGGAAGAAATGGACCGACCACTACCCCCACACCACATCTACCCCTCCCCACCGCCGTCGTTATACAACACAAGTTCTCCTCCCCCGAGAGTGTATCAGGTTGTCCGGGACGCATCCATTGACAGCTTCCCTTCATGGCCCGGGTGGGGACAAGGAAGCTTGGGAAATTAACCCACCTCGCGAGGTCACCGATCAGCTCGCAGCCGTTTCAGGGAGTTGAGGAAGTGTGAACATGTTTCTGCCTTACCCCTGCTACGGTCCCCTTTCATTCATCCATTCCCATTTGCCAATCCCCGGACAAGCCACGACCCCCCTGACGGGGCTGACCCTCTGCCTGGTCACAACCTCGACTCTCTCTCTCGGACGTCCTAGCCCTCGCCTCGCTCAAACCCAGCAGGCTCAACCATCCTGACGTCACCACTCCCCCATCCAATCAGCTCGGACGGTCAAGACATTGTAGCGGAAGATTGTTATCGTATGCTCAGTGCTGCCCTACAGGTCGCCGAGTTTCGCAATGTTCACCAAGGCAATGACTTCGTCTACCCCAGTTAGTCGACGATCTTCCTTCTACATCTCCGAAGCTCGGAAGTGTCGTCGATAGGCAACACTCTTGCCACAACATTGCTGCAGCCCCTGGCGTTCCCTGAATTCAGAATCGCCGACCTCCCCATTTCGCTCAGCCCCAACTTCGATGAGTGTGGACCATTCTCGCTGTCTTCCATTGCCTCCCTCGTCGACCCTCCCCCGGCGGCTCTCCGTCCGCTCACCCTTGCCCACTTCCCCCTTGTCGAGCAGGAGTTGATGGGCTACATTGCATCAATTCCCTCGCTTGAACTGGTGGGACTGCACGCTGAATATCCCGAAGCCCTTGTGCGGCTTCAAACCATCCTAGGGCTGCGGCGGTCGTGTGTAACACCTGGATATGAGCCGCCACACGCTTGCGGTGCACGTTCAATGGTAGCGTTCGATAGCTTGGTAGCGGCAGCGAAGCTTGCAAAGCCTTCGTAAAGTCTGTCCGTAGCAAGGGTTCGCCGCGCTAATGAGAGTTACTCCCCCGGGCCCGGCCAACGAGGGTATGGACATTACACTGGACAACTGCTATTCGAGCTAGGGACATTATCGGGCGGCAGGGGTGCCGACGGAAGTACGGGCCTGGGCAGGGTTGTTTCCCCGAGCAAGAGGGGGGGCCAAGAAGCAGTGGTGTTGGGGTATGGTAAGGGCCAGCAGCAAGCTATGCGACAGGGCCCCAGGAGGGTGACGTTAGCCGGTGTACGAACGTCCACACGGGGATAACAACACCGTCGTCTTCGGCTAGAGTTACTTAGTTCCGGAGCATGGGCGCCACTCGTTATTTCCCCCTTGCCCCTCCGGTTTCCTCCCACCTCCTCCTGCCCTGTAAACGCCCTCCCAACTACCCACCTAGCGCGCCTCATTGTTGCACCCACCTCATGTCCTCTTCCTCAGGGATGAGGACTACCTAACCGACGGATTCGTCTGGGATACCCCCTCTTATATTCCCCATTCCCTCCTGTTGCCACAGCCCGCCTGGTAATATATTCCTTCAAATGGGTTTCCTCCCCCGTCGCACGCGCTCCAGGTGCACTCGCCGCTAAGTATTTAACCCAGCAATGGGGCCTTTTATTAGTTATACGTAGTTGCCTACGTAGGCTCCTCCCACAGAGCTGTGGGCCCCAGAGTATGCGAAACGTAGGGTTTATGTGTGAGCCGCCCCTGCGCTGTTGTAGGATCAAACGATCCTCGCGCGTAAGGCCTAACTACGCCGAGGTGTTCTCGGCAAACTTTCGCATCCAAATTGGTCGAGCAGGCTGCCCGTAAGTCCCTCAGTACATAACATGCGCTCTATCCCTGTGCTATGAAATGGAATCCGGTCGGTGAGCGTGTGGCCCCGAGCCAAACTCCATATGCTAGTTTCCTTTTGAGAACCATGGCGAATGGAACGAGATTTGAGAATTGAGCGGAGTGCCAGTGGAGTGTGGTGTCACTGTGGCGCTGTCACGTATCGGTTTGCCAGCGCAGAAATTCGTGGCAGTATACACTGGTAAGCCTGATGAATAGCAGTGTGGTGCCACCCCTTCTCAAAAATGCTCCCTAAAACCCAGGGTACCAGCGGAGAAATCGGCGACACCAGCTGCCAGGTTCTCGGGGACCCACTCCCATATAGAGTAAAGCCATCCATAGGTACATCATCGAGCGGGAGGCGGCGCCAACCCACTCAATGAGGGGCCTGGAGGGTCCCATCGAATAGCTGTTTCGACTCACAGGTTCAACGGGATCTGGCCTTAACCACACATTAGATCGGTAAGCTACCTTAGGACCTAATATAGGACCCTGTCACTTTTATTGATATCGATGGTACTGATGCCGCCAATTCCTCCGTTGCCAGCCCCTGCTGAAATTTGGCTTTGACATCTTCGCCAAGCTGTTGCAGAATCTGGACGTTCCGCACTATGTCGGGACATGCGAATACATACATGAGTACACATGTCCCCATTTACTTGCACTCCCAACAAACTAGGATGTGCCGTGTGCGAAAATGGATCAAAGGCTGTGCAACACCCAGACCGTCACCTTCAGGCGGTGCCGAAGCTGTTGGAACAGTTTTCTAGCTGAGCGCCTATGTAGGCATTCACTTATCCAGACCCAAAGGTCCCAGCGCTTGTTTACTGCTCTGAAGCCTACACGGTTTTTTCCTCGTTCCGCGTGAGGCAATACTGGATTGGCCCATGCAAAGCCGCAATGGTGGTTGCACGAACGTCACTTGCACAGGTATCTCGTTGATCCGCCTCAATGCGACGCCCATCGAAGGGTGATAGTTTCTCATGAGCTCCTCCTTGATTACCACTCCAATTTCATCCCCGAACAACTGTTGGCACCCAACACCATTTGCTGTACGTGACGTTGGACACTGACAGCGCCTCGAGTCTCGAAAATACATATAAGTGCCCAACAGCTACGATATCGCCCGTCTTCAGGCCCCACCATTCCGTCAAGTACCAATCACCATTCCTGTTTGAATGTCATTCCCTGTCCCAGGCCTGCCAAACGAGACAGAGCATTGCCCGGTGAGCCTCCCTTCATCCTGGACCTCCAGCTCGGTTTGCTTACCCCTGTTACCAAGAACCTATCTTCGAGGCTCACTCAGATCGACCAATTCGCGTATGCCCTTGGAGAAATATCCGACGTTTTCAGGGCGCGAAAGACCCAGGACGTGAGGGCAAAGGTACGGCCTCTTTATGCCCCGCTGGCTAGGCGGCTGAACGCGCCTCACTGCGTACTACAGAAACGCTACGTGATAAAGACCCTTCGTGCAGGCTCTAGCTCCAACCCCAATTTCTTTTCACACTTCCAGCGGGTAAGTTTCCCTTAACGGGCAGGAGTAGGTTTGAAAGCTGAGCAGCCCTCGTCTAATAGAAACTTATACGGTGGGGGGACCTCCTGGGACAACTGAATCACGAGAATATTTGCACTATCCGTGGTTTGACCTATGGAACCAGTCGTCTCCCTGGCATCGTGATGGACTTCTACGAAGGGGGCTCGATCGTCAATCGAATGAAAAGCCACTCTTACACCAACGACCAGAAGTTGTCATGGGTAACTAATTCCACCTCGTTTTGGGCTTCGACACGGATTTAACGTCAGTTACCAATCCTTAGGTCAAGCAGATTGCCTCTGGAATGCGCTACCTCCACCGCAGACATCCGCCTATTGCCCATGGGGACTTACGGGGGTCAAACATCTTTCTGAACTCTTCGGGAAAAATAGTCATCGCCGACATAAAAATGGTCTACCTGACCGACATGCCAGAGTTTACTATGATGCGGAGCGCGGCGACCGCACGCTGGACTGCGCCCGAGTTGATGGACCCAAAGGTACAAAGGCCATCGGCTTCTGTTGAAGGACCTGATTGCACGACTCAGAGCGACGTCTTCGCCTTTGCAATGACAGTCGTGCAGGTTAGTCATCTTGCAGTTACCTGGGTACGGTTGACTCAAGTGGATCCTCCCTAGATCTTCTCCGAAGCGCTTCCTTTCAGACAGACTAACAATGATACTACATGCATCTTCCTTATCCTGAGGGGGGAAAGGCCCGAGCTCCCGCAATATGTGCAGGACCACCCCGTGCTCGCGGGGCTTATCAGGGACTGCTGGGTCCGCGACCCCTCCAAACGTCCGCCGATGGCAGACATCTGTTGGAGGCTTGGCATGGTGGGTCCTATGAATATATATATGCGAGCATGACCCTAACCTCGCCTTCTAGGGCACTTCATCGTAATTCCCATTTCAGGGCCGTTGGTATTTCTTGCAGTTTGAACTGTTTTGGTACGATTATATGAAGTATGCCTCCTCTCCATCGTCTCCCATATTAGCGCCAGTGTCCGCCTCCCCTTCTAGACGCCTATACCAAGCTGGAAACTCGGCCTTGATCTCTCATTTCATTTATTATTTATTGCTGGTGTATTTATTTGCGTCATCGAACCACCTGAGGGAACCTGCGCCGCCGGCAATCCGCCATGTCCTTAATAAATACTTGAAATGATACCCACAAGGAACTCACGTGTATAACCTGTCCGAGCCTGTCCGCATACGAGAGGTGGGCCCACGCGTTGGATCCCCGTGCTGTTTGGCTGGTTTCCTGGGGCTCCGAGCCGGCATCAAGTGTCGTGCCCCGTGCACCCGCATCCGTTAGGGACAAAGCAAAAATGGAGGATCCCCAATATGCATACCTGTCCACTACTGTAGAGCTGTTAATATCTACGCTGTTCCTTCTAGAACCGTCTCTCCATGGTTGACGGGCGCCTAATACCGAACCTGTCATGTCAACCCGTTTTGGAAGGAAGGGCCCCAAGTACAACCGCACCGCTGTAATTGCGCCTTTCGTCGTACTTCATTGCAACCAAGACGATGATTAGGCGTTTAAACAAGGGAACAGCACAAACCCTGCTGTTGGACGGAGGGTGTGCCCAATTGAGACCCACGCAAGCACAAGCCTGATCGCCATTTCATTTCGTTGAGACGCCATCGCCGCCAGATGGGTGGAAGCTACTAAGGGGGTCCTAACTGGGAAATTGGACTTCCGTTTCGTCTATCAAGTAAGTGACAGATCAGAGGGAATAAGGCGATATAGAGACCAAAGAAGGAAGGATGTCTAGCTATTCATATCGCTAACGCACTCCCAATTGCCCTTCAGGTTCTCCTTCCAAAGGGTAACTTTCCCGTCTCCACAGCTCACAGCAAGAAGGTTGCCTGCAAGGCTCCACGAGACTCTCCATACGACATCCGGGAACCTTCCAGCAGGCGCCTGCGCCCCTCCCGAGGGGCTAGCCAGCGCAGTACTGGGATCCAGCGCGGTCTTGACCCAAGGCGCCGTTGGGCTGTCTTTTGTCCAGATGAGCACAGTCTTATCCTGGGATGCGGTCGCAATGTAGCTGCGAGGAAGTCCGATGTTAGGGGCCCATGCGACGTCACGGACCCAATCGGTGTGGCCTTCGAGAGTCTCCTCCTCAACCCAGGACTGTGAATCTTCTCGGTATCCCCAGATCTTGACGAGGTTGTCACACCCGGCGCTGGCGAAACGTTTGACCACGGGTGATTGGGGTGGCTGACCGGGAGCGGCAGTCGCAGGTTGCTGGGGAGTGATAAGGGATCCGGGAACCACAGCGGGAGCCCAGGAAACGGCGTTGCATCCAATAGCGTGACCGTTGAAGATGTCTGCGTCCCATTGTCCGTCATCTGTTTGAAGTACAGTTCAGTCATTTCGCTTAATGCGAAGGGGAGGGAAGCTACAGGGATCGGTACTGACTCTTGAAGGTAAGGACCGATAGCTTCCCATCGGAGGAGGCGCAAGCAAGGATCGCGCCAAGTTCATGTGGCGCCCACGAAACGGAATTGACTGTGGATCCATGAATAAATCATAGTAATGAGTTGGATATTTCAAGAAGCATACGTATTGGAACGCACCTGAGGCCGTGTGGAGAGTATGCTCCTTAATCTTAATCCAACCACCAGAATTCGGCCCCTGCCCCTGCTGCTCCTTCCAGATCAACACCTTCCCATCGTACGAAGATGACGCCAGAATATGGCCGAACTTTGGATGAGCCCATGCAACCTGCCAAACCGGTCCCGTATGCCTAGATAGGGTTCGAGGGAGTTCGTTTCAACTCGGGCATGCGAGCTCGATCTCATATGAAGCGACGCACCCTTTGAGAGTCTGTCCGTTTGTAGATCGCGTTGTATCCCCATCTACAACGTCGAATACCTTCACTGTTCGATCTGAGGAGCAGGTGGCGAGTCTCTTCCCGTAGTAATCCAACTGGGCGTCATGCTATGTTCCATCCAAGTCATTAAACATGCCTGAAAAGCGTTCTTGATTCGACGTACAATCATGTCCTCATGAGCGGTCTCAATTGGGACGGATTCTGACACTGCTGCCGACGCCTTTCATGAATCAGTGAGTCGAGGTGTGTGAGGGTGAACGGAGGACACATACCATGGTTGGAGATGTTGGCGGTTCACTGGATAACCTCGTCCAGCGTAGTGAGTGGTCGTCACGACGTGTCCCATTATCCCACAGGCACGTGCTAACTGGCGGGCCGGCTGCCGGGAGTGCCATCTTGCTTCGTGTGCAGGAGACGCCCACGACCCTGGCGCCAACCTTCATGTTTGCCTCGACCTTCTGGCTGTGCGAGAGCCATTTTCACACCTACCACCATATATCCATGGCCAAGGCTGACCAAGGTACAAAGCATGTCATGAGGCAGTCAGCCGGATGGACTCATTCGAGCCTTCGATTACTGGCTGGGCTCGGTGGTTCCAGTGCGGTCCAAGCACCCCAACCTCCCCGTTCATGACGTACCCGCCTCGCCTAGGACATTAATAGCGAGCTATTTACCCTTTTAATCCCTCTTAGAAGAAGAGGACCCCTTTACTCATTCACTTACCAGAAGCAACCCTGTGATCACTCCTTGCCCGCATGCAAAGTGCCCTTCATTTTGCCACCGATCACTCTTACCTCTCCGCCCTACTTGAAGGAAGAAACGTCCCGAGCTGGGGGCCGTTACGGGATCGCTATCGGAACGTTGGTAGTATTAAAGCAGGAAAGAACATTTCGGCCAAACCTCGGGAAACTCCTTTCCATCGACGAAACCACCACCCACCATGTTTCCTTTGGAGAACATCCCAAAAGAAACAAAGTGGTTTATCGTGAGTCAGACCCAGACGCCGCTAGAACCCCGGTCTAACTGATGCGCACTTGGGGTGTTCGAAAGGATCTCACCACCCAACTCCACCAGATTGATGCATTTCCATGCGCCATTGGAGAGCATTCGGATATCTTCAGGGCCCATCGGATCGACGATGACAAGCGGGAGGTAAGAAGCTGCCAATTTATTGCTAAGCGCCCGTCGTCACGGGGCTTTGACTCCCACCGCGTTCTTTGCTTAATCATCCCATAGCACGTACTCGCCCTGAAGACCTTGAGAGCCGGCTCGAGTAGCAATCCAAACTTCGAGGAGATTATTCAGAGGGTAAGATTAATTGCTTTATCAGAGAAGCCGCTCTCACATAAATTCGTAGAAACTTGTCGAATTGGGACATCATTGGGCTCAACTCGGTCACGCAAACGTCGCGAAGATCCATGGAGTAGCCTACGGGTCTGGCAGACTGCCTGCGATCGTTATGGACTACTACGAAGCCGGCTCCATCGTCTCGCGCATGAAAGCCGGGTCGGTAACCAATCAGGAAAAGCTACAATGGGTACGTTCCAGCTCTGCATTTCTCAACGGGTTCTTGGGCGCCAATGACGGGACCAAACATCAGGTCAAGGAAATAGCTTTGGGTTTGAAGTATTTGCACAGGAGAAAGGTTCCGGTGGTTCACGGGGACCTACGAGGAGTAAGCTTTCGCCTCTTCCCACATTATGCCCCTTAACACATGGCCCTTTAGGCCAACGTCTTCGTGAAAGCTAACAAGGAATGCGTCCTTGCAGATGTGGGGATGGTCTATATGACAGATATGCCAGAGTTCGTCATGATGAAGAGTGCTGCTACATGTCGCTTCACGGCGCCCGAGCTAATGGATCCCAACGTACCCAGGCAGACGGCGGAAGGCCCGGAGTGCACAATCCAAAGTGACGTCTTTGCATTCGCAATGACCGTAATCCAGGTAATTCTAACACGTTTCCTTGTCCTCGACTTATTAATCTCACCAACCTATCGCGGTACCTAGATCTTCTCGGGTGACGTTCCTTTCAGCCATAAGAAGAACGACACCTCTATCATCCCCCTAATCTTGAAGGGAGAAAGGCCGGAATTACCCCAATACATTCAGGAGAACCCCACTTTAGCGCGGCTTGTTCGGGACTGTTGGGCTCCAGAGCCAAATAGGCGCCCGAATATATCAGGCATTTGCTACCGGTTAGGTTTGGTAGGTCCTCGCTTCTCCCGTCAATGCGCCACGCTCAACATGCCCACCCCAGACTTCATATTTTCGATACCTCTTGGAATGGTAAGGTGCACTTTCCCGTCACATACGACTGTGGCTCAACTTTACGGCAGGGTCGGAATCCTCTAAACCATATTGGTGGCAAGATATGTCTCAAGCCTTATTCTGTGGTCTTATGGTCTCTTCCTCGAAACTGTTCTGCTCCCTCAGACACTACTACCGGATCCCCTCTCCCCGCGTCCCTGACTATGTTGCCATTGCACTATGCGGTTTACCGTCTCGAATATGGCCTAATGTCATGTCACGACATCTGCTCCATGCAACCTACTTTTATATAACAACTCATTCGGGGTTTTCCGGTCTGGTCCTTCAAGTCCTTCCCTACGTTTCTCGAAGTCCACGAAGTCTGATGCGGCGCTAGTTGATGCTCGAACCTCCACGAATGTCAGATGTTCGTTCGTCCAACATATTCGATCGTCCCTCAACCCACTCCTGCCTTTTCCATCCAAGGGTGGATGCGGATATTCTAAGCAATTCCTTCGCGCGTGGGGCTCTCGATCACACCCAACGCGTCCCGAAACTTGGCTTTTCCGATGCTCTTTCTGGCTGATTGGCTGCGATAGGTCTAATCGACATGAGCCGGGCGCTTAATCCAACTGACGGTCGATGCATCTCGAGATTCACTGCCATATACCCATTAGTTACGAAGTGCAAGCGCGCGTCTAATGAAGCTGAGCTCAGTGCCTTGAGGCCGAATCCCACATCCCGGACGTTGGCTCCGGTGACCACTGAAAATGCACGATCCAGATGTTTCACCTCCCAGACAGGAAAGTTGCTTCCTATCCTTTCTTTGAGAAATCTGCCGACTCAAACAGGTCACAGGGCTTGGAAACTTGCGGAATGTATTGTCGAACGAGGTGTATAAAACTTAAAGAGTCACGAAGGCCTGCAGAAATCCGTGCCTTTCAACATGCCTCGCAACGACCCCGAGAAGAACGATGGGAGTGACATCGTTCAGGATGCGATTAAAGACCTGAGCGCCAAAACCAAAGGGGCCAAGATGCTCGAAGTCATCCCCCTACTCAAGGTTAGCGCCCGCCCTATCGTTGCCTATCGTGCCGCTGCTCGCGTTGATCCATCCGGTCCGCTGTGTGTTAGATTATCCCATCGGCCCAAATCAAGCTCGAGCCCGCGTCCGGCTCCTCGGATAATGCCCCTGTGTACCATAGCTTTGCTAACGGTGGATATGCGGATATCTTCAAGGCAACGATGATCTGCGACGACGGCAGTACGAAAATGGTGCGCTCTGGTGCCTTCCCAGTATGCACGTGCTTACTCACTGTAAGCACTTTCGATTCGCAGGTGGCGGTAAAGGTCTTCCGTGGCGCCCATCTCGCCACCAACACAGACGATGAGCGGGAGGTGTATAAAAATGTATGTGCTTCCGTCGACCCTGTTTCTCGCGAAATCTCAACGCCTACTTTCAGCGTCTTCGTCGTGAATATGAAGTGTGGGAAAGGACCGACCATCCCAATGTTCTCCGTCTTGAAGGGCTCTTCATCTCAGACAGACTATCGTCGCCAGGTCTAGTATCCGAATACAAGGAGAGCGGCGACCTATTGGGATTCATGTCACGGAAAATCACATTTGACCGTCTTGCGATGGTGCGTTTTCACATTTAGAAACTACGCAACCTGCTGAGCAGTCGACAAGGCTCGGGACACCGCATGCGGGCTTCAGTACTTGCACTCTCAAAATGTTGTCCACGGGGACCTGACCCCGGTGAGTGGTGCTCTTCCATCATACCTCAACCGCGACGATGGAGCTCATAATCGTTTTACTGTCCGTGACAGTCGAACGTTTTGGTGGAAAGCAACAGGGAGACGGGCCTTTTCTTCCCCCTGATAACCGATTTTGGCAAGTCAAGGGTCCACGAAAAGAAGGGCTATACGACGAACATGAAGACGACTCCAATGCCGTAGGTTCCTTTCGTTCTCCAGCATCGTATCCGCCTCCGATGCTGATCGTGTCGCAGTGTGAGGCCCCCTGAGCTCCTCGCCCACGCGGACCCAGAACCAGCCACAAACAAGAATGTCTTATCTTTCGGCTCGGATGTCTACTCATTTTCAATGCTTCTCCTGCAGGTGAGTTCGCTCTCCTTTCCACTGGAGCCATCAGATCTCAGTTACGCCGAACGGAAGCTCTTAACAGACACAGAGCCGTACAAACATGAAGGGAACTTGCCAAGCTGGTTCCTAATATCCCGGATCATTAACAAGGACAATCCTCTTCGACCAACCCCAAAGGCTTACCACCTTCTCAATCGCGATGGATCGCACGACTTCTGTTGGTCAGTCATGGAGGCATGCTGGAAGCACGACCCAAAGGAACGGATCACGAGCGAGCAGGCATACAAGTCCCTCTGTGCGGGGCCCCCTCTAGCTAAGAACTAGCTCTGGTCGTCGCCTTCTCGTATGTAGTCCCATAGTAAAGTTTGTATGCCCACTCGCTGTCATATCTATTATCGCGTCGACAAAGTGTCTGTATTTACATCTTATGCATCTCTTCGGCACGAGCTCAGTTCTACATTGACCAAGAAAGCAGGATGGCGCCGTTGGTACCATTCTGCGAAGGGTGCGCGTGCTCGAAAGTGGGAGGAGGGCTAAGGATGGTGGACGCCAACAAGTGAATACGGGGCACCCATGCGTATCACCGAAAGAGGTCAGGTGGTTGGGGCCACGCATGCCGTCAATTCAAATCCATTTCGGGCCTATTTAAATAGGCGCCTGCCGTGCCCCACCGCGGCGACGTTGGATTCCCTTCCTCTCACCCATCCATTGGCACCGCCGGTCGACAGACATGTCCTCGGCAAGGGACGAACTGCACCCATAGCATGGTCCGTAGGGTCGAGTAGCGAGGCTAAGTACGAGGTAGGGTGCAGAACCGCCAATAAATGGTTCACCTCAGTACGTGCGGAACGAACCGTGGAGGAAAGGCCGAGAAAACAAACGAGAGAAAGAGAGGAGGCGGGGAGGATCGAGAAAACCCTTGTCGCCAGCAGGGTGTCGGTAGGTTTATGAGACTACGGGCGCAATGGGTGGAGGCTAGAGGCGCCGGTCCGAGCACAAACTCATGACGGAGGACAACGCGACGCAGTGTGGGGATTCCTTAATCCGATAGTCAAGGGCCCCGAATTGGGTAATATCAATCACACCTCAACGCAGTTGGTCATCGTCTTCCCCTTCATCCTGAACTCTCGCCCGATGCCCTTTAATATCTTATCTGCTTACTACCAGGCGCACCCGACGCATTCAAGCTATTTGGGGGGGCCAAGAGCGCCAGGGGGTCTGAGTCGAGGGAGGTAGGTAGGTAATTGTACTGCCTATGTCACTATCGGCCCATTACACCAAGAGGGGGGAGGGGCGGGTGAGGAGAAAGAAAGGACGATGGAGGGAGGAAGAGAGGGGCGAATGGGCGAGGGCGCACACGGGGGCGACGGAGGGCCAGAGGAAGACTGAGGGAGTAGTTCCACAGCTCTCTAAACCTATACGTCGAAGGACCGAACACGGCAGTACCCGGCCCCTATAACCCTCAGCGTCCAACATGGTCGTTACCACACGTATAGCAGCAGTCCGATAGCAGAGAAGCTGAAGTCGCGGTCCGAGCAAATGCCCCGAGGCTGGATCCTTGCAGGGGTGTGAGGGGAAATGGTCGTTAACATGGGCGAAGGGTTGGCAGTGTTGGTTGGCCATAGTTTTCAGCCGCCGTTGGGCGAGGGCAAAGGGGCGGGAACGGGATAAGGAGGCCCCCTGCTCACGCTTAGCGATCGCAGGCGGGTGAAGCGGGGTGGGAGGCAAAAGGGGGATGAAAGAAGATCTGAAAAGTGCCGAGACACTCATACAGGATGCCAGCCAGTAACCGAGGGAGACTTGGAAGGGGGGGAAATTTTTGCCATAAGACGTCTTGGCACTAGGCAGGGAATTATCCAGGACGACACGATTTTGCTAGGACTTCATGGGTAATATGAGGAGCTGCCTGAGTACGGAATGAGATTCGCTCCGTTTCAAAAAAGTGGGGATGAGTCAGTCGTTATCTAGCTGCCCTGCAGACCAACCCCCACTTGGCGGAAGTACCTTGAGGGTCATCTTGACCTAAACGGAGAGGGAGAGAATGAGATGAGATGAGATGCACTCCACCACCCCCTTAATAGAGGGCAGGCTCGCGAGGGGACCAGTAAGGAATGCGGAATTTGCGGCTCTGCATGAAGATGAATGAAAGGAAAGGGTGAAGGAATTGCAGCCTGTCCGACTGAGATGGTATCATTGGGGTTAGGGTTCTGATCATTCACGTGCTTCAAGTTCAACCTCCGAAATGCGATTTCGTCCTCCGAGTCCGCCACCCATGACCATGTCCTTTCAAGTTCCCCCATACCAAGCTATTGTCAACAACCTCGGTTCGTCTTCGGAATCAGACTTATCCTACCCACCCACTTCAACTTACAATGTTCATTTCCTCACTCTTCCGGCTCTGTGTTCGACCCCATCAACCGCGCCTGCGCGAGAGTCAATTTCCGGCACACTTAGGCCATATTGCTGCTGGCGGTCCTCCTGACAACGCCCATGGTGTTCCAAAGTGCCTCGTCATCCACAAGCACGGAATGGACGCCTTCAGGGCTTACCGGATCGATGACGACAGACGAGACGCAGGCAGCCGCCAACTTGATACAGCTAAGCGCCCATTCGTGATGGGATGACTCGCGGTACGCTCCACTTCGCTTAATTCATAACATAGTACACGAAAATGCTGGACACCGTCATCCGGGCTTCAATGAAGCGGTTTGGCAGACGGTAATATTAATTATCTTTTCAGAGAAATCGCTCTCACATAGATGTGTCGTATTGACAACTCAGGAACCAAATTCCATCAAACACTGCGACAATCCATGGTGTAGCCTGTGGGTCAGGAGTGCCGCCCGCAATCTTTATGGGGTTACTTCGAAGCAGGCCCTAATCTCGTCCCGTGTAGGGAAGTTCTGACAGTGACCAACTTCGAGGGAATATTATCGTGGGTACCCTGTTCCGTCGCGTTTCTCCGAGGACTCTTGGAACCGACGAGAAAATCAGTTTTCAGGACAACGAAATAGTTTTGGGTTTGAGGCGTTTGCACAAGAAAAGGCCGCGGTGGTTCATGAGGGCCCCCGAGCAGGATGTTTCCCTCTCTTCCTACATGCCACGCCACCGCATACGCCGCTTCCGGCCAAAATCCTCCTGAACGCGAATAAAGAGTGCGTTCTAGGAGCCGTGGGATGGTGAGTGGCTGCAGCATGCAACTTCATGGCGCCCAGGTTAGTGGATCCTAATGGAGCCAGGAAAACGGTGGAGGCCCGGAGGGCACTACCAAAGTCACGGTGATGTCTTCGCATGCTCGATGACCATATCCAGGTAATTATGATGCGCTTCCTTCACTGGTCGGCGTCCTATTCAGTCATAAATGGGCGGCACCTCCACCATCTCCCTCACGCTGAAGAGAGAAAGACCGTTATCGGCTCAGTACGCTCAAGAGAACCAGCAACGCTCCTTCAGGAATGTTGGGCCCAGAGCCCGATAGGCGTACGAACATCTCAGATGTGTGCTACCGTTTAGGTTTGGTGGGTTATTGCTTCTCCCGTCCACGCGCAGTTTTTAATATGGCCACCCCAGGCTTCGCATTTTCAATATCTCTTGGAATGGAAGGTCTGTTTCATCACATCTGGCCCCTGGACCAACTGCACGGCTCGTCGAGACTGGATCTGTTGCAAGGCGATGCTCAAACCATAACATCAGCATAATGTTCTGCTGAGACTATACGAACGACCGTTATATTATCATGCACAAACGTCTTGTCGCCATACCCGTTCCATTCGCCGCTGTCCTTATCTAAGTCGTTCGAGATTTTCCGGTTTATGGTGCAGCTTCTCTTTGTTGCTGGAGGTCCATGAGTCTCATGCGGCGTTGATTGGTGCTCAAACCTCCCCGCACGTCAGGCCTTCGCTTGGGCGAATAGATTCGATCGCCCTTCAGCACCCTTCCGCATTCCTCACGTAAAGGTGAGTCTGGACACTCCAAGCAATCTCTTCACATACCTTCTCGATTACTCACTCTTCCGAGTCTGTCGCGAAAACGTCACCCTTCTCTCAGAGTTCGGACTGGTTGTCCACGATAGGTGTAATCGACAAGAAATCTACAAGAAGCTTGCGCTTGTCCAGCCGACCATCGGTGCACATCATGTTTCAACATCGTCTATCTATTAACGCGGGAGCATAAACGCGCGTCTAATGGGCCTCGAGGCCAAACACCACGTCCCGGATGTTGGTTCCGGTGAGCACACAGGAAGTGCCCGATCACGATGTTTAATGTCCTTGACGGGAAATTGCCCCCCATCCTTCTGTACCAAACGTGGGTTGATGAGATGTGGTCAGACGGCTGAGGACATTGCGGGGGTATCGCCAATGCATAAAACTCGAACAGACGCCCTGACGTAAATTGACCTCCCTTACTATGCCTGCCAGCGATCTGGAGAAGAGCGAGGAGGGTGACTTCGTCCAGAAGGCTATCGACAACCTCGCCGTCGAGACCAAAGGCGCCAAGCTGCTTGAAGTCGTCCAACTACTCAAGGTTAGCGCCCCCTCCCCCATGGAGATACTCTTTCTGACTTGCCTATTTTTCGCCTCAGATTCTTACGTCGGCGCAAATCAAGCTCGAGCCTACGTTTGGCTCCTCGGACAACGCCCCTGTGTATCATAGCTTCGCTAACGGTGGATATGCGGATATTTTCAAGGCAACGATGACCTACGACGACGGCAGTACGAAAATGGTGCGCTCTGGAGCCTTTCCGGTATGCACTTGCGTACCCATCATAAGTACCTTCGATTCGCAGGTGGCGGTAAAGGTCTTCCGTGGCGCCCATCTTGCCACCAACACAGACGATGACAAGGAGTTGTATAAAAACGTATGTGCTGACATTCCGTCGACCCTGTTTCTCGCGGAAGCTCAACGCCTACTTTCAGCGCCTTCGCCGCGAGTATGAAGTGTGGGGAAGAGCCGAACACCGCAACGTTCTGCGCCTTGAAGGGCTTCTTGTCTGTGACATACTACTACCGTCACCGGGTCTGGTATCCGAATACAAGGAGCACGGTGATCTATTAAAATTCCTCCAACTGAAGCCGACGTTTGACCGCCTTGCGATGGTGTGTATGCGTTTCCTCGATACACTCTACTATGTACTGAATCGGTCTAAAGGCACGGGATATTGCATGTGGGCTTCAGTACCTGCACGCTCAAAACGTGGTCCACGGCGATCTGACCCCGGTGAGTGTTACGCCTCTGTGCTTCCCTACCCATTAAGACGGTGCTCATTATCGACAACCGTCGTGGCCAGCTGAACGTTTTGGTAGACGTCGATAGAGCGACGGGCTTGTATTTCCCCCTGATCACCGATTTCGGCAAGTCAAGGATCCACGAAATGAACGGGTATACGACGAACATGAACACGACCCCAATGGCGTGGGTTTCTTTCCTCCTACAACGTCGTGCCCGCCTCCAATGCTGATTGTGTCGTGTCGCAGTGCCAGGCCCCCGGAGCTACTCGCTCACGCAGATCCAGAACCGGCTACTAATAAGACGGCCTTATCCTTCGGTTCGGATGTCTACTCGTTTTCATTGCTTATCCTACAGGTGAGTTATCCTTTTCGGCTTACACCAGAGTCACCTTGTCTGAATGGGATCGAACGGAAGCTTCTAACCGACAAGGTGCCATTCAAGCAGGAGGGGAAGTCGCTCTTTATCCTGATATCCCAGATCACCGACGGGCAGAATCCTCTCCGGCCAACTCCGAAGAATTACCCCCTTCTTAACGGATCGCATGACTTCTGTTGGCCGATCATGCAGGCATGCTGGAAGCATAGTCCGAAGGAACGGATCACCAGTAGGGAGGCCTACGAGCGCCTCTGCGAGGGGTCTCCGTCGCCAGCTCTGAACTAATCGTGATCTCTGCCGACTTGTAGTCTCATTGCGTAGCTTCCTTTCGTGCTGGCTAGCTGATCGTGTCGGTGGTTTCGCTCCCGAATTTGATTCGAAGTTGGATCAGAAATCGGAGGACATGTCGCCGTTGGTGGTCAGCCTAGTGCCGTGTCGACTCGTGAAGTGAAGGGAGGTAGATGCCCGTAGTGGCAAATAAGGCACAGATAAGGGGCTTGGAGGTAAGGTCCTATGCGACAAGCCTTGCGTTGAGCCCAGTCCTATTTGGGGCTAGGCTGGAGGAATTCTTGGGCAATTCAAGCTGTCGGCTAGACTCCGGTTGAATGGCCGTGAATGTGTGTGCTCGGGAAGTGTGGCAATAGTGTGGGATTTTTCTGTTCGTGTGGGGCGGAGGTGTGCTATGAAACCTGGGGTGTGATTAGTTTAAGGGCAAACACTGCAGCTACCGACGTACGTTAACAATTAAGCGCCCATTCAAATTGCCCAAAAGCGTGCGCTACCGTCCGACAACCATGGATTACATCCATCAGAACTCAGGAGGGTGTCGTTACCCTGTAACAGCTTATCAACCAAGAACTCAAATATACATAAACGGATTGCAACTATTGTCCAAGCGCTACGATGGAGGTGGCTTTCGGTGTGAGATGAACCCGGATATAGCATCCATATATCTCGCAAATTTACACCCCTTGAGAAGCCCTCCCTTCCCCTATGTATACATGCCTTCCTAACGTCCATGTACACCAGGTATGGTTGGAGCTGAGGCGGGCATATTGGCCAATGCCTAACTGTAGGCTATAGGTCCGAGTACCGTGCGTAGAGACAAGTGCCGCATGGAATCCTCGAGGTTACCTTGAAGCGGGCCTAGAGCAGCCTATAGAGTCCTATAAGGACCTAGGATCTGGGTTTCTGTATTGTTGTTCCCTGCACAGGTCAACCTTCTTCGAGTGAGTACAAGGCTCAGGCTACCGACCGCTGATGGTGGCGACGAGTAACGGTGTGACGCGGTGTCACCCGACTAGCCTGAATGCGTTGCTGGGGCTTGGGTCATGTACCACCATTCGGCCCCTCTTATGGTTGCATAAACGCTACTGGAGATACAGCTAGCTGCGTTTGGAGAATAAAGCAAAGATATACTCACGGAAAGTGCTGTGTGAGTTCGATGGGCATATCAACGGGTTTCCGACACGCCTCCGCCAGGATATAAGCCGGCTCGAACAGGAAGCATGGCGGAAAGGCTTCTTTGTTCCCCATCCCAACGTCCATCCTCAGACTCATGAAGATGTTCCCCTTATCCACGACACCCAAAGAGACGAAGAACTTTCCCGTAAGTCCAAAGCGACGGCGAAATTACGCTGCTAGGTTAAAATAATAAACCATCTTTTAGGATCTCACTCCGCGCCTGCAGCAGTTAGACGCTCTTCCATGTGCAGCTGGGCAACACTCGGACCTATTCAAAGCACGCGAACGGGATGGCAAGGAGGTAAACACCATCTCTGGGGAATTAGGTAGATGCTCACGATGCCGGGACAGAGGTTGGTCGCCGTCAAGGTCCTGCGAGCCGGATCTGGGATCGACCCTATCTTTTTCAAGGAATTACAGAAGGTAAACGTCCTTAGCTTTCGCATTGAAGGAAGGCGGTATCTTCACACGGCACATTCAGAGACTTGTAGACTTTGGAGACCTCTGGAGCCAGCTCAGACACGACAATATCGCCCAGGTATACGGCGTGGCATACAACTTCTCAAGACTGCCTGGGATCGTCATGAGCTATTATCAGGATACGGTCGTCTCTTACATCAAAGCGCATACCGTTGGCGATAATGTGAAGGTAGAATGGGTTAGTGACGACTTGCTTATGCCGCTGACTTCGGCTAAGTACAATCCTTTTTTAGGTCAAACAGATTGCATCGGGGGTGAAATACCTTCACGGACTGAAGCCACCCATTGTTCACGGAGACCTACGTGGAGTAGGTGACGGGGGCACCGACGTTTCTGCCACAACTAACGATAGACCAGGCAAACATATTCGTTGATCACACAGGTAAATGCGTGATTGCAGATGTGGGCATGGCGCATATGACTGAGATGGCTGAGTTCATCGTAATGAAGAATGCGACCACCTGCCGATGGACCGCGCCAGAGCTTATGGACGCAACACTCCCGCCTCCGACTACTGAGGGTCCTTTTTGGACCATGCATACTGATGTCTTCGCGTACGCCATCACCGTCGTCGAGGTCAGAGTCTCAACCCATACCGAAACAGTGCCCATTCTAATTAATTCATTATTGAGCCAGATATTCTCTGAGACTCTCCCATTCGGAGAGTATCAAAACGATAGCGCCGTTCTCTTCCTCATAGTGAAAGGAGAGAGGCCAGAAATGCCCAAAAGCCTTCTAAAGCACGCTGTTCTGTCGCGTTTGGTAGGACTGTGCTGGGACAGAGATCCTCGCAAGCGTCCAACGATGTCGGAGGTTTGCTACAGACTTGGCTTAGTAATATCCGCCTTCCCTCTCTCCAGAAACGCTAAACTGACAATTTACTCCCGTTACAGACTCCCTATTTTCGATACTTACTGGGGTGGTGAAATCGTAGCCTTATGATCCTGTCGTGGCGATTTTACCCCTTGCTCGGTGCCGAACCATGCTACCAACACGCGCTCGACTCATTTACCGTACGGAGAGGTTTCAATGGCCCAACCCCTTACCAATTGGATCGTGAGCATCAATAAAAACGCCTTCGTTAACAGGATGCTGCGAACTCGTGAAGAGGCAACCTCGATGATCTATGTGGGTCAACTGCGTTCCGGAGAGGAAAGAAAAAAATGAAGATCTTGACGCTGCGAACATGATCGCTGGAAGTGGGAAAATGGCGTGCGTCCTCTCCTGAACCAGTGTGCCCAAATCCCGTTATCGCACTGCTAGTAAAACGTTGTCTGCTAACCCAATTTAAGCCACTGCAACTAAATTCGGAGGCGAGCGGCGAGTTTCAGGGACATTTGACCTAATGTGCAGTGATTGCAACGTGTAATTGGGGTGCAGGCGAAGTTGCTGCATGTGCCGACCACAATTTCCTTGTTCCTTCCCGCCGAGACGATTGCCTGCCTAGGATTTGAAAGTTTTGGGAAATCCGTTTCCGCACGGGATACAATTCGCCAACACGAGGGTGTATCTGAATGTACATATAAGCCATCCCGGTCGAGCGGTATTTCTTCCCATCGTTCCCTAGGGTTCGATCTAATCTCTAGCACCCTTCGAAATGGTTACCGAAGTGTACGAGCTCACAGGGGTCACCCCTCTCACCAACCTACCCGACCTTCGGCTAGAGGTGAGTATCTCCATTGATCGATGACTCCGTTCCTGACTTCTACTCAACCCTTAGATCATTCACCCGGACGAGGTTGAGCTGACGCCCACCGCATGGGCAGGAAGCTCGCCCTACTACCACCCATTTGCTAGTGGGGGCTACGCTGATATATATAAAGCCACCAGAGCCATTGATGGCAAGGAGAGCCTGGTTAGTATTGATCTATGGGGCCATGGTTCTACGGTGGTCATGCCTTTGCGCAGGTTGTGGTAAAGGTGTTCAGGACCGCCCACTTGCAAACCGGTGTCTACGAGAAGCAAAAATATATCAATGTAAGCAGCCGTCGCAAGCTTCCTAGGCAGTCCTACGTTATTGAAAAGTATGGCGTGACAGCGCCTGCGCCGTGAATACGGTGTATGGAGTGCCCTCAAGCATCGGAACATCCACGTGCTGCAAGGTATCGTCCTCAAAGACGCTCTAGCATCGGCAGGACTGGTCTCCGAATACAAGCCCGTTGGCTCGCTGGAGGCTTTTATGAAAACGATCTCCAATGGCCGCTTCGACCGACTTGCCATAGTGAGTTTCCTCCACTTCCAAAACGTCCTTTCGTTCATCGTTGACGCGTATATTCCATCGGCTTGCAGGCTCAAGGGATTGCTTGCGGATTGGAGTACCTCCACAGTCGAGGAATTGTCCACGGTGACTTAACAGTAGTCAGTTGAGCGAACTAACATCGCGCGCGCCTCGCTCACTCTCCTAATAGGCAAACATTCTTCTCGATGAGGATCCTGATGCTGGGGCCATGTTCCCGCTGATTAGCGACTTTGGCAAGTCAAGGGTGCTAGATAGAGACGGTTACACGACCAGAGTGGGAGAAATGCCGATGGTGTAAGCACATAGCCCTCTGGGGTCCCACCAATTTGCACTTTGAGCTGACACACATTGCTCGCAGATATCGACCACCTGAGGTTCTTATGCATTCGGTTCAAGGAATGCCGTACAACAAGGAAGTATTATTCCCCGAGTCTGACGTGTACTCCCTTGCACTTGTCCTGCTTGAGGTGCGTTCCATTCTGGTGCATCATCGAGGTTACCTCCGGCCGGAGACTGATCCCAACCCCTCAGCTTCTTACCGGAAAGAAGCCGTACTCCCAAGAGGCTCTTCCGCTCTTCACAATCTGTGCTGGCATCATCGACGCCACGCTGTGCCTCAGGCCCACTCAAGAAAGGTATCCAATAATTGATCGCACCACCGATTTCGTCTGGCCTATCCTACAGGCTTGCTGGAGAGCCAGGCCGGTAGATCGCATCAAGAGCCGGGAGGCGCATTTTCAGCTCTGCTCGGGGCCCTAATAAGCGCCTTCGGGGTGGGTGGCCCACTGCTGCCCTAGGCTGCCCTATCTCACTGCCCGGCTGTCAGGAACCTCTGGAAACTCTGCTCTGCCATCTTATTCCAGATCACCGGCACTTTTGTGTACCATTGCGTTGTACGTAGCTCTATCCGACTAGTACTTTTCCTTGGTCGTACTACTACGCGGTTACTGAGAAATTGGAGGAGTGGACAAGCGCCCAACGATCGCGGAGTTCCAATCGATTTGAACTTATGGGTTTCTGTTTATGGAGGGATTCACCACAGTCCTACTTGTCACTTTCCCAGCAAATTTGCTGGGTATATGGGGGGGACTGCACAGCTAATTTGCTGGGAAAGTGATAGGACCATGGGGGAGGGATTGAGAGCATTAGAGTAACGAGGGTGAATTGAGATCTCAAGCTAGAAGCTCTGTGCGCAGCCCATGCAATGTCTACTTAGGATTCCTTGGAACGTGGACGTTTCGGTGGACGTTGTTTGCGTCTCGGCCTTGTCACCCTCAAGAAAGGAAGCCCGCCTAGCTGTTGTGTCAATTGCTTCCGGTATCAACGTCAGGTCGACAGCTGAATCCCTCTGTCGGGATGCCTCGTGTTTTGTGTTCTTTGTCCGATCCAACTTCCTCTCTCAACGCCTTCTCGCTCACTTTATCCTCTCAACTCGACTCCATGTTCACCGGGGCAAGAGATTTCAATATCAACAGCCTCGACATCATAAGCGCTGGTCGCGATGTCAATATCAACGTGATCACCACCGCGTCTGCGGCCAGAACACTGGATCTGCAAGCACTCTTCTCAGGCAACCTAGATACACCTAGGATACCGACTGCACGTCACTCCGAGAGTCCTATATCCAAGGAGTCGAATGACGGGGGTACACTTCTCGTGCAGCCGGGTAAAGACCGCCATCGTGGCTTCAAACGCGCGATCTATGGCGCATTTGGGAAGCGCAAGGGGCAGGGGTCAAAGGACGCAGACGGTTGCGCAAAAACGGTCAGTCCCGTGTTCCCCGAGTGCGCCATCGTGCCTTGCACTGACTGCTTCACCCCCTCAGGCCAGCATCGACATGACACAATCCTCGACTTTGGGAGATATCTCGACAGCAGAAGTTTATGTCCGAGGGTTACTTGAATCAGGAAATGGCTTACCGTGCTGGGACCCGAAGCCCCACGGTCGAGACGTCGAAACGGAGGGGATCGTCCCCGGCGATGTTGGAATTTACACTGCCGAACGAGGGTTTGAGAAGATATTCAATTTGTGGGAGGATGAGGTTGGAATTCAAGGGGTAGCTGAATCAATGGGTGCGGCGCCCTATCGCCCTCCGAAGAGAACCATTCTCCGTAGCCGAAACGCCATGGACGAAGGTGAAGTTGTCGCGAAGGGGGCTTACGCTCAGCCTATTGAATCCACTTCGCCCACATCCGAGGGGTATGTCCCAACATCTGAATTTCATTTGTAGAGATCGATGACCCCGATTTGTTAGACCCTCTCTTGGATTTGAGTTCAACTTACAAGGCTCTTCTGACGGTGCTATTCTCGCCATAACCTCGCCAGCGGACTTGGAGGCCGTGGAAGACCTGACTGTTCTCCACATGCGAGAGAGTATCATCCAGCATGCGGGCGTCTTGTACCTGTATGCGAACAGGGTGAGGCGCCTTCAGTCCGAGGACTGCTCGTTATATGTGGTGACCGGCTGTGTCAAGACTGACGCATGGGCTCTTGGGGCATTCCGGAAACGCTTGGATGGAGGGACCGTGAAGCTTGTCCGAAACTCGGGGGACAACGAGCAGGGCGACACCCCCGTCTACCAATGGAATACACCGGGCTCAATATGGGCGGACCTCTTCACGGGCCAGAATTCGCAAGGGAAAAAGAATCAAACATTGTTTCTCCGCGGGTTCAAGATCGGATTCTCGCAAGCGTTCCGTTTCCGCATAGCACGGTCAGAGAATTCTGGTCTGCCAACTCCCTCTTTCCGTGGCTCCCCCGAGAGCGTGAGTTTATCCTCGAAGTCCCACTATCTTTAGCTAAAGTATGTCCTTGGCCAGACCTATCATCCATGCGACGTGATAAACGACCGTCTTCTTAACCAAGTTCGCCGCCTTTGCACTGAATTCTCTGGCCTTTAGTATACTAATACATCTTACCGAACGGATAGACAGGAGTGGATATTGCGCTCAGTCATGATGACAACTGGAGGTTCCTCTTTAAGAGGGCGACTCTAGGAAAGGGTACCGTATTTGGGCGATTTCCTCATTCCTGAATCACTGACTCTTCCGCTGTTGACTTTCCAGACGCTGATGTACTCAACTTGGAGTCTCTAACTTTCAAGGGACATGCCCATGTGGCGAGTCATCTTCAAATTTCCATCCGGAATGGTATGTATCCAGCTTCGCACCAATTCCTGTACTTGCTGACGGGCAGCCAGGCGTCGCATATATAGATTTTCTGGAGCATGGCGAAGAAGAGAATAGGATCAAACAGAACAATAGGCAGAAGGAGCTAGATATCATCCAATCCGACGCATCAAATTTGTTGACAGTGGAAAACATGGTTTTCAGTGTGAGAGCATTTGAACGCAATGTTCACAGACGCTCAAATAGTCTCGTAGGTCATTCCAGAAGCCGAACTCGCCCTAGTTCACCCTCTTGGCGGAATTGGGTACCATCCTATTGCTCACGGGGGGCATGCAGACTTTTACATGGGCTCTAGGAAAGTTGGAGGGATAGTGAAGAAGGTATCCTTAAACCGGTGCAAATTCCTGCGCAATCATTGACGGGATTTTACGTTAGGTCGTCGTCAAAGTCTTCAGGAGCTATAAGTCTCATCAAATAACTCAGAACGCAGATCTCGACGTGCGTCGCAAACTTTTCTTTGGCTCGATATGACTGCGGTCAACTAATCTGGCGCGCTCTTCCCAAGGCATTACGGCACGAATACTCTATCCTTGGCCTTCTGTCGCACCCTAATGTCATTCGCCTTGAAGGGTTAACCAGGATAGACGGTATACCAGGGAACGGTATGGTCCTGGAATACAAGTTTGGCAACCTTCCAGGTTTTTTAAAGCGCTCGTTTGCATTCGATCGGATGACAATGGTAGTGTCACACCTTTCGGCTTAGGACCTTACTAATGCGTCGTACTTCCGTAGGCCAAGGGCATCTTCCGGGGTTTGGCGTACATCCATAGCATGCAAATTGTTCATGGGAACCTCGAACCTGTACGCGAAGAGCTAAGTCAGTTGCTGGTTGCATTATAGGCTGACCTGTCCTTCCAGAGAAAAATACTTGTTGAATTGGATTCCACGGCTGGCGACTTCTTTCCAGTGATATGCGGCTTCCGTTCCTCCAGACGCATGAACGAAGTTCCCACGGCTACGAAGCCTTCTAGAAGCGGGGGTACAGGTAGCGGCCCTGAGGGTCCAACCCAAGATGGTGACGGTTCCAAGGATAACCGGATAGGTATGACGTACGTAGCGCCAGTGTGGTGAGTCGCGTCAAGTATGTCGTCACTTCGGTGCTCAGATTGGGTACATTGAGGTATCGCTCACCCGAGCTACTCAAAGACATGGGTAGAGTGGACGATGATGCGACCTATGCTTCGGACGTTTTCTCCCTTGGGCTAGTCATACAGGAGGTAAGCGGTTCCTCATACAATCCTTAGCCGGGATCTCTGATTCACCATTGTCACTCTTAGCTTCTCACTGGAAAGCCACCATACACCAGGGAAATAATACCAAAGTTCCGACTCAGTGATCGACTCGGGGATCCGGAGGCATCCCCTCGCCATGATGCGAATATCTACCCCATGATTGACGAGGGGCACAACTTCGTCTGGCCCATATTAGAAGACTGCTGGAAGGTCGATCCCACCGATCGCATCACTAGCGCCGAGGCCTGCAAGCGCCTATGCGAAGGAGCGTCCCACTTGGCGTCCCACTTGAATCGCATCTAATTCCCAGTTGCTCCCAGTTGCTCGGCTAGCGGTGGCCGCACATCATTGACACCTGTCGCCCCACGATATAAACTCGCTGTCATTGTGTATAAGTGTACGCCAAATGTGTTCTTCCCACTCGAGTACTTTCGGGATCTGCCGTCATTGTGCGTGGAGCGTACAGACAATTTTTTTTTTTTTTAGCTTGCCGCCACCAGAGTTTCAGTCAAGGCAGTCTGTCGTGGCATTTAGTGAGAAATATTCTGGTATGTAAATGATCGAAGAATCAAATGGGGGCCCATGGCGGCACCGACAATCGTCAAGGCCCAGTGCTATTCACAGCAGTGCCCGTGGGTGACTATGCGAGGTGGAAGGACGCCAGGACATTGTTGGAGCAAGCATCCATTTGTCTCGTTTTGGGATGTGACCTCCAGGGAGCCGCGTCTTGAGGACAGCGTATTTGATCGCGTCGCCGTAGGTGGTCACCCCGAAACGGAAGGGTACGAGACAAGCATCCATAGAGCGGAATAATGACTGCAGCAGTGGATCCGAGTAGGGAGGAAGCAAGCGGGTGCCCTCGCCGGAAGCTATTCACCCTGGTGGTATCGTGGAGGTGGTACTGATCCAAGGGAAGTTAGAGTCGGGAATTTCGTAGGGCAGGAGTCTGGGGGAATTGAACAGTGTTCATCTATAAAAAACCGGTCAGCATAAGTAGTAGCTAAGGTGAATATATGGCATATGAACCTTGTTCCCATGTATGGGACCTCTGACTGCATGCCCACAAGTGCCTTGTGGGCAAACGTAGGGTATATATGGTGATCTCCATATAGGTAGGCGCCTGTGGTTTATCTCAGTATACGGGCGCTACGTATGCGGACCGAGATCGTAGTTAGGTACATATCCAGTGTGACATACCTATGGCCGGCGAGGGAGCGAATGCCGTTGTGGGGCGGACAGACTGAAGGCGGGGGAAGCAACGTAGCGTTGATAAGTGATGCATAAGTTACAATAGCAGAGTGAATAGTGGTACGAATCATGGAAAGCGAAGTTACTATGTCGGAAAAACCCTACCCCCCCGGGCCGTTGATCCCAGGTGCAACACGTGTCAACAGATGCTGGCACAAAGTCCGTTGGACCAAATGCTGGGACCGTTGGAGTCCACGTCCAACACCTGTCCAACACCCAGTCAGGCTAGGGATCAACGGGAGGTCCAACCGGGGTGAAACGGCATTGGCCGTGGTCCACCGGCATGTCAACAGCGTCCAACGGCACTGCCGTTGGACCTGGGGGTCGGGTTTTTCCGACTAATAGGCGGCAAAGCAGGGAGAACAGCAAAGCCGAATGATAACACAAGAAGTTCATCAGGGGATTGATGACGGGTAGATAATGCTTTGTATTGCACAATTGAAGCTGCCACAGCTGCCATGCTCATCACTCTGACACTGCGGTTGATATGGGATTGCTTTGTCTGGTATACCTGTGGGACACTTTCCACCCACTGTCACGCCACAGGTAAAAATGCTGTTGCATGACTTCATTTTTCGCGTGCACAGCTCACGTACAGCTAAAAGACACTGACCGGCCAACATCACCCAGGCTGAGACTCGGTACACTTCGTTGGGAGATGCGGGAAGGAATGGAGAAATCAATCTTTCTGCTGTATGTCGGCGTCGCCGATGGCTATGGAATGTCAGGTGACGTAATAATGACCGGCTCTCCTGAACCACTGTTCAGTCAGTCCACCATCCCTTCCATTCCTGTATAGAGGCCATGTAGAGACCAGGTGTGTTTAGCCTACGTGCCTACCCACCTGCAGATTCAACTTTATTTGTTTGGTTCGAAACCCGTTGGGATATCAGCTGAAATACTGGCCTGATCTGGACGAGCAATGATCAATCAATCAAGGGTACTGCGACCTATGTCCTGGTAAGGCGATTGTGCTCCCAAGTAGAGGCAATGATAGGCATGGACAGGCATGGATGGGCTAGTGTGTGTTGATTTGAGCTCAACTACATATTGTGTTCACCGGGGCTGTGGGAGAATCAGCGACTCCTTGCAGCAGACTCTCCACACATATTCCCCACACAACAAAGACCTGTTGCTACTGTGTGCCTACGCTGACCATGGGAGGTGAGGCATTGCAAGACCCTCGCGGGCTTGCCACTGGGTTCTGGTGAAGGGGCCTGAAATCAATGTGTGGTTGGGTAAACTGGGTTGCCAGAATTGTATCCTCGTGAGTCGTAGATCGCCCACCAACCTGTGGGGCTCATCAATTTTTTTCAGTTGAAGACACGGTTGGCAATACAAAATCGATACAAGGCAACTACCACCCACCACAGCCAAAATGGGAGACCTTATGATCCCTGGGGATGTGCCAGGGCAGGGACGCGAACTGGGGATGGTTGTGACCCAAACATCCAGCCCAACGTGAGAAGGGCTTCAACATGCCCCACAGTAGGTATGAGTGGTCAGAAGGTGAGGTTTGGGCTACCTAAATGTAACAATAAACAAAGTGAAGCACATTCTCTCCTTACTCAAGATTGCTCAGTGATGATACTTATGGCCGAAATTATGAACTCAGAAGAGGTCATCAGTGAGAGGGTATCGCCAATGACCCACTAGGAGACGATAGGGCAGCCGACGCAAGCGGCGCTGCAACCTGCGACTTTTGACACCAGAAAAGTGAGGAAGTAGCAAACTGGGTAGTGTGTAGAGCCGGCTCTGGTGGAATTGAGCGGCAGTATTGCATCCGATGGCAGCGGGAGTGATGGTCTCTCCTCATCTGAATGCTTGGAATGTCTCAGACAGAGTCTGGCTAAGGGTATGAAGTGACTGGGTCCCTCAGCAAACCGTTGCTCTCCCAATTAATGACCAATACGAGGACCCTTTTTACCCGACAGCTTGTGTAAAACAGACAAGGACTGGGAAAAAATGGCATCCTACTTGATGCCCGACACTGGCTTCGCAGTTCACGGCCGAGGGTTTCAGTAAAATTTGGGTGTTTGCAGCCTGCTGGGCTGTGGGATGGACCATAATTCTGATATACCTGACACCTCACTATATAGTTTCCAAACTTTGTCAATGTTATCCTTAATCAGCACTTCATTTTGATCAGACGTTCCGGTTCCCCCCAAAACCTACGCCAAGCCTTGAGCTGGCCTCTCTCAACGCTCAACAGTTGGACATGAGCTTGGTGAGGTGGCAATACAAAAGTATGAGAGTAACGAGGTTGAGCCACAAGGTTGAGGTGGTCAAACCAAACCTCTGATTTGAACTGGGGTGCTCACCACCGACGTATGAGGAGAGTTGTGAAGGGATCCTGGATAGGATCTAGAGGTCTGTGCCTTGCTAGGTTCATGCCAAGCCCCTCCTTTGTGTGCTCCGAACCTAGCGCCTTGCCACTACTCACACTGACTGTTTCACGTATATCCAATGAGAAATGGTAGGTCAGTGTATGATGTCTCAAACTGTGATTATTATAAAAGGAAGTTAAGGGATATGTCATTAGCCTTGCTGAAGCAAGGAATGTCTCAAAGTGCGATTATCTCAGCGAAACTAACAATCAGAGGGCCCGTTGGGCCGTCGTTCGCAGTCCATCGCACCATGGCAGGCTCCAGGAATGTGAGCCCTGGCTCTGGTCTCTGGAGTTTCAAAAAGAAGATTATGAACTGGGCAAAAGCCAGTGTTGTGCCGGAACTTATGGCTTTTGACAGGGGGGATGAAGGTGCAGCTTCACGATGCTCAGGTGTGCAATCCCACGGAATTGTCCTTGACTCGGAGATGTGACACCAATGTAATCATTTAAAGGGGGGGAAAACTGGAGGCTGCATATAGCACGGAATGCTGAGTATTATCTACAGGGTGGCAGGAGAGACCAATGACGAACGACGAACGACGGTCACCAAACATGGTTCCCCATAGGTCATATGTCCTCGCCCGAATCAACTTACTCACCCTCCTATGCTTATTCAACAGGAAAGTCCACATTCCCCATTGTTCCTTACCATCGGCCTCAATGACCATTTGCCCCTATGGCTGGTAATAGACTGCTGTATTATACTTTCAATGAGCAATTGTACAGCCCATTTTCTTGGGAGCAGAAACAGTCCATTAATCCATACACACTACACCTGACCAACACCTGACTAGTCTACACCTCGGCTAGGTTTCAGAATTTAGGAGGGTCTGCTACTCCGCCAGAATGTTCCATGAGCTTCCCTCTCTTGCCCTAAACGGAGTAGTTCCAGCTTGGTAACGTCCTAGTGAGTGCTCAACGATCCAGGCCATACCTATGAGGCACGATTCCTTAGGGATGGGGCAATAAGCTCGACTGGACGCATCGTGCACGAGGCCGTGACCACACTCCAGTTCACAGAGACCTTGCCAAGGCTTCACAGTTCCACTAATAGGGTATGTGTCTATCCTCCCCGTTACCTGGGTGAGACGCTCAAAACTCACTCTAGTTCCAAATGGTGGCCCCTTGTCGGGCAGTTGGGAGGTGGCTCGTAGGAAGGCACCTGTAGTGACTTCGCTGCACGATACAAGAGCCACTGGTCGGTTACCCCAACTTCATCAAATCACAAGATGCAATAGCCTATGACTCACGTTCTCTTTGAAGCTCACGAAGACCAGAATAGGGTGCTGCATAGGCCATAGGAGCCTGCTACAGGGTCACAAATGTCGGCACAAAGTGGAGGCTTGGCGGTGAAATGGCGATGGGCGAGATGGTCAGAGTTGGAATGGTGGAGACAATGGCGATATGTCACCTCAGTCACATGGACTAGCCTACCTCTTAGGTATCAAAAAATTGTTGGATCAGCTACCTAAGGGGTAGGCCTAACTGGATCTGTCCAGCCTGCTCCCGCCTGGATCCATCCAGCCTCCCCCCTGGTTCTGATCCATTCTGGACCACCTGGATTTGTCCAGAGCCTGGATTAAGCCTGGATTCATCCACCTGGATGCCTTGCTTGGTAATCTGATGGAGTGTCACATGACAGGTATCTGGGGTCCTGGTTCTGGATTAGATCCACAGTGCCTGGATGCATCCAGCCATGACATCATCTGTGCCTGGATATATATTTGGAAGGTGACATCATAGATACCAAAAATAGATATGACATCATGATTGTCAGGAACAGGCACCAGATTTGATGGCAGATAGCCTGTCCATCAAATGACATCACAGATCTCAGGAACAGGTACCAGATTTGATGGGACACAATCTGTCCATCAAATTACATCACAGGTACCGGATTTGATGGACAGATTGTGTCCATCAAATGACATCACACTCATTTAGATAAGAGCAAACAATACTCGTTGCCTTCTCTCTCTGTCAGTTCTTACCCGATAAGGAAGGTTTGGGTATCATTAGAAAGCGTTGAATCAGGGCTATTCATATCTTGTCATGCTCTGCTAACCCATTCAATTCCCACATTACAATTAGGCAAACTACCCAAATAATCTGATATGCCCACTCTGCGAGCTCACTCTTCACTTGTAATATACAATTTTTGATCCCATTACTTTGTGGGACTTGACTCTGCTAACAAATACTACCAAATACACAGCCCTAGACTTCTCCATTCCTTTTAAATCAATACCAAAACCCCAAATTGTTCATTGGTCACACAATCATCACAATGATGTCCAACTCACCAATGATCCATGTGCCTCCTGGAGGATGTAAGCCATTTGAATGATGCTTAGATACCTTATACACTATAAGACAATGTACTTTCACTCCAAACTTGAAAGTAGAAGCACAGAAATGAGATAGGCACATAATTGCATTGACAACATCAGTATTTATGTCAAATCAGTGCTAAGACAGCTGTGGGAAAGTTGCTACTTGTGGGAAATAGAATGAGGGCAAGAAATAGAACAAAAATCAACAAACCAGAAGGAAAATGGATCAGGGGTTGCAAAGATATGGAAGGTGTACCATATCTTGTCTGACTTTGAGTGGTTGTTCCTAGGACTTCTGTAATGTCTTGTTACAAAGTGACTGTTTCTCCCATATCTTTTGAGTGTGTGATCCGTTTTCCTTGCAATATTTTGTAATCCCCCTAGATTGATGTCCCATTTACAATTTCCAAAGCTATTTGGTGTGGGAATATGCACAGCCACCATAAATGGCCAAGTACCAGAATTTTACCTGTGTCATTTGGGAGATGTGTATTCTGTGTTGCTTGGACATTGTGGTGTTATTACTCCACTTTCCCACTGGGAACAGCTTATTTAACCACTGGTATGTCCTGTGAACCATAGATGCTCTTGCCTCAGGACCACACCTTGCATATCATGCAACTAGTGTGCCATATTCAATTGTGATGGTCCATGACTGAACAAAGAAAGAATAAGTTATCTGAGCCCCTGGGACTGGTGTATTGTATACAGCACTTTATTCTGTGCCCCAAGAATCATCCCATACTGCTGTTTGTCTGTGGTTATTTACACAACATACAATAAAAAATACAAATATCAAGCTAAAGCACCTCCTGACAGGGGTGAGAGCAGTGGGTCTACCTGGACTACCCGGATA